>JAMWYP010000164.1:600000-976810 GCA_025563575.1 Acacia pycnantha | reverse complement strand
TCATATAAATGTATAATGTGACAAAGGTTTCATAGTAAAACGGCCACATCACATAGTATTTTGACATTCATAATACAGATTGGGCAACCAGTATATCGCACAACATGTCAACACGAAAAAGGAAATGTTTGTTTAGGTGTGAACCTAGAGCCAAGCCCTCGAAAGGAAGCAATAGTCAATTTCTAATCATTAAGATAACATCCGCAATCTTTGTCATTTAAATACAATTTGAACCTTCAACAGCATTCAGAATCGCTAATCTTATGTACGAGTGAATGTCCAGTTGAATCGATTTCGTCTCTTCGTTTCGAAGTGAAAAGGGGATGAAATATCAAAGATGTATATATTCCTTGTTTCACGCGTAAAGCTTTATACACTAGAAATTATTATCAGAAGGCCAACTTCCACACAAAAATTTAAGCTAAAAAATCAAATCGCAAATGTAGGACGCTAACAGGAACAATGTATCACTTATATAAATTGAAGCGAACAAAAACAACATCCGATTGCTCAGAAAATCAAGCTCAACATGTTAGTAAGGGAAATGAAACGTAGAATTGCAAGCGACGAGGCAGAAGACACAGATCGATAGAGAAAAGGAGAGCTTACTAGGCTTCTCAGGTTTGCCACCGACCCACTTAGAGGAGACGAAATGGACCTTCTCGCGAGAGAGGGCTTCAGATCTGTGAGGTTCCTTGAGGCAATTCCTGACGAGATTGGCGCAAATGTTGGAGTAGGTGATGTAGGTCATCCCAGCGGCTCTCCAGAACGGAACTGCTGCGTTCGACGCCATCTTTCTCTGACGCTTCTATTTCGCAACTTCTTTACCTCTTTTTTTTCCTCAAGGAAACTTCTTTACCCCCCTCTTCCCCTCGTAGGGAACTTACTATAGGGACCAATTAATAGGGCTTGGGCCTCATTTGCTTGGTCCAATATTTTTTGAGAATCCAGAAGCTGTTTGGTTAATGGGTGGAGTTTCCAAGGTTTAAATATCCATTAGGAGTATTTAGTACCGGACAGTTCGAATAAGATTCTTGTAAGTGTTGGTCCAGCGGAATGTGGTGTTGGATTCTCTTAAGAGATTTAGAGTTCGAGCTGCGGTAACGCACTTGTAATCTTCCTTGTATGGAGTTACCACTGTTAGAAGGGTCGTCTTTACCACTGCAGAACCTAAATCCGGATTAGTCAAAACCGAAAGTCCTAATGAACCGGGTGGGATACAAAAAACAAAGAAAAAGATTCTCATTCTTGGATTCAACTGGCAAAGGGGTTGGACTTTCTCATCTAAAAGGAGGGGGTTCGATCATGGAGTTAGTCAAGGTGACTCTAAACCCAAGTATGCTGTAGGGCCAGCTCCAGCCTCTTCTTGGGTAATGGGTGAGCCCAACCTCTTTCCTAAAATTTCAGTATATAAAAAAAAATAGAGATTTCTTGTAATAGTATAAAGAAAAAAAAAGAGAGATTGCTTCTAATATGAGATATCTATACTTAAAAAACAAGGGTGGATGGAGTTTTTGTTTTTCGATATGGGGGGACATTTTTTTATCATGAAGTTAGTGTGGGTGGAACTTAGAACTCTTGAGAGTCTGTTTGGCAGAAGGGAAATGGGGGAAAGGAAAATTTGTAAGAGCTGGATTTAAAAAAATTGGAAAAGTGGGGTTATAAAATTTTAATAAATGTAAAAATTAAAACAAAATAGTAATAAAAATTAATTAAAATTTTTCCACCCCACTTCTCTATTTTTTTTTTTTTTAAAAAAAGTTTATTCATGAATTTTTTTCCTTCCCTCCCTTCCCCTCCAAACCCCTCCTACCAATCAGACCCTTAATGTATATTTAGATTAGTGGTGAAAAAAGTGGTTTTCTACCAACATAAAGTTGGTTTAGCGATGGTCTCCATTATTTGTGCTATTTCACTTCATTGAATGAAATCTCCATTTCACTCCCAAAAAAAAAAAAAGGTCTAGTCGTATAAGACCTTATTAGATCCATATAAGTTTTGAGTTTGAATCCTAGAAGATGATAATATTAAAAAAAAAAATATAAAGGTGTATTTTCTTAACAATTTAACTTTTGTAAATTTAAGATTTGAAAGCAAAAAAAAATTAATATTGGGTAGAAGTTAAATTACATAATGTAATTTATGTTTGGATTGATTTTTCTAAAAAACCATTTTGAGTTTGAACGTATCATATGATTAATATACATTATAGATATATATTGTGATAATTTTAAGTGAAATATTAAAATTAAAATTTTAAAGATACCAAAATACTTAATAAAAACATATTTAATGGATACAAATATATAAAAATTAAAAATCATACCTATCTAAAATTTGTTAAGTAAATAATATTACATTAATAATTGCTCCATACAATTTCATCCCTAATTGTATCATGAACAAGATTCATCTGTATTGAAGATGATCTAGTTACATTTGAAGAGGAAGCCTCACCAAGTAGATCATTGTCATTTTCATCATCAAGTATGGTTTCAAGCTCAGCTTCTATGAAGTCAATATCAATATGAGAATTTATCTTGATAAAATTAAGTATAGCCATGATTGTACAAACTATGTGGGTTGTGTTGGAAAATCATATTTCCGCATATTTTTTAAGATTTGAAACCCATTCTTCTATACTCTAAAAAGTCTTTTCTATAGTGCTCATCAAACTTAAATGATAATAATTGAAGACCCCTTGTTATCATTTTCAAACCCTCGATGTCGCTTGAAGTTTAGAAGGTGATAACACTCACATAAGGACCAAGATATCCATATGGTGTTAGATAGCCAGTGTCGACCAAATTAAATTTCCCTAATAAATAATTGAGTTATTTTAACTGTGTGAAATTAATGATAACGTAAAGTGAATGAAAATGACAATGTACCTCGACAAGGATGGGGGAAATTCTGATGTGGAGTTGAAATAGCAATGTCAAGCACACAAGCATCATACGCAATACCTTCTCATTTCCCCAACACAAAAGTAAAGTACATATCTCAATCACATATAGTCATGACATTTTGTATGAGATATTCCTTTAATTTCCCCCAATATATTTGTATTGCTCATGACAACTAACCACACATGGTATATGAGTACCGTCAATTGCTCCTATTCCATCCTTAAAAAATGAACAATATTGTCGATCATTTGTTATATTTGGGTGATATTAATGAGGCGTAGAATCGTGTGGTTTGATATTTTCCCTGGCTAGATTAAGGAAAACCTCTAAAACCATGTGAAAAACTTATAGTTTGTCCTAAATGTTGAAATCTTTCTTGTACCATTCTATTACATTGTCCATATCCAATAGTATGCAAGAACATGACAACCATTTCTTAAAACCACTTTTTCTATTTGAAGTCACTTTTTTAAAATAATTTGAGACCACCGTTATCCCAAATGGTCCATTTTTCTCTCTGGGCTTAAATCACTATGCGTTGTTCACCGTAGTAGTATACACATACTTGCACAGTAGGACTAGAAAGACAATAATTCCAAGGACACAATGCTTGAGGGCCGGCTTCAAGCCACACAAGACTGGAATCAAATTAAAACGTTCCAACTTCCATAGCCTGTGAATACACATGAAGGCTATCAGCCTTATGATGCTTAAAGCTAATCGGATTATTAAATCATGTTGACATTGATGTCATCCTTTGATAAATATACATAATGATTATTCGAACCTGTTGACCTATGTTGGCAGAATTTGAAGATTACTTTTCAATGATGCTGTTGAATTAGAATATATCATACACACACAAGATCATCATTTCACATTCTCACATTCTCACATTCCAATAGGAGTCTGTCAGGTATATATGTGAATCAGCTTGCTTCATTTCCACTTGATTCAAATTTATAATACACATTAATTAACAAATGAGAGAGACCTATGCGGTTGTCATTATCAACAAAAACACTAAAACGCCCTAGCTAAGTCAGCTTTGATGAACAAAAGACATCCATGGAAGTCCAAGATCAGGTAAGAATAGTAGGGCAGCAGACATAAATTAACAAACTTCTTATCCCAGCTATCATTATCAGTGTTTTAACATGTTTAAGGTAAGGATATTTCTTCCTTGTGTGGATAAAGGGGCTAAAGTTTTAAATATGGTATAGTCTTCAGCCTGCTCATTGCAGCCTCTATCATCTCTCATTGATTAGGATTTGATATTTTGCACAAAATGAAGAAGTTCACTTTATTATTGTTAGGTAGCAACAGGTTCCAATATGGAAATAATGCAGTGCTTTTGCCCTTTTTTTGTTTGGACAAACTAGGCCCATCATCTTGTCTCTCCCTCAAGTCTCAATGTTGCACTTCACATCCACCCCATGACTTCACAACTTCCAACGCCTTCTTGCAATAGTTACACTTTCATATTGCTTAAAGGAAGAGATTGTATGTAATTTAGATTCACAACAGTTATAAAACGACCAGGTAATAATTTTACTACATTTCAAATTTTCAATGAGAACATTTTGTTTTTTGTTTTTTTGCTCAGAAAGAGAACATTTTGTTTTAAGAATGCTATAACCTTGGCTACTGAAACCATTATTCCTTCATTCCATACAAATATATTATCTCATTTTTCATTTGTTCATATAGTCAACGAAGATAACAACACTTTTAAATTTGTTGATATATTGATAGTATGGATTTTTTTCATTATATTCTTTCACAGTAATGTTTTAAATGGTCAGAACAATTTTTATGTGAAACCATTTTCATACAAGAAACTATCTTATTCATTGTTCAAATCTACCAACTTCTTCTGGACTACACCGCATGGAAGGATAGAAACAATCTTGGTCTTTAAATACATCATCAAAACATGATAAAATGAAGGACAGAGGAAGGCAAGTAGTGGAGAGATTGCTCTTCAAATACCAGCATTATCATTTTCTTGTTTCTTATTCCATAACAAAAAGAGATTTTATTTCAGACCTAAAAAGCCATACAATTCATATATTGGTCCAGCACACTATAAATTCCATAAGAAATTGATTTTCTCATATATCCTTAGTATTTTCTCTTCCTGACATGAAGACTTCTATTAATCCGGGACAACATGATCAAATAATCACATAATAGATAAAATAGTTGTACCTTTAGGTTCAGCTATATTTCTAATATTGGTGTAAGATGACATCTGCTTCACTTATGAAAAAAAAAACAGCAAGCTTAATATGTGACATATGAGCTATTCAATGATCTATTCTGCAACATTTACAATTATCTTGGGTTATCAGTAATCACACATAAATATAGAGGTAAAGAAAAATAAGACAATATGAATAATTTGACATTCACTTTTGTATGCCAAAAGCTATTCCATTAAGCCTAGCCCCATTCCATTAGCCCTTCTCTAATTTGTTCATAATTGTTCTTAAGTTCATAATCTGTATCACTTTCCAATTTCCTAATAACTTAACAAAAGATATAAAAGCTACATAGTTTTTATTCCTTCCCAGTTTTCCTTCTTCTCTCTTGTTTATAATTGTTCTTAACGCTCCCACCCCCTGATAACAGATAAAAACCAGAGCATCATCACAGATTATTTAACAGCTACTTATATATAACTACTACTAGGGATGTCCAAAAAACCGACAGTCGAGGTGGTCCGACCCGGCCAGTCGACCCGACCCGGTCTCTCTAAGAAAAAAATGGTTTGGGACAAAATCATCACGGACCAGACCAGACCCATTTGGTCGAGCTGGACCGGACCTCGGGCCGATGGCCGAGACCTCCTTGACTAGCCGTGCTGGCCCGATATCTATACATATAAAAAAAAAAAAAATCCAACTTAACTTAGGTTAACCGGTACCCTCTATGGCTTTGTCCCTCTTTACTCTTTACCGTGGAATTTCCATCAGATAGCATTATGGAGTTCATGGTAAGCTGTGATTGTGAATAAACCACACTTCGCTACCCGCAGACACTGATACTTCTTTCCACATAATGGCGTCCACTTTGGGCAAATCTTCCATCGCTAACTGGCCCCAATACCTCCATTCTCATTCTCACAAGCATTTGATTTATTCTCTCTCTTTACCACCGGGTAAGTAAAATTCATTCCATATCGAAATTTACACTTCACTCCTTGCTACTTTTGTTTGGAATGTAATTGCAACAAGGCTAATCGGGAGCTCTTTGAACCAAAAGTATGAAAATTTTATGGGGCTGTTACTTGTTAGGGTTTGTAATTTAGGGTCGAAGGTGTTGGTAACTGATATTATGTACTTTATTGACAATCTTGAGTGTTTGTGGCTCGCTTAGCGGGCAGAATTTTGGGCGGAAGTTTTATGGGGGAATTGGAATTCATGGCATGAAGGGAAGGTCTCGGTTCTCGGTTGCTAGTGTTGCTACTCATGTGAACTCACGTAGAACAACGATTGGGCAATAATATTCATTTAAGGATTAGTTATCTCTTTCTTCATTCGTTTTTGTTGGGCATTTATCGGGAAAAAATAAATGTTAGACTAAAATAATGGGGTTTGGCTCTTAGCGGGTAGCAAAAATTTAGCTCGCAGGGTGTTTGTTAAAATGACTTCATTCATTTGTTTGATAAATAATATAGGAAATAACTATAGCTATTGACACATTCTCTTTAGTATATAAGTGATGTTCAGCTAGCGTGTCTTAAGTTGGAACTTCCTTCTTCTAATAGATTCTTTATCATGAAGATGATCTTCAAAGTAATTTAATCTTCCATGATTCCTTCATATTAGAAGAAATGTTTGTCCTTGTAGAGACAAACAACATGAGACCTCCCTAGTATTTGAATTCAACTTTCTTGAGTAATACGGAGCGTCCTTTCTTTTTGTGAAGCACTTGTTAAAAGGGTTCATGTACCTTATGGCCATCTTTGATTTCACTTGTTATTGCTATCGTCATTGATTTCTTTATCCTATTATACAAAGCAAGATGTTATTATTATGGCTTGGTGACTTGGTCTTTGAGAAAGTGTTAACCTGCCTATGTAAAATTTAATTAGATTCATATTTTCTATTATTATCTTTTGTTGAAAAGAAATTTGTTTTTTAATTATTGCTATTTTAAAGTTTGAATTATTGTTTCTAGTCTTTTAGGAGTTTCAAATAAGTAGCAAGTTGTTAGGATTTTTTCCTACTTTCTTGCTAGAAGTTGTTTTCTACTTTCTTGCTTTAAGTTGTTAATTTCCATTTGGAATAAGGTATGAATGAATAAAAGCATTCAATATTTGCACTACTGAATTTAACTCTACAAGACAAGACTAGTCCTTTTCATATCTCTTGACTGTGTCGTAATTAATTTATCTCCAGCTATATTATCTTTGTCATTATCATGTTGGTTATTTCTGTTTAGATATATTATTAATTTTCTATGTGAAATTTAATTAGATTCATATTTTGTTGGGCTGTTTTGATTCAGATTTGATGAATCAGAACGTAGTAGCAGTAAAAAACCATGGCCAAAGAAGTAACTTGAATGTTGGGTTGTTGCTGATTTGATGAGTGTTTTGGTGGCTATTGCAGATTCAAAGAAGTAACTTGAATGTTGGGCTGTTGCTGATTTGATGAGTGTTTTGGTGGCTATTGCAGATTCAGGAAGCAAAAGAAGTAACTTGAATGTTGTTATTTTATTTTGTATTCTTGTTCAATGACATGATGTTGGAGATTATTATGGGTTTAGGATTGGATTTGAGATGTTTGCATGTTTATTTATTGTCCCATGTGGTTCTTTGATTTAATTATTGTTCGGAAGTGGCAAAGAAAAATAAAAAAAAAAATCTGGTCTGGGATCGCTGGGCCCATGGCAGTCCCTGGACCGATGCAGGGTCCAGGCCGAGCTCCAACCCGAGCTGGACCAGACCAGACCTCGGGCTGGATTGTCCAGCCAAGGTCCCTCCCTGACCAGACCTCGGGTTGACCCCAACCCAGGTCTAGTGCTGTCCATGGACATGCCTAACTACTACCAACACCATTGTACAGGAAACTACTCATAGTTGCCAATACCAAGCATAAAAAAAATCTTTGTACCTCATCACCAGACTTGCCACCACTAACAAAAACAAAGAATTATCAACAACCTTTAAAGATAAAAATAAAAAAGCAACACCCCAGTGATTAACCCTTCCCCACCCCTTTCTCGTTTTACAAATGGGTTGACAGTGATATCTCCCCCCACCCAATCAGCCACAAAAAAAGAACAATTTAAAACAGATAAGAGAAATCAACAAAGGAAAATAAAAAAATAAGGGCATTTGAGAAAGATAAGTTGGCCAACAAAATGAGACCTTTGGCACTGTAGCTGCATCTATATGGCAACATCTCTAAACAGCTCCAATGGCATCCCTTTATTTCTAAGAATCATGTTTACCCTTCCTTTCCTTCTCCAATTTCAATCGTGCCATCAGTGGCGGGACCAGAAAATATTTTTAGCCCGTAAAAAATAAACATATTGAACTATTTACTTAAATAATATTGCATAACATTAAAAATACAAATAAATAATAACTAACAATTATAAATCAAAACAAGATATGAAGATGATAATATTTTCAGTTGGTATCTCAAACAATAATTTTACTTTCCTCTTGCAGCTCAATGAGTAATGAACCAAATATTATCCTAAAGATATCACAAACACAATCATAATAATTTTATATATATAATGAAATTTAATAAAATTAACATTTAAATGTGTATTCCACCTATCTTAAAACAAAATAACCGGAGAAAATAAAAGAAATATAATATGAACACACAAAAACATTAAAAAAAAATAAAGATCTTATTCAATTTCAGCTAAACAAATAACATATTATAATCTATTTTTTAAAGAGAAATTCATTATAAAATCATAAGACAACTAAATAATAAATCCAAATTGATTAAAATTAGCCATCAATCATTCTCTCTCTCTCTATATATATATAGTCATCTATTGTTAAGTCTCAAAACTCTTCCAAAATCATAATCCCAAAATTTTCACCAATCAACACAATATTATCCTCATTAGAAAAAGTAAAATACATAGAATAAAATACTTAGTTGGGTTAAATTATTGGTCAAAATAGAATATTATATAATACATATATATAAATAGTTAAATACATAAGATAAGAGAAGTTCAGCTGGGTGGCATAACCTGGTTCCGCCATTGCGTGCCACCTCCTTTCACAATTTCTTCAATGATTTAGTCAAAGGAGCGACATATTTCTCCCTAGCATTGAAATTTTGTAAGAATGATGAACTGATAATGATAAATAGAAAACTATATATGAAAACAAAACAAAATCGAATAACCCATGAACCAAAATCAGCTGAGTTAGACGTGGAGCAGAGAGAGAAACGACCACAGAGAAAGGGGCTAAAGTACTGTCAGAAAAAAAGGATGAGAAGCTGGATTGAAAAATAGGGTGAGAGCATTTCCCCACCATCCTCACACTTCTCAGATGCCAAACTCATGATATATATCAATTTTATACAAAAATTTGGTACTTTAGGGAGGACAGTGACAAGTAGAAAATAATAGAAACCCTTACCTCTAGATCCTCTTTGTTGCTTCTTCCCGTCGTCACATCTCCACACTACCCACACACCTTCAGGTGCTTCTTCGTTGTTGCTATATCTCCACACTGTCGATTCACTTTTAGGGTAACAATTTATACCCCTTCTTTTGATGCTTGAGGAGGAAGATTTTGAAATTTTGAATCTCAGGCAAGGACGAAGGGGACACACGAGGATTGTGACATTTGGAAGAGAAAAGATCTGGGGAAGGTGAAAAAAAGGAGCATTATAGACGCGACTGAATTGAGGAGCAAAAAAGGTGAAGAAAGGAGTGTTTCAGGGGGGTGAAAAATGGGGTCGTTTGGAAGAAGGGCTTAATATTGGTACATGAAAACAACCGAGTTGGTGCAGTGGGATATGGCAGGGCTCACTTTTTACTCCCTCCTATTATAAAATTGACTTTTTTTTTAAAGATTAAAGAAAATAATTAAATTATTTTATATTATTTTTTTAAAGTAATTAGTTTGACTAATAAACTGATATATAATCTAAAGATATACAACATATGATATGATTAAGTAACTTTTTTAGCTTCTTTAATCTTCCAAAAAAAGTCAATTTTGTCTTATATTTAGGACTAGACAAAATATTATATTCAGCCATACTTTTTTTTTTGGCATGTGCATCCGATATCTTGGACCTACCCCTTTTAACTCGAGGACTTATCAGGGTCTAATACGGATCGAGCTGGGTTGGACCACAAAGGCAGAAAACTCTACCATTAAACACTGTTGCGTTCCCTGAGCTCGAATTTGAGACCTCTGATTAAGCTAGTACAATCCCAACCAGTTGAACTAGACGTTTGGTGGTTGAGCCATACTCTTTAAACCTGTGACTTGGTGCTTCAAGATATGTCTGATGGAATTTACCCGTTTGGAATAGCGATCGGAACCTCTAAAAGTAGTCTTTCAATCGCGATATACGAGGTAAGCATGCGAGATGAGTTTTGTCTCGATTTATATGAATAAGTATTTTTGGGAGCCTATAAGTGATCCCAAACAAGCCTCACTCAGTTCTTCAAGATACATTAGAGGGTCAACATTTTTCTTCTCTCTTCAGCCCTCAATGGCTTATAGGCAGCCAAAGGTATGAATATATGTGTCCATTTGGATTATTGGTAGAAGCTGCTTTTATGACGTGATTTACAATATACGAGGTAAGTATGTAAGAGGAGTTTTGTATCGACTTACATGAACATATTTTTCAAACATCAACTCAAACAGACATGATTGACCGGCTAGTGAACAGTTATCTGTGTCTTGAGTCATGAATAAGCCGAGGTAGAAACGATTTAGGTGAACAATTATTTATAATAGATTGATTGATTATTGACATAAATATATTAACTATAACATAGACAAACATTTATCAATATATTTCTCTTGCCTTTTACCTTTGCTTATCTTTTTTTTTTTTTTGTGTGTGTGTGGTTAAACTACTATTGTCCAGAAGAAAATTGATTGTATTTAGAGAGAAGGGTAATTGTACAAATGTCTATTGGAGAGACAATATATGAAAAAGGACACTCACTGGTGAGTACATGCTTTATGCCTTTTATTTCATAGAGAAGATTAAGAAAATATCTATGATTGTCTGCCAAAAATAAAAGAAAATATCTATGGTTATCCTTTTTTGGTATACAAATATTTATGATTAGCTTGATTAAATGTTGTTTTTATTTATTTTTGTTTAAATATCAATGATTATCTTTTTTTGGTAGTACCATCTAGTTACCACTAAAAACAACACAAACATGTGTTAGGTTGCATACTTTCATCAGTTGCACAAACCAACAGACAATGTACTAATGCCATCCAATACTAAATCATAATTAAAGTGTTCTAAAATATAAGCCGCATCACGCAACCATTATCAAGTAGTCCTGATTAACTTTAAGTGAAACAAACGTTTCCAAGTTTTGTGCATCATAACTCATAAGTTTTATACATTGACCCCGTTGTTCTATACTCAGATGCAGCAGCTATTATACTCACCACATCCGCTATTTGTCTTGACAAATTAGTTTCCAGAATCTAGCAGCAAATTAGTTGAAAAATTCAGATTTTCCATTCCAAATTCCTTGTCCAGGCAAAGGTCAAGTGACAACCAGTAACTTCACAAAAATTCAATCTTTGGTTTCCCTTTTATTCCAACTTACAGCCAACAATCCTAGCTTCTCAATCAATTAATTAAAATTCCAATATCAATGGGAATATGACAGTAATAAATCCGCCAAAAAAAAGAAATGACAGCAAAGAGAGTAAGATAAGGATTTAAGGAAAGAAAAAAGAGGTTGACTTTAAAACTTAACAACGTTTAAATTTTGAAGGATAAAAAGTCAAGCCAAAAAAGCAACTTGCTACATAATTATCATCCAAGCACCGATGTTGTTTAAAAGGTAAAGCCTTACACCAATGTTGTTCAACCTATGAATTAATAAGAATTATATGATAAAGTATTTCAGAAAGAACTGTGAATTAAAATTAATCTCTCTTAAAATAGTTGTTCCAAACACAGGATTCATTTATTTGGATTGCATCAGTTTTCTGTTTCGGCCACTTGAGATTATTTCCATGTATCTAAGTACTAAAATTGCTGAAACGAATCTGTCATGTATGGACAGCATTTGAAGCAAGAAGCAGCTAGCATGATGAAGAAAATTGAGCTTCTTGGACTTTTAAAACGGTTGAAGACCTACTTTTAGATTTCTGTGTATCTTCTTCACTCATTTCTTTAAGAAGTCAAAACATAGAATGTCACCAACAATAAAAAGCATGTTAGGTTTAGGGTCATGCTCCATACAAGAGTTAAACCAGATAGAACAACAGTAGGAGAAGAGCGTGAGCATCATTCGAGCAAGAAAGGTTCAATCACTAAACTCTTATTATTTTGCTTTAATTTCCATCTTCATAATAAGTATAAAGCATTAATCCATTCTCAACTTGGACTTCTCAGAATCAAGCTTACAACATACAAATCAATCAACTAAAAGCAAAGGTAAGCTTTCCATATATACAAGTTAATGTATAGTAACAATTACAAGATGAACTTTGTTGCAGAGGTGTATAAAAGTCATGACATTTTTCAAAATCATCAGTTTGGAGGGTTGTGTAATCAGAATAAGATGCTCAGACTAGCAAACTAGTAACTCACAGATTACTCTCAAACAAATACATTATGCGCAAATAGTTAGATTGCTCTAAAACAAATGCTCAGATTACTCACAGTCACAACAAACTAACAAACCTGAAGGATTTCGGGTATATTTGGAATCTGTTGATTCACGAGATCGAAGCACCAATATGGACTCCAATCACATTTATACAGCAAATTCACCACCAGAGAGAAGAAAGCCAAAGAGAACAGTTATAGGGAGTTTTCTATTGGTGTATCAACAAACTGATACCCACAAACCCATATCCTTCGTTATAACAAAGTATGAGTAGTTACTCTTATTTGAAATTTGAATCATAAAGATAAAACTTCATATTTGGACCCATCTTATTCCTTATTCACATAATAACCCCAAATTAATTGCGCTTGGGCCTTGATCCACCAAGGGTAGACTAGGCATATTCCAAAATCTCCACTCACACTTGGTGGATTTGACGTTATAGGTCAATTCTCTTTCTCTTCCATCATTTTTTCATGCCAGGTGGTCTGTTGTAACCGCGTGGGCATGACGTCTCTATTTGGGTGTCTTGTACTAAGAGTCCCTCTCATAGCGACCAGCACAAAACAACCATGTAATGCACTTTTCTCTTCTTCCCAAATAGGCACTTTGCTTTTCTCCCATAAGTTTATAAACATTCATTTCCCAATTAAATTTAAACCACGGGAACCAACATAGAGTTGATCGAATGGTGTAAAGCCCGTTATATCCCCTGGGTTCTAGTTTGAGTTCCAAAATATATATTTGCGTTGGGAGAGACAATCACGAACTCCAAACAGGATATCGTATAATGATATCAAAAAAATCTAAACCACGGGATGTGCCTAAAAAATTCCTTTCCATTTGAAATATAAGAATTAAATAACTAATTCATATATATTAAAAAATATGGTAAGTTAATTATTGTAAAAAATGTGTGTAAATTTTCTTAAAAGACTCTTTCTAATCATTTACATTAGAACTACCCCTTTTGGATAGAATCTTTCTTTACATATGTGTTAGGAAGTGGCTGTGTATTATATATATTGTTACTGTGATATAATTGTACAGTTGGCAGTAGTTAGGATTGGCTCGTGTTATACTTTTAAAATCAAAGATATTGGCCAGCTCAGATATATTTTGGGTTTAGAAGTGGCTCGGTCTGAAAAGGGAATTGTCCTTAGCCAAAGAAAATACACACTTGATCTTATTTCAGACATGAGATTAGGTGGTGCAAAGCCTTTAAGTGTACCTATGGAAAGGAACTTAAGGCTGAGTGCTGAGGGAAGAACATTTGTGAAAGGTAAAACAAGGAAGAAAGGGATTGTCTATTAGCCATTAGGATCCCATTTTGCAACAGCTAGGAATGTATCGAAGGTTAGTAGGGAGATTGTCATATATTTGTTTTATTGTGCAGACTTTGAGTCAGTTTATGCAAGCTCCTAGGAAATCCCAAATGGAAGTTGCTGTTCGAGTAGTGAGATACTTGAAGAGCAATCGAGGAATGGGAATTTTGCTTTCGGTAACAAAGGAGGAGAAGCTGGAATGTTATGTAGATTTAGATTTGGGAACTTGCAGTGACGCAAGGAGATCTGTTACAGGCTATGTCATGAGATTTGGTGGTTCATTGGTTTGTTGGAAATGAAAGAAACAGCAAACAATGTCAAAGTCTTCCGTTGAAGCTGAATATCGGGCTTTAGGAGTTGTTGTTTCTGAGATCACATGGTTGTCTCATTCGTTACAAGACCTGAACGTAAAAGGACTCGAACCGGTAGAGGTCTTTTGTGACAACAAGGCAATCCGGTTTTCCACGAACGTACAAAAAACATTGAGACCGATAGTCACTTTTTACGTGAGAAGCTCCAGGAAGGAATGATTAGTTTGCAGCACGTCAGCACCAAAATCAATTGGCAGATATCTTCACTAAGGCTCTCAGCAGAAAGATCATGACAGGATACTAAGCAAGTTAGGCAATATAAACATGTATGGCCCCCAACTTGTAGGGGTTGTTAGGAAGTGATTGTGATTATATGTATTATTATTATTATTGTGATATAATTATACAGTTGGCAGTAGTTAGGATTGAACCATGTTATACTTTACCTATAAACAGGCATTAGGTACATTGTAGAGTTTTCGCTTGGTTTTCAATAATATTTAGATTTTCTTGGTTTACAATATGTAATCAATAAGAAAGTTGTTTAAAAAAAATATATATTATAAATTGGAGGACAAAACGAGTTGAGGTCTTTACATTCATTTAGAATCAAAACAGACCTCTCTATGGGTTCCTACATTTAGGAGAGGGAATATTAAATTACATATGCTCTAAACATGTTTCCTTTAGGATAATTTTCTTTTCTTTGAAAACATTTTATAACCTAAGTTAGGGGGAAAACCCTTAAGAAATAAAATTCATGTCTAAATTACTTTATTATATATTTGCGAATTTATTTATTCTATTAACTAACTTTGATTATTAAACTTTTAAATAAAAAATCTATTTGTTCTGATTTGATTTGGTAAAAACGTATCAATTCTTCAAGTAGCAAAGTTTTTTCTACCAATATAAAGCATACATTATATAGTTAATTTAACTCCATTCAAGCTTACTAGTTAGCAAACCTACAGTACAACCTTTATTGTTTCTAAACACATTCCATATCTGTAGTCCGATCAGATGTACGTGTATTGAATCAGTTATGTAATGAATAAGTAAAGAAAAAGACTAAGGTGTATCTTTAAGCAATGTTTGGTATGGAAAAATTTAAAATGAGAAATTGCATTGCCTGATAACATTATAAGGCAATACACTTTCCCATTTTGTTTCTACAAAACACTTTTCTCCATACCAAATATTGCATAAATAAACAACCTAACCTGCACTTCTCAAGGTCGATACATCAAGTTCTGCAAAATCCAGCCCAACATCCCTTTTCTTTTTTGCTAATGAAAAGAATATGCACTAAGGGCTAGAAGTTATAAGTGAAATTCAACCTACAACCTGTAACTTACAAGAGCTTTCATGAGACAAGGCCATTAGCATCCACTTCTAATTTATTAATGATGGAATAGCCACAAATCATTTTTAAATAACTACAATGTACATGCTCAAATTGGCATTTCATGGGCTGACATCAATAAATGGCATCCAAACCTATGTGTATGGGAATGAAAAGATAAGTAATACTCCATAAGAAATTTATATGAAATCACATCCAGGAAAAAAATTACAGAGAAAATTGGAACTCCAATTGTGGGGAAATTAAAGCTAGAAACTGTTTAACGAGAGATATCAGGCGCCGCCAATAGTCACGAGAACTTGAAGGAAGAATATGAGGCATTAAGTCAGCACCACCAGAAGCTACTTAAAGTTGAAATACAAGCCAGAGAAAAAAGGTTGTATGCTGCTCCAATCAAGCACCTCCCTTCTGTTTCAGGGTGATCTTATCCCCCAGACTAAGGGCAATTCCCTGAGTTTTACTTCTTATTCTGATGTATCCACTCAACTTATCATCAGCTTGCTTCTCAATGCTAATATTCACCAAAGCATCTTCCCCAAAAACACTCTTAGCGTAAAGATTTGCAGCTAGAAAACCACATTCCCCTTCCAATGCTGATCTGAAATCACAAAGCAAGAGAAAATAGGAGGCAGGCTAAATAAACAAGTTAATCTCAATGCATGGGTTTTCATCTTGTCAGATGCAAGCCCATATTTTTTAGTGTTGCCAGTGAATCCAAGTAAGACAAGATAATATCTCTAGACCAATAAATTATGCATAATCCTAGACAACCCTAATACTCTGTGCTATTCATTAGAGTGATGTCATTATTTGTTGAAGAACAAACTTGTCAGAGTGAATCTAGTCATTGTCATTAAATTAAAAAGAAAAGAAAAAGACTAAAAATAAGTTTCCACAATTTCACAAGAGTAATGTTAATATTCAACTCCATAAAACTAACATACAGATTGACATCTAAAAAGTCAAGTTTATCTCTCCAATGTGTTAAGAATACAAGTTGCAAGTAGGTCACAAAATCATTAATATCCTTTTGAAGATGAAAAACTTTGCAACTGGCTCTGTTGCTGTCAATTTCAAATATAATAACTTGTTTAATTCCATAGAAGCAAGACAGCAGCTGTGAAACTAAAATTCCAGATTTTTTATCCAGATGGCACACACAGCAAATATACGATAGCTACTGTCCTTGAATGTAAGCATATTTTGGGGGCATCACTGAAAAACTGTCATAGTGGAAAATCAGTGTCAGCAATAGAATTGTAAGAAGAATCAAAGTACGTACACTGGAGTTAGGCACTTCATATTTGTACACTTGAGTATGTGGTTCAGAAACTCTCTCTGATCTTGTATCACTGTATTTACAGCAACCTAGAAAACAGAATAAATGCTAGTCAGATATATCATCCAAATGTTGCAGAGATACATTGCCTGAAGGTTAATATATGAATAGAAGTCTATATTAATCATCAATATATCATTTCTTAAAATAAAACACATTGCATTAACCACTTGAACTTTGTTCCCTGATTACCTTCGGACATGAAGGCTAAAAACAAACACTTACAAAATAAAAACCTAAGACAATATTTAGTCAACGTTTTCTAACTGAAGATATACAAATCTAGCAAGATTTGATTCTAGATTTGCATCACAAGAGGTGTTGAGGCAACAATAGGAAATGAGCAGAACCTGACTTACCAAACACGACCTGACTGAACCAGCTTAAGAGGATACACATTGTCAATTCATGTTTTGCGTTTAAGGTTTTTTATGGATTTTGGATTTTACAGGTTTTTCATGTTGGGGTACTGCCAGGTCAATATGGAGCATATTCTCCATCATCAGTTTTGTAGGAGGTTGCAAACAGATCTGACTAACAGTCATTACTTATCAAGTTAATGTTCTCATCTATCCCTAGAAAACGCCCAGCATATATCTATTTTCTTTTTCTTTTAAGGGTTTCCTCACTAATATCTAAGTGGAAAGCCAGCCTACAAAAGCTGGTATTGACTTCAACATATTACATAGCTAAAATCAAAATAATGACAAAGCTGAGGTATAAACATACAAACTTCAATACAACATAGCTTTATTTCATTTCTAATATCAGATAACCATCATCAATTGCATATTTAATGGATAAATCATAAAATTATGGGGGTGGAACAAATCTCAAATAGCATATCTTAGCACTCATAAACATAACTTTAAAAACATGCAATCAGATTTCATAAAGATACCAAACATCATTCAAAAGTCTAATCAGCAAGTTTTTCTCTTTTCCCTTTTTTCCTTAGCATGAACGTGGACAATAGAGCAGATAACTCCATTATATAGTTCAATGGAAACATCTACCTTATTTTCCCATTCAAACTCAGCCCACATAGTTCTAAATGCCACATCAGAACAGGATGCAGGAGAGATGTAGTCCATGATATCAATATGGATGTCATTGAGAACAATAACTGTTCTTTCAAGCACATTTGAAGATGTCTCATAGACTATGTTACCAAATATAACCCCTGTTTCAGTTGAAGACACCTTGATGTTTGCCTTAATTTGTTTGCTTGATTCTGGAGCTAGGGTATAGTTTTGTGGACGCTCAACAAGTTTGAGGTCACCCATGGTTGCCAACTCCAAACACAAATTTTGAAGAGTCTCCTTGGTTCTGTTGATGACAGTAACATCAAGTACAATGTCATAATGATTTACTGTCACATAGGCTTCAGCATATACAGGATCACTGAATCCAGTGAGCTGAAGAATGCGATTGAGCTTATTTGCATCATCTGCATCCTTTGTGAACTCTCCAGTAGCACGTTTGAGATCATCTTGAACTTCATCTTCTAGCTCAAGCTGACTCATACCCTAAAAAAGAGATCGAGCAATGAGCATGTAACAGATGCTGAACCAAAATCAGTTAAAAGATCAGTTAGAAACAGGTATTATTTATTCCAGACGGAAGCCAAAATCAGAAACTCAAAATACAAGGTCGATTGCATTATCCAAGACATCAAGGCTAACATACAATGACCCCAAATCAACACTAAAACGCCAAAGTTAAAATGTTATTATGAGGAAACCATGAGAAATGGAGCCTCAGAGAACAGTCATACAATAAATCATTTATAAACATTTTACAAGGAGATTACTGCTACAAAGTGCCAACATACCTTTCTGCTCTTCAAATGGTAAAAGTCAATAAGATCATCAGGCTGTGCATTGGATATCTGAGCCTTAGCTTTAATCTCCTCTGTTTCACGGCTCTGCTTATCTGAAAGCATCTTCACAAAGCTCTGTCTGCAAGATTGCAGCCATATCTTACTTACTTCACCACCTGTGATGAACAACAATCTAATGCAAAGGACAATCCTATCAAGAGAATCATTGTCAATTGGATGTGGAAGAACTGAAGATTGACCCAGCTGCAGAATAGCGACCATGATCAACAAGGTCTGCGTTGTTGCTTTGTTAACTTCAACTTTTGATGTTTGAACCTCTTCTAACCTCAAGATGAGTTTTGTCAGTGTATATGCAATTATTGCCCCAAGAAAAAATCACCTGAAAGTATCAGTGACCTCAGATTTCCAGTAGAAGACTGCAATCCTTGAATGAAGGTAGGAGGCAACAATGCATTCTCCACAGCAGCACTTTGTGTAGCATAGGTCCCATCTGCAAGGACTGCAGGCCTCCTAGAGCTCACACTGGTTGAGCTTACCAGTGGTGAGCTTTTAGATGTGTCTTGGCCCTCCCCTTCCTCACTAGGAGTATAGAATGGGAGGTCCCCCAGACACTGTTTAATGGATGCAATTCCACTCTCAACTTCTGCAAGTGATAGGCAATATTCACCAATTATCCATAACGCACATGAACAAACCCTTGCAGCACGAATCTGATTGAAAGTATCCAGAAGCCTGGTGACAATAGAAACACGCAGTTTGGGGTTTGTTTCAATGATCTCACGCACAAAAACAACCACATCCATGGCTGAGGCCACATTGGTATCTCCCAAGAAATCCATCAACAGGTGCACAACGGTGCTTGCCACCTCAGGGTACTTGATAGCACAGGAATGTATAGCCTGCACCAGTATCTGCCTGTATTCACCATTCTTCTCATGCTCCCCATTCTGAGTTTTGACAACTTCTTTCTTTAGCATCATAACGACCTCATCAATATTCCTAGGAGTTATCAATTCTAGTGCAATGTCTATGGTCTTCCTCCTGATATCAAGATTTGGACTCGAAAGCGCTCTAAGAACATCCATAACCATTTCCACCATAATATCTCTATTGGAAGTTTTTAGTTCATTGAGCCTATCGAGTACAATAAGTTTGACATTATTATCACTTTGTGAAAGCAAGAGCTGACAATAAGTGGTAGCTGCAGCTCGAATAGCAGTAGGGGCGGAGGAGAGGGAAACAAGGGTGCTGGCACATTCATAAATAACAGCAGATGATGGGGCATTCAACAAAGAAATAATAATCTTGATACACTTTCCCTTCTCACCCTTATTAGTCCTACAGACTTTCCTAATCAAGTCCAAAACAACCATTTGAAGTTGTTCGCCCCAATCATTAATTCTATCAACATGGGTCAAAGGTAATTAATAGCACGATCCTGAGCACAAGTAAAGAGCATAAGGAAAGCATTACGCTTAGTGGAATTATCCTGCTCGGTGGACAAGAGCTTGTCAATTATTTCCGGGGCACTATCGAGCAAAAGCTCACCTTGAGGAAGCTTGTAGAGGGCCATGATAGCCAGAACGGCATTCCTCCGAACAAAAGGATGGCGGTGCTCCAAATTGGAAAGAATGGATGGGATCAAAGGCTCAATGATCTCTGTCTCGTTCAAACGGCAAAGAAACCGCAAGGTGACACCTCGGATATACTCATTAGGATGCTGGAGATTGTTTCGAAGGTTCTGGCAAATAAGGATCATCTCGGGAAGAACCTTACCCTTGGAATCGGTTTTCTCAATGATCTCGAGATAGAGAAGGAGAAGTTTCTGAACAGTGTGATCCTCGGAGGGAAGGACATAACGAATGATGGTGATGAAGAGATGGGGAATGGTATCGCCGTTGAGCAAAAGCATGATGGCTTTCTTCATAGCGTCGATTTTGGCGGCATCATCGTTTCCTTCGAGAGCTTCTTTGATCTCATTGGCAAGTGCTGGTGTGCCCTTGTCGAAGTGAACCAGTAGAGTGCATGACTTCTCCATTTCTGATCTCAAATCTTTACGCACAATTCAGAAACTTGCTTTTCAGATCTGAGATATCTGGAATTCGTTTCGATCTGGTGCTTCTGCTCTCGCTTGCATCTGAGAATCTGAGAAATCTGAAACAATAATCTGAGAAATCTGAAACAATGAAAGGGGAAGCAATTGAATGAGTTAAAAATGACACATTAATTGACTATTGAACTGACGAGCGTTGAAATGGTCGGGTCGGGGATTAACAGCGGGTAGATGTTGACGTGAGAATGAATATGAACAACAAGTTGGGCTTAAACTCTGCATATCGGCCCCTCTGATCATGGGCTACACGAAAATAATTGTATTCTCGAAGAAAGATTTTGCTTCGGCCTGGATCCAAACAAACAATTATGTTCATAGGCCCAAAATGGTATCAAAAGAAGCAAGTTTTTTTTTTTTTGATACAGAAAAATTTATATTTTTAAGCCACACGGGTTGGGTCTAGCGGAAAGGGTTAGCCCTTACAATATGGTGAACCAATGTTCAAATCTCTATTGAGATATATGCCCGTATTTAATATCCAATAGTGCCTCGAATAATATGACAATGTACCATGATTAGTTTAAACTATATAAAATAATACAACACTGCCTGATATGTGTGGATTATGATTATAAAATAATCATAATTTAGATTAGTTTTAAGAAATGCTTTCAACTTATTTTGATAAGTTATTTGGTTTAATTGTCTTAAAATAATCATTTTTAAAAGTTTCTTTTATGTCTTTTATTATTGAAATATTTTATTCATTGAGCTAAACAACTCTTACTCTTTTGAATAATTTAAAAATAACATTTTTTAAATTTTAAGAAAATAGGTTGGTACTAAAATGAATATTTTTTTTTTGGTCAAGTACTAAAATGAATTGAATATCTTGAGTTCTAAAAGAACATTGCCGTGATTTTTGGTATGCAAACAATCCCACGGTGAAATTCTATTTTTTATATATATACAAAATTTTAGGAAAAGGGTTGGGCTCACCTACAGTCTAAGGTACTGAGTTAGAGAGTACACATGTCTCTACCTCTTTCCAGCGTTTCCACTGCCCTTAGGATGCCTCCCCCAACGCCTTGACCAACTCCAATATCGAATCCCCTCCCTTTAGGTGAGAAAGTCCGACCCTTTCACCAGTTGAACCCAAAAGACAAGAGGTACCGTGAAATTCTATTGAATACTAATTATGTGCACCGTTTTAGAAGGGTTCAAATCTGGGTAACTGGGTTCGCCATGTTGAGAGATTAGCCTCATTGCTGGGCCTAACCCCATTGGCATACACATATTTTAATGAGGATTTATTTTAGAGGTGTGTGTGTTTGTGTGTGTGTGTATATATATATTCTCTTAGTGAAGGCAAAGATTGTTGGATGTTAAATGTGGCCCAAAAAAATTATACATTATTTCTCAAAATCACAGCATCTTTTTAGTTGTTCAAAAGAACATTAATCGGACAATAATTTTAAAAAGAAAGAGATGAGAATTATATATAATTATGGATAATAATACATTTTTTGAAGGAAAAAAAAAAAAGCTAAATAAGACAAGTCAGTAGACTAGGCCTTATGAAAATATGTCTGACTTATTTATCTAAATAGGCCTTAAAATAAGCCTAAACTTAAACCAGACCAATTTATTAACAAGAGTCTAGCACTCTAACTTATTTCCACCCCTAAATACACTTATATTTTCTTTATACAAAAACACTTTTTCCCATACCATATATTGCATAAATAAACAACCTAACCTGCACTTCTCAAAGTCGCTGCGACATCAACTTTTGCAAAAGCCAGCCCAGCATCACTTTTTCCCCATTTAAAAGAATAAGCACTTCAGGCCCCCAAAAAAGCACTTAAGGGCTATGAGGTACAAGTGAAATAATTCAACCTCCGAACTCTGTACAGCTACAGGAGCTTTCATAACACAAAGTTCGTCAGCATCCATTAATGAGCAAACGAGGAATAACACAGTTGGTTAAAATATCGGCCTTCACTTCAAAAGGAAGGAGGTTCTTCGATACCGTCGATGTGAGGGCCTCGTTAGTGGACAATCTGTAAGTAAATATGTAAGCATTCTTTGAGCCTAGAGGCGTGCTTTGACTCTGGTGGGATATTGATGTCTACCCCTATCTAACCTTTTATGTATTAAAAAAAAAAAGCATCCATTAATGATGGAATAGCCCCAAATCATTATAAAAATAACTACAATGTCAAGACATGTTCAAATTGGCATTCCATGGGCTGACATCAATAAATGGTATCCAAACCTATGTGTATGGAAGTGAAAAAGATGAGTAATATGAAACCACATCCAAAGAAAAAATTTGGAACTCCAGTTGTGGGGAAACTTAACGCTAGAAACTGTTTAATGAGGGGCCACCAATAGTCACGAGAACTCGAAGGAAGAATGAGGCATGAAGTTAGCAGCCACCGGACGCTACTCAAAGTTGAATACAAGCCGAAGAAAAAAGGGTGTCCCCTGCTCCAATCAAGTACCTCCCCTCTGTTTCAGGGTGATCTTATCCGCTAGACTACGGGAAATTCCCCGATTTTCACTTTTTATTCTGATGAATCCACTCAACTTATCATCAGCTTGCTTCTCAATGCTGATATTCACAAAAGCTTCTTCCCCAAAAACAATCTTGCCGTAAAGATTTGCACCTAGAAAACCACATTCCCTGTCCAATGCTGATCTGAAATCACAAGGCAAGAGAAAATAGGGAGCAACCTAAATAAACAGTTGCTCTCAATGCATGGGTCTTCATCTTGTTAGTGCAAGCCCATATCTATACACCAATAAGTTACGCATAACCCTAGAGAACCCTAAAACTCTGTGCTATTCATTGGAATGATGTCATTATTTGTTGAAGAAAAAATTTGTCAGAGTGAATCTACTCATTGACATTAAATTAAAAAGATTAAAAATAAGTTTCCATAATTTTACAAGAGTAATGTTAGTATTCAACCCCATAAAACTAACATACAGACATCTAAAAAGTCATTTGAAAAGGACAAAAAGTCAAGTTTGTCTCTCCAATATAATGTGTTAAGAATACAAATTGCTAGTAGGTCACAAAATCATTATTATCATTTTGCAGAGGAAAATTTTTGCAACTCGATTACTGTCAGTTTCAAATATGTCAACTTGTTTAATTCCATAGAAGCAAGACAGCAGCTGTGAGACTACAATTCCATTTTTTTATTTTTTTATCCAGATGGCACACACTGGCATGAAATGTAAACTTATTACAGGGGCGTTGCTGAAAATTTGCCATGGTGTAAAATCAAAGTTAGTAATAGAATTGTAAAAAGAATCAAAGAACGTACGGTGGAGTCAGGCACTTCATACTTGTACACTTGAGTATGTGGTTCAGAAACTCTCTCTCATCTTGTATCACTGTATTTACAGCAACCTAGAAAATAGAATAAATGCTAGTCAGATGTATCATCCAAATGTTGCAGAGATACATTACCTGAAGGTTAATATATGAATAGAAGTCTAATAAATCATCAACATATCATTTCTTAAAATAAAACACATTGCCTTAACCACTTGAACTTTGTTCCTTGATTACCTTTAGATATGAAGACTAAAACCAAAATAATGACAAAGCTGAGGTATAAACATATAAACTTCAATACAACATAGTTCTATTTCATTTCTAGATAACCATCATCAGCTGCATATTTAACAGATAAAATTATGGGGGTGAAACAAATCTCAAATAGCACATCTTAGCACTCATAGACATAACTTTAAAAGCATGCAATCAGATTTCATAAAGATACCAAAGGCTTACTGAGAGCCAACATCATTCAAAAGTCTAATCAGCAAGTTCTTTTCTTTTCCCTATTTTTTCTTAGCATTACCCTTGAAAATACAGCACATAACTCCAATATATAGTTCAATGGAAACATCTACCTTATTTTCCCATTTACACTGAGTCCACAGATATCTAAATCCCGCATCAGTAGAAGATGCAGGATAGATGTAGTCCAAGATAGTTTTTTTTTTTTTTTTTGTCAAAATAGTCCATGATATCAATCTGGATGTCATTGAGAACAATAACTGTTCTTTCAAGCACATTTGAAGGTGTCTCATACACTATGTTACCAAATATAACCCCTGTTTCAGTTGAAGACACCATGATGTTTGCCTTAATCTGTTTGCTCGATTCTGGAGTTAGGGTATAGTTTTGTGGACGCTCAACAAGTTTGAGGTCACCCATGTTGCCAACTCCAAACACAAATTTTGAAGAGTCTTCTTGGTTCTGTTGATGACAGTAATGTCAAGTACAATGTCATAACGATTTACTGTCACATAGGCTTCAGCATATACAGGATCACTGATCCAGTGAGCTGAAGAATGCGATTCATTTTATTTTCATCATTTGTATCCTTTGTGAACTCTCCAGTAGCAAGTTTGAGATCATCTTGAACCTCATCTTCTAGCTCAAGCTGACTCATGCCCTAAAAATGAGATTAAGCAAGGAACAAAAAACAGATGATGAACCAATATCAATTAAAATATCTGTTAGAAACGAGTATTATTTATTCCAGACGCAAGCCAAAATCAGAAATTCAAAATACAAGGTCAATTGCTTTATCCAATACATTAAGGCATAACATACAATGACCCCCATATCAGCACTAAAACGCCAGAGTTAAAATGCTATTATGAGCAAACCATGAGAAATGGAGTCTCAAAGAACACGGTCCTACAATAACTCATTTATAAACATTTTAAAAGGAGATTACTACTAAAAGGTGTCAACATGCCTTTCTGCTTTTCAAATGGTAAAAGTCAATAAGAACATCAGGTTGTGCATTGGATATCTGAGCCTTAGCTTTAATCTCCTCTGTTTCACGGCGCTGCTCATCTGAAAGCATGTTCACAAAGCTCTGTCTACAAGATTGCAGCCATATCTTCCTTACTTCACCACCTGTGTTGCACAACAATCTAATGCAAAACACAACCCTATCATGAGAATCATTGTCAATTGGATGTGGAAGAATTGAAGATTGACCCAGCTGCAGAATAGCGACCATGATCAACAAGGTCTGCGTTGTTGCTTTGTTAACTTCAACTTTTGATGTTTGAACCTCTTCTAACCTCAAGATGAGTTTTGTCAGTGTATATGCAATTATTGCCCCGAAAAAGTAAGTATCAAAATATAAACCTTCTGAAAAGATAAGTGATTTCAGATTTCCAGTAGAAGACTGCAATCCTTGAACGAGGGTAGGAGGCAACAATGCATTCTCCACACTGGTTGAGCTTACCAGTGGTGTGCTTTTAGATGTGTCTTCGCCCTCCCCTTCCTCATTAGGAGTATAAAATGGGAGGCCCCTCAGACACTGTTTAATGGTTGCAATTCCACTCTCAACTTCTGCAAGTGATAGGCAATATTCACCAATTATCCATAACGCACATGTACAAGCCCTTGCACTTGTAGCCCGGATTTGATTGAAAGTACCCAGAAGCCTGGTGACAATAGAATCGCGTAGTTTGGGGTTTGTTTCAATGATCTCACGCACAAAAACAACCACATCCATGACTAAATCCCAATTCTCATATCCCAAGTAATCCATAAACTGGTACATAACGGTGCCTGCCACCTCAGGGAACTTACTAGCACATAAATGTATAGTCCGCACCAGCATTCGCTTATAAAAGTCATCTATCTAAGCGTGAATTCTGAAAACTTCATTCTTTAGCATCATAACGACCTCATCAATATTCCTAAGAGTTATCAATTCCAGCGCAATGTCCATGATCTTCATCCTGATATCTTCATTTATAGTCGAAAGGGCTCTAAGAACATCCGTAACCATTTCCACCACAATATCTCTATTGGAAGTTGTTAGTTCATTGAGCCTATCGAGTACAATAAGTTTGACATTATGATCACCTTGTGAAAGCAAGAGCTGACAATAAGTTGTAGCTGCAGCTCGAATGGCAGTAGGGGCGGAGGAGAGGGAAACAAGGGTGCGGGCACTTTCATAAATAACAGTAGATGATGGGCCATTCAACAAAGAGATACTAATATTGATATTCATATACTTTACCTTCTCACCCTTATTAGTCGTCCTACAGACTTTCCTAATCAACTCCAAAACAACCATTTGAAGTTGTTCACCCCAATCATTAATTCTATCAATGTGGGTGAAAAGATAATTAATAGCACGATCCTGCGCGCAAGTAAAGAGCATAAGGAAAGCATTACGCTTAGTGGAATTATCCTGCTCGGTGGACAAGAGCTTTTCAATGATTTCAGGGGCACTATCGAGCAAAAGCTCACCTTGAGGAAGCTTGTAGAGGGACGTGACAGCCAGGACGGCATTCCTCCGAACAAAAGGATGGCGGTGCTCCAAATTGGAAAGAATGGATGGGATCAAAGGCTCAATGATCTTTGTCTCGTTCAAACGGCAAAGAAACCGCAACGTGACACCTCGGATGTACTCATTAGGATGGTGGAGATTTTTTCGAAGGTTCTGGCAAATAAGGATCATGTCGGGAAGAACCTTACCCTTGGAATTGGTTTTCTCAATGATCTCGAGATAGAGAAGGAGAAGCCTCTGAACATTGTGATCCTCGGAGGGGAGGACATTGCCAATGATGGCGATGAAAAGCTGAGGATTGGTGTCACCATTAAGCAAAAGCATGATGGCCTTCCTCATGGCGTCGATTTTGGCGGCATCATCGTTTCTTTCGAGAGCTTCTTCGATCTCATTGGCAAGTGCTGGTGTGCCCTTGTTGAAGGGAACCAGTAAAGTGCATGACTTCTCCATTTCTTATAAATTCAGTGAAAATTTGCTTGAAGTTAGCAATTAAATTCGTACAGAGTGACTTCTCCATTTCTGATCTCAGATCTGTACGTAAATGAATTTGTTAAAAATGACACATCCAAAAGCAGCTATTTTAAGCACGATAGGCTTATTTTTATTTGATTGACATATAGTGATATCCATATCTTACTTTTGAGCACGTTGGACAAAGCAACTTGAAGCTGCATGATCAACTGGAAGAATTTTTTTTTACAAATTATCCATATCTTGGATAATAACAGGATATGTAATGATAATAGTAGTATTCATATGTACTTGTATACGAGGATTATCAATAAAATAGTCATTTTATTTATTCATTATATTGGTCTACAGACCTTACTTGTTACATTCTTCGCCATAGAACATACCCTCATTAAGAGGGTATTTACATGATTCACATATACTAGGCAAATAACAAAAATCTTCTAAATTGAATCGCAGTGGTCGGCTTTCTTCTTTATCGTGGTCTATGCAATTCTTGATGAACGCATAAATTGTATCAGCTTCCAATTCAGATTCTGCTCCTACCTTCTTCATAGCATCCTTATGGGAAAAACGATGCATGTCATGAGCAATAGCTTCCTTACAGACAATAGGAACATCCGTGCAAAAAGCAGTACCAACAACAGCAATGGCAGTATTGCCAACGCTATCTCCATAATTCTCATGGCGTTCCTCGGGTACATAATGCTCCACATAGCGTTTGATAAGATCAACAGACGATTCAGACTCTGTTTTATAAAACGGAGGCATAACACCACGAAATTGTTTGTGAGTAGTTGCCATTGTTTGATGGGAAAATGGCCAACACATATCAGTTTATATAGGCGTCTAAAACTTCCCTTGAACGCTTCTTAACGACTAAGTAACCAGTACGTCACATAACTTGAGAATGCGTACGGGATGATGACCTCAGAGTCGGTGCTTCTTCAATACGCTTCCTTGGGTGGGACCCACATTGTGAGGCGGTGGCTAGCAGGTAGAATTGGAAAATCAGGATAGCCCATTTAAGCCCTAACACTTTAAGAATCAAGCTTATAAAATGAAATCTCCAAATGATGAACTCAGGTATAAAAGTCAACCCTGTAAGGTCAAGGGCTTAAAAAGGTCGGCTCTGTTAGGCCCATTATTATTTTTTAAAATTTGTCCAGTTGGAAGTTGCCCACTTGCCTTGCTGATCGAGTTTAATTGTGAAGGAAATTACTTACCTACCTTGTTGCTCAGTATTCACTCACTCAGTCACTCTCACAGTCTTACTCATTTTTGTCATTCACTTCACACCTCTCGCCTCAATCTCGTTGTCTCGACCTCACGCACACACATCAGTGCATCACGAATTCACAACATCAAACCATTAGTGATTCATTGATTATTAATTAGTAACTGTGTTTATTTGTTGCATGATGCGAGTTGTTTAGACCTCAATATTGATAACATTTATTTGATTAATTAAAAATTTAATTGTTGTAATTTACTAATTATAATTCTTTGAAAAAACATAAGAAAAATAGTTAAAATTTAGAAAAATAGCTTACGGCCCTGGCCCTCATACTCTCCATCGGGCCTTGAAAAACATATATTTTTCTTACCCAGGCCTAAAAGGGCCGGCCTTTTTAGACCTTGACCCTTCGAGGGCCAACCCTGTAGGGCAGGCCAACCCTAATTCCCAGCCCGAACACACACACATCACACACCAAGCCTTTGGAAGTGAGAAATTGTACAAAGTGACCAAAAAAAAATCTTCTATGAACCTGTTTGATTTAGCTTCTAACCCCTTAAAGTTCAACGAAATTGAAAAAAAAGTTCAGTGGCAAGAAAAGTTCAGTGAGGTAGTGTTTGGATTAACTTATTAGTAAATAGACTTAATGGAAAAAAGCTACTTTTGATGAGAAGCTCAAAAAGAAAGGAAGCTTCTTGAGCATTGAGACGATGCAACATTGAATGAAAGAAATGGCCCGCATATTTTGGAATTAGTGTATGTATTTTCTACAACTAACTTTCAACTTTTCTGTTTTTTTTTTTTTTTCACAACCGTGAAGAGTGAAAAGAAATGGCCTAGTAAGTCATTTACAGGCTGGAAAAAAAAATGCACCAGTCATTATGCACCAGTCTTTATTAACTTTCCACCTTCTTATTTTTTTTAATAGTAATGTAATTTTTTATATTTAATTATCACTATATATATATATATATATATATATATATATATATATATATAACTAAATAAGATGTAGTATTCAAAATATTAATATATGTAAGTATTTAATAAGATTCATGCCTTTTTTAATCATTTTCCATCTCATCAATTTAGAAAAAAGACCACTTCTGCAAAAGACAAACAAGCAATCCAAACAAATCACATTTACAATTTGACTTTTTTTTATCAAGCTTCTGCAAAAGTCAGATAGAAAACAAGTCACTGCTCCCACCGCAAACCCAAACAGAGATCTAAACCTCAAAACACAAAAAGGAGAGTTTTACAGCTTTGAATGTTCAGAGATCTAAAGAGAGGGAGACTTTGGAAGTGGCTTCTTACATACTGCCACTTACACAAGGGATGCTTGGGGTTGGAGAGAGAGAGGGGGGGGGGAGAGCACTGCCTTTAGCCGGTGGGGGTGGGGGTAGTCATCATTAGATCCAGCAAGCACAACCCAACTTTTCAGATCTAACGACGACCAATCAACCACCATCAACCCAACTTACCTTAGATCAAGGGATGTAGTTGATGGCGAGGCAAAGAGGAAGATGGTGGAGAAGTGAGATTGAGGCATCGAGGAGTGAGAACAAGGGAAGACAGAGAAGTGAGAGCAGTGGAGAAGTGATGGCGAGGCATCGAGGAAGGCGGAGACTCGGAGAGGTGGTTGTTGGTTGCACGGTTGCACCACCACCTCCAACAGCCACATCTAGCGAGGCATCAAGGAGTAAGAGGAAGGGAAGAGAGAGAAAGCGAGAGATGAGAGTGAGGGAATAGAGAGCGAGGGAAGAGAGAAGCAAGACTTTATCGACACTGAGGGGTCTCTTTTTTTAGGGTAGGCCGAGGGAGCCATGTGATCTGGCAGGTTGAGGAAAAAAGAAGTCTTTGGCTACCGAACTAGTCAAGGCAATCCATTAGACTGGTCTAGTCCAACCCGAACTCAGGCTGGTGCTGGACAAGACTTGACCTCGAGCTAGTTTATCCAACACAAGGTCCTATCCGGAGCAGACCTTAAGTTGAGGTCAAACCAAATCTGTTTTGGTCAATGGACATCCTTACTCCAAATCAAATCATTAATGAGTGACGGAGACACGCCACCCGCACCCTGTAAGGGCCCATCGTATCATCCCTTGATCCGCACTTTTCTTCTCCCTTTCTTGCAACGATATAACCCCACACGTCAAATTAACATTTTGTATAATACATCATAAATCCGAATGAATCACTTTTAAAAATATGCCTTATAGTAAATTAACATGGGTTAACATGCGCTCAACACTTGTTAACATATGTGATTAGAGAATATAATATGTAGAAAGAAGATGAAGAATCTCATTGTATTATCACAAAGAGCAATATGCTCATACAAATGTAATCCACAAGGATTATCTCAATAAACCCTAACTCTAGGGATCTAGGAGGACTTCCCTCTCTAGAGAGAGAGACTCAAATTAACCTCTCTTTAATATGGTGAAGGCTCCACACCTAACACCCTTGGTGAGGGCTCCACACCCAACACACTCCATTTCATTAGTTAAGACCCCTTATATAGACTAGGGCCCTAACTAATTCACTAACCACTCAACTAATCACCTAATACTTCTAACACGCCCCCTCAAGTTGAACACCATTTATCTTAAATGTGCTCAACTTGAACAACACAAAATAAGGGGTAAGGTGAATTAAATTGAACAGTTTTACAATCACAAAACAATACAAGGATTTCTTTAATTCACAACATTCTTCTCCATATCACTTCTGGCTGATTCTCTTCAAGCCATATAATGTTTCAATAGCACTGCCAACATACCAAAACAAAAAATGCTTCTTCCTCTGTCAAATTGACAATAAGAACACCCATTATTTAGAACATGTGAGACAAGCTTCTGCCTTGTGCCAAGCAACTCAAATCATCATCTCAATATTGTCAGGATCAACATTATCACTGGCAATATCCTGAAGGGGAACTTGGGCTTTATCAAATCCACAATTATTGAGCAAAACTATCTTTATTACTTTGTGGGTTAAAATGGTCAGACGGCATGTTAGCATTTGACAAAGCGACAACTTGTGAAGCATGTGACTCATTGCCAACTGCTGGCTTCTCAATTCAAGCCAGTCATGATTGAAATCTTCTTGTTGAATTTGATCGTGATGGTATGAACTCAAGCTTGATTTCGGATTTCTCAATGCAGAAAGTCCTGGATTGCATCAGTCAAGGGAAACTTGACAACCATCCTTTCATACCCTCATGTACTTCAAATCTCCTCACATGCCTTGAACTTGTGAGCAAAATCATCAACATTCTTTGCCTCTATCATACTTCCTTAACCCAAACCAATCTGCAATAAACTCCCTCTGAAACACCCAGCACCTTCAACCATAATCTTCTCATTGGATTCAGATTCAAACCAGAGTTAATATTTTCAATGCCAGCATTCTCCCAAACAACTAGCAAAATCATGATGACTTAGCAAAGTCTTTTGCCACCACATGGCAATGTGAACGGATCACCACCGAATTGCTTCGAAGTTCAAGAGATGTAGTTGGTGCCAGTGAGAATTTCAGAATCCGAAGAAAGGAAAACCAGAATCTTAAATCCAGAATTAAAAAAAAGCATGCAGACCACGAGAAAATATTAAATCAAGTGGCTATGAACAATGGCGAGACAGATGTCCAGATTAATTGCAGACCAGAAGATGCATATTTCCAAAGAGGCAAAATAGAGATAGCCTACTAGAGGCAAATTTGAGAGGATTCAGAATGAATCGATCAGATTGACCAGTTTTACAATTAACAAAAGTAATACAAAAGACTTCTTCAATTCCCAAGGTTCTTCTCCATATCACTTCTGGCTGATTCACTTCTTCTTCTGACAGACTTCAAGCCATAAACTCCTAGTCACCTCCATATCCTTCTTGTCTACAAACTTAGGTCTTAATGAAACAACCTCCAGATCAACCAAAACCACTATACCACTATACCAACAACTGATAAAAGCAAACACAAGCAGGAGCAACCACACTAGTTACAGTCTGCTCCAATTTCTCAAGGCCCTCATCTTGCTCTCTCATAACTTGCCGTTGAAGTCCAATTAAACTTAATCGGATTGACTTTGCTGATTTATCCTTTTCTTGAGGAACTATAAGCTTGAAATAAACGAGCATTTGACAAAATAGCAAGCCAAGCCACCCAGCATACATCCAAGCACAATAGACAGAATATGCAGTTGTCCAGAAGCTGCCATAAATCCACAGAAAACAATTCCAAGGATTGTAACTACCAAAATTGCAGCGGAAAGCATAGCAAGAAAATTTCAGAGAATCTTCGAAGGAGCACCGCAATCGAACAACAGAATAAAGAAACGGAGTCCGTGGAACTAGAGATCACGACAAGTAAGGAACTGAAATATGCAGATCTTCCATTTCACAGTCTTGGCATTTTTCTTGCGAGATTCTTGGGTAAAATATCATCGAGAGATTCAAGAAGGAGTGAAAATGCAGAGGAGAGTCGCGCAAACCCCAAACTTGCATACAAGAATCAAGCGAGCCCAAAGATTGCGCTAAGTGATAGAAATCGCGCAAACGTGTATGTTAAGAGCCTGCCATATCTAACACCATCCACTAATAGCATACAAACTTGGAATCGAGGATTACGCTCCAGTAAAAGCCTTCTGCACACCTCCAAAACACCCAGTTGGAACCACTTTCAGCACATTAAACCACTTCATCCATTGTTGCAAAAGCATGTCTCCAATAAGTAGCAAATCTCCACGTAGGTTTGCACAGAATCACCTTTCCTTGTACAAATGAAGGGCTGAGCAAGTAGCCGTGCAACAGAAAAAGATGAATTCAACGATCGTTCATGAACCCACGTCAGATTGTGACAAGGACCAAAATCAATGAAGTAGAAATCAAACCAAAAAACATGATGACTCAGCGATTTCGGCGACTGATTAAAGAAGAAGCAGCGGAAGCAATGACCCAATGACCATGACATTCTGGTAATCAGACTTCTCTTTAAATAAAATCTCTTCAACCTCAAAGAGTGTGCTTCCCCGGGCCACATTGGGCTGATTTCGGAGAACCACCCAGGAATTACAGCTGAAACATCTAAAGGGGCCAACAATATAACCTGGAATTTGGAGAACTTGAAATCACGATGGTGGCCGCAATTGCAATTTCGTTTGGCCTTGTCGGATAGGGACAGCTCCGGCGAAGAACACGTTCAGAAGCAGCGGAAATGATGGTGGGATACGACCAAATCACGAAGGTTAAGGGATCCAAATCTGGGTCAAGGCCTTCGTGAATGCGCCAGAACGTGCCTCGGGTCGGGGTTGAGACAGATCTACCGCCGAGATCAAAGCTTCCTTTCTCTTCCATTTTCTTCGCAGCGGAAATCGAACCAGAATCCAATCGTGGATTCAAGAATGCAATCGAACCAGTGCCGGAATCCTGGACGGTGAAAGAAAAGAGGAGCCGTGCCTCTGGCCGTTCTTGGCGGAGATGTTGGAATTCTTCAAGGTGACGGTGGGCGTGGGCGGGGTTGAGTGAGGGTGCTGGAGGCGTCGATCTCTCCTTCTGCGTTTCTCTCTGTGTGATATCACAGATCGCAGACCGTGAACGCTCGAACTTGAACCAGATCAGCGACCTCCTTGCTATTGAAACCATATCGGCGACCTCCTTGCTACTGAAACCCTATAATCGACTTCTGTTCCTCTTGAAACCGGTGACTCCATCGTTAATTCCGATCGAAGGATGGGCAACCTGTTTGATTTCTTTGTGGCACGTCGTCGACCTCTGACCTGCATCTCGGCTGGACGCTACTGCCACCGGTAGAATTGCTTTTTCTTCTTTTCTTCTTCTTTTGAAATCGATCGAAAGAAACAGAACCGGAAATCAAGAAAGGTGGGTCGTTGTGTTGTGGGCCTTCTTATGTTGTAGTCCAGGATCTTGAAAAACCCATTCTGTGCACCAAGGAGACTGATTCTTGGGCCACGTTTTTATTCTAGGCTCGATGGTAAACCAAGAATTACCATTGATGGGTTTCTTTCTTGATTATTTGACCAAACCCAAAATCCAAAACCTAGGCTCATGATACCATGTTAACATATGTGATTAGAGAAGATAATATGTAGAAAGAAGATGAAGAATCTCATTGTATTATCACAAAGAGCAATATGCTCATACAAATGTAATCCACAAGGATTATCTCAATAAACCCTAACTCTAGGGATCTAGGAGGACTATCCTCTCTAGAGAGAGAGACTCAAATTAACCTCTCTTTAATATGGTGAAGGCTCCACACCTAACACCCTTGGTGAGGGCTCCACACCCAACACACTCCATTTCATTAGTTAAGACCCCTTATATAGACTAGGGCCCTAACTAATTCACTAACCACTCAACTAATCACCTAATACTTCTAACAACACTCCAACTATTTTTTTAGGATATACCCAACACCTTAAAATATTTTAGGGGCCAATTTTACCTATAATATAATTAAATTGGTGTAATTTCACCCCAACTGACAGAAAACAAGAACGTTGTTAAACCCATTGACAAATGCGCATCCAGGTTTTATAATTAATGACACATAATTACCCAAAATTCCACCTGTGCATATGAAAAAAAAAATCCACCTCCATCTGAAATTCTCAATTTAGGGATCTAGGTTTGACTTCGGGAAGAAGATACTCCAATCATCCTCTCTCTCATCATCCCTCATTGTCGCCATCTGGACCGTCCAATTTTTGAAAACCGCGCACGGTTTTGGGATTTTTGAAAAACTGGAAATTCCTCTGGATCGTTGGATCAAAAATTGGACGGTCTAGATGACGACAATGAGGGATGATGAGAAGGGGCGAAAATGAGAGAAACCGGACTCTTGACTTCATGCGATCTTCTCATTCCCATCGAGTCTAACAGCAAGACCTCTGCTGCCGTCGAAGTTTTTATCGGACCTCTATTGGTGGTGATTTTTTAGAAGAACCACGACTTCGCCACCTTCATACTTCGACTGGAACTTCATGATTTATAAAATGAATTGTGATTTCTCCTTCTTCATCTAGCTTCGACTTCATTAGCGATTTCCGGTGACTTGCGTTTCAAAGTCCTCCTTCACAAATCTCGTGGCTCATCCTCTCGACGGTCGCTAACGATGGCTAAATCTCCTTACTTCACCGGCAGGCTCGATTTTGGCATCTATCACCTTTTTAATCTCTCAACATCTCTCCCTCTAGGAGCACGGTGAAATCTTATTTATGGCAAAATCTCTTCTTTTGGTTCTTGATGTTTGGATGATACATTTTTGGGTATAGATTTTTCTTCTTCATCTATGTAAAAGTGATTCATAAATTTGTTGTTGACTCTGATGGTAATGGATCCAAAATTTCATGGATTTCTCTCCATTCTTGCTATTAGCATGTGATTGTCGACAATGGAGTTCTCTGTTAAAGGTATGATGACTAAAACCGGATGCTCATTTGTCAATGGGTTTAACGGAAGTTTTTTTTATTTTTTATTTTGTCAATTGGGGGAAATTGCACCAATTTAATCCAATCTAATTATTTTGAGGATAAACTTGCATCCTAAAAAAATTTTAGCTTTGAGGTGCTTGGCGCACCTAAACCTAATTAATAATAGGTAAAGTTTTACTACTAGTTGTTTAATGTCGATGAGCCTCTAAAACTTCATTGCATCCTCTAGGATTAAAATGAAATTAGCTTTTTAGCTAAAAAGACATTTATGCCCTCATCTTATACATTGTTGAGATGATATTGTGATTTCACTTATTTGTAAATACGCACACATGACTTGTAAATTCTCACATGTGTCTTGTAAATAGTATATATTCTTGTGAATATGCTCATTGTTTTGCATATAACCAAGATGATCTTGTAATTTCACTTATTTGTCTTGTAAAAAAGCATATTTGACTAGTAAAATAAAGGCACAATGTCTTTTTACCCACAAATTTTAATTTCAATTTAATTATAGGAGTGCAGTGAAATTTCAAAAAAATCTAGGGGTTATTTGATATTAAATGGCTATAGAGAATGTGCAGTGAAATTTTCCCTCAATAGTACATGAGGGAATAGTAAAAAAGAGAACATATAATTTGAAGTATCAAGATTGTAAGAATGTTTATCTAAAATATCTGTTTTTTTTTAAAATTGACCAGGTAAATCCTTTGTATGTAAAGTAAAAATAAGAAGTCTCAAGATTTGGGGGGATAAAGGCCAACCGCAAGGTCTGAGATGACCCAGAAAGCACTATCAACTTTGTAAGCCTACTTGGGTATTGAGCATTTACTTAACTTATAAGAACATAAATAAGAACATAAGAACAGAATTTCTTACAATGGATAGTTGTAACTCCGGAAAAGAGATTCTGCTAAAATTTTTCGTACGAAGAATCCTCATATTCATATATGTTATGTGTGTATATAAATTTTTTAGATAGATACGTTTGATTCGTGCTCGAGCCGGATGATGAAAAATTATCATGTCCGGTTCTTTTGGAGGATGGATCTATAAGAATTCACCTATCCCAATAACAAAAAAACCTGACTTAAATGATCCTGAAGGGCTTTCCCCTTGAGACTTAGAGGATAAAGATTCTCACATCTTCCAACAAGTGCGCTTCGAGGAAAGCAAACTCATGTTCTCCTTCTTACGAAGTAAAGCCTTTTAACATATCAACCTACAGTTTGTTGGTATCTAAAATATCTTTTGTAAAGTTGTACCCAACACTTAAAAGTAATTTTTCAGTAACACTCAGTATTCTAAACTAATTTCTAGTGCATTAAGCACTCTAAAATAATTTTTTCAGTAATACTCAGTATCAAAAAGTAATTAATCATTTGGGTAATTTTACTCTTAAAAATATTTTTCTAAATAGCAACAAGAATATTAAACTTAGGATACTGAATATTATTTAAAAAAAAAAAGTAAAGTGATGTAGCATAAAAAATGACTTTAAGACACTGGCTGTTGTTAAAAAAATACTTGAGAGGCTAGATACACAAAACCTAGTTTAAAATATCAGGTGCCACTGAAAGAATGATTCATGATAATATTAGATGCTAGTTAATCAAATTATCTTTGCACCCTTATAATAGTTAATCAAGACATGTCTTTGGGTTTAAAGAAGGTCTATAGTCTTAGAGGTACTTACAAAACCCCCACTAACAAAGCCTTTATATTAGTGGGTTTAAACTTATAACTTGATAGTTATAAGTTAACCTCTTTATAACTGGACATTTATTGGTTAAGACATGCTCAAATTCGCATTCCATGGGCTGACATCAATAAATGACATCCAAACCTATGTGTATGGAAGTGAAAAGATAAGTAATATCAAACCACATCCAAGAAAAAAATTACACATAAACTCCAATTGTTGGGAAACTTAATGCTAGAAACTATTTACAGAGATATGAGGGGTAGGGTTGGGAAAACAGGTTAAGCTAGTTGGACCGGCTCGTTTAAATCCTAAATTTGTAAGGGCTGGACTTAAGAATTTTGCCTCAAAAGTGAAAGTGGGCATAAAAGGACTAGCCCTTTTAGGCCCGTATGTTTTTTATTTTTTAAAATTATTTATATTATAATAATATCATTGATTTTTTATACTTTGTTAATGCTTTTGTAAATATTTAGTTGTTATTATCTTTTTTTCGAATTAAGTTTTATAAAGAACATCTTGTATTAAAAATCTTAAAAACTAAAAATTATAAAAGATATTTCTTATTTCATAAGTATTCTTACTAATTTTACATTTTTGACTTATTTTCTAGTGTTTTTTTTTTTCATATCGTATGTTGTTTATTTTGTTAACTATTTACACTCTACAAAATATATTTATAAAAAAAAATTAATTTTGTTAAGTCTTCTCATTAATTATTTGTAATTGTGGTATGTGAAGAATAGTTTACCTTATTGTTCAAAAAAAAAAAGAATAGTTTACCTTTAATTATGACTTAGTTACTGTGTTTGTTTGTTATATGATGTATGTCGTTTACACCTTAATTTTGACAATATTTATTTGTTAAAGTATGATTTTCATTATTCTAATTTATTTCTTAAAAAAATGAAAAAAAATAATAAAACATTGTTAAAATAGTTTCGGCCATGTAGGACCGGCCCTAACAATAATGCTCAAGGGTCAAACATAAAAAATAACTATTTTTCTTTAGTCGGGTTTAAAAGGGGTGAGGGGCCACCAATAGCCACAAGAACTCGAAGGAAGAATATGAGGCATGAAGTCAACAGCCACCGGACGCTACTCAAAGTTGAATACCAGCTGAAGAAAAAAGGGTATGTGCTGCTCCAATCAAGTACCTCCCCTCTGTTTCAGGGTGATCTTATCCGCTAGACTACGAGAAATTCCCCGATTTTTACTTTTTATTCTAATGAATCCACTCAACTTATCATCAGCTTGCTTCTCAATGCTGATATTCACAAAAGCTTCTTCCCCAAAAACAGTCTTGCCGTAAAGATTTGCAGCTAGAAAACCACATTCCCCGTCAAATGCTGATCTGAAATCACAAGGCAAGAGAAAATTGGAAGCAGCCTAAATAAACAAGTTGCTCTCAATGCATGGGTCTTCATCTTGTCAGTGCAAGCCCATATCTATAGACCAATAAGTTACGCATAACCCTAGAAAACCCTAAAACTCTATGCTATTCATTGGAATGATGTCATTATTTGTTGAAGGAAAAATTTGTCAAAGTGAATCTACTCATTGACATTAAATTAAAAAGACTAAAAATAAGTTTCCATAATTTTACAAGAGTAATGTTAGTATTCAACTCACATATAAAAAGTCATTTGAAAAGGACAAAAAGTCAAGTTTGTCTCTCCAATGTGTTAAGAATACAAATTGCTAGTAGGTCACAAAATCATTATTATCATTTTGCAGAGGAAACTTTTTGCAACTCATCAATTATTGTCAATTTCAAATATGTCGACTTATTTACTTCCATAGAAGCAAGACAGCAGCTGTGAGACTAAAATTCCATATACTTTTTCTATCCAGATGGCACACACAGGCATGAAATGTAAGCTTATTACAGGGGCGTTGCTGAAAATTTGCCATGGTGTAAAATCAAAGTCAACAATAGCATTGTAAAAAGAATCAAAGAACATACGGTGGAGTCAGGCACTTCATATTTGTACACTTGAGTATGTGGTTTAGAAACTCTCTCTCATCTTGTATCGTTGTAGTTACAGCAACCTAGAAAACAAAATAAATGCTAGTCAATTGTATCATCCAAATGTTGCATAGATGCATTACCTGAAGGTTAATATATGAATAGAAGTCTATATTAGTCATCAACATATCATTTCTTAGAATAAAACACATTGCATTAACCACTTGAACTTTGTTCCTTGATTACCTTTAGATATGAAGACTAAAAACAAACACTTATTACATAGTTAAAATCAAAATAATGACAAAGCTAGGGAATAAACATATAAACTTCAATACAACATAGCTTTATTTCATTTCTAATATCAGATAACCATCACCAGCTGCAGATTTAATGGATAAAATTATGGGGGTGAAACAAATCTCAAATAGCACGTCTTAGAACTTATAATCATAACTTTAAAAGCATGCAATCAGATTTCATAAAAGATACCAAAGGCTTATTGAGAGCAAACATCATTCAAAAGTCTAATCAACAAGTTTTTTTTTTTCTTTTCCCTATTTTTTTCTTAGCATGACCCTGGAAAATACAGCACTTAACTTCAATATATAGTTCAATGGAAACATCTACCTTATTTTCCCATTTACACTGAGTCCACAGATATCTAAATCCTGCACCAGTACAAGATGCAGGATAGATGTAGTCCATGATATCAATATGAATGTCATTGAGAACAATAATGGTTCTTTCAAGCACATTTGAAGGTGTCTCATACAATATGTTACCAAATATAACCCCGGTTTCAGTTGAAGACACCATAATGTTTGCCTTAATCTGTTTGCTCGATTCTGCAGTTAGGGTATAGTTTTGTGGGCGCTCAACAAGTTTGAGGCCACCCATGGTTGCCAACTCCAAACACAAATTATGAAGAGTCTCCTTGGTTCTGTTGATGACAGTAACATCAAGTACAATGTCACAACGATTTACTGTCACATAGGCTTCAGCATATACAGGATCACTGAACCCAGTGAGCTGAAGAATGCGATTCAGCTTATTTTCATCATCTGTATCCTTTGTGAACTCTCCAGTAGCACGTTTGAGATCATCTTGAACCTCATCTTCTAGCTCAAGCTGACTCATGCCCTAAAAAATAGATTGAGCGAGGAACCAAAAACAGATGATGAACCAATATCAGTTAAAACTTCAGTTAGAAACGAGTATTATTTATTCCAGACAGAAGCCAAAATCAAAAACTCAAAATACAAGGTCAATTGCTTTATCCAAGAAATTAAGGCATAACATACAATGACCCCCATATCAGCACTAAAACGCGAGTCTCAAAGAACACGGTCATACAATAACTCATTTATAAACATTTTAAAAGGAGATTACTACTAAAAGGTGCCAACATGCCTTTCTGCTCTTCAAATGGTAAAAGTCAATAAGAACATCATGTTGTGCTTTGGATATCTGAGCCTTAGCTTTAATCTCCTTTGTTTCACGGAGCTGCTCATCTGAAAGCATTTTCACAAAGCTCTGTCTACAATATTGCAGCCATATCTTCCTTACTTCACCACCTGTGTTGCACAACAATCTAATGCAAAACACAATCCTATCATGAGAATCATTGTCAATTGGAATTGGACAAACTGAAGATTGACCCAGCTGAAGAATAGAGACCATGATCAACAAGGCCTGTGTCGTTGCTTTGTTAACTTCTACTTTTGATGTTTGAACCTCTTCTAACCTCAAGATGAGTTTTGTCAGTGTATATGCAATTATTGCCCCGAAAAAGAAATCATCGGAAATTAAAAGCGACCTTCTGAAAAGATAAGTGATTTCAGATTTCCAGTAGAAGACTGCAATCCTTGAACGAGGGTAGGAGGAAACAATGCATTTTCCACACTGATTGAGCTTACCAGTGGTGTGCTTTTAGATGTGTCTTCGCCCTCCCCTTCCTCATTAGGAGTATAAAATGGGAGGCCCCTCAGACACTGTTTAATGGTTGCAATTCCACTCTCAACTTCTGCAAGTGATTGGCAATATTCACCAATTATCCATAACGCACCTGCACAAGCCAATGCACTCGTAGCCCGGATTTGATTGAAAGTACCCAGAAGTCTGGTGACAATAGAATCGCGTAGTTTGGGGTTTGTTTCAATGATCTCACGCACAAAAACAACCACATCCATGACTAAATCCCAATTCTCATCTCCCAAGTAATCCATCAACAGGTGCACAACGGTGCTTGCCACCTCAGGGAACTTACTAGCACAGGAATGTATAGTCTGTACCAGCAGTGGCTTATAAAAGTCATCTATCTTAGCGTGAATTCTGACAACTTCATTCTTTAGCATCATAACGACCTCATCAATATTCCTAGGAGTTATCAATTCCAGCGCAATGTCCATGATCTTCATCCTGATATCTTCATTTATAGTCGAAAGGGCTCTTAGAACATCCGTAACCATTTCCACCATAATATCTCTATTGGAAGTTGTTAGTTCATTGAGCCTATCGAGTACAATAAGTTTGACATTATGATCACCATGTGAAAGCAAGAGCTGACAATAAGTCGTAGCTGCAACTCGAATGGCAGTAGGGGCGGAGGAGAGGGAAACAAGGGTGCGGGCACATTCATAAATAACAGCAGATGATGAGGCATTCAACAAAGGAATACTAATCTTGATATACTTTCCCTTCTCACCCTTATTAGTCGTCCTACAGACTTTCCTAATCAACTCCAAAACAACCATTTGAAGTTGTTCACCCCAATCATTAATTCTATCAATGTGGGTCAAAAGATAATTAATAGCACGATCCTGAGCGCAAGTAAAGAGCATAAGGAAAGCATTACGCCTAGTTGAATTATCCTGCTCGGTGGACAAGAGTTTTTCAATGATTTCAGGGGCACTATCGAGTAAAAGCTCACCTTGAGGAAGCTTGTAGAGGGACGTGACAGCCAGGACGGCATTCCTCCGAACAAAAGGATGGCGATGCTCCAAATTGCAAAGAATGGATGCATGGGATCAAAGGCTCAATGATCTCTGTCTCGTTCAAACGGCAAAGAAACTGCAACGTGACACCTCGGATGTACTCATTAGGATGCTGGAGATTGTTTCGAAGGTTCTGACAAATAAGGATCATGTCGGGAAGAACCTTACCCTTGGAATCAGTTTTCTCAATGATCTCAAGATAGAGAAGGAGAAGCCTCTGAACATTGTGATCCTCGGAGGGGAGGACATTGCGAATGATGGCGATGAACAGCTGAGGATTGGTGTCACCATAAAGCAAAAGCATGATGGCCTTCTTCATGGCGTCGATTTTGGTGGCATCATCGTTTCTTTCGAGAGCTTCTAAGATCTCATTGGCAAGTGCTGGTGTACCCTTGTTGAAGCGAACCAATAAAGTGCATGACTTCTCCATTACATTTTTAAATGTGTACCATTTGATAATCTAATTATGCAATGGAAATCACAGATTCCAATTAAACATGCCCTAAATAGGTCTTCTTATAAACTGAGTAAAAATTTGCTTGAAATTAGCAGTCAAATTCGTACAAAATGACTTCTCCATTTCTGATCTCATCAGATCTTCACGAAAAAGAAGAAGAAGGGTTTCGTGTGAAGATCGAGGATACGGCCGAAAACATGTACGGCCTAAAACATGCATGGCCTGTACGTAATGATGGGATAATAAGGGACAAAGTTAATTAGGTCCAGTTTTATTCTTCTTGCTTGTCTTTCTGAGGGGTTCCACCACGTGAGGACGACGGAGAATGCACGTGGTTCTTGTAAATCGAGACAGTATTTCCATAGCTGGATGCTCGATCAGATTCTGTTCTAATCATGCATGTGATTACACATTAAATTTGTCATACTTGGTGCTAGTGGAAAAATATTTTAGGGCGCTGAGAATTCTAAAAAAATTTATTTTGGGATATGGGGTGCTATCTGGAAAAATATTTCAGGCAGTTGGATATTCTTTTTCTTTTCTAAAAGAGTTCACAATCCATAATTTTACCCCAAAATGGTTTAGCTTTGGGGCAAAGGATATCAGCATACTGTAAGAAAAAATAGCCATGTATATTTTGAGGGGTTTAATATTTCTGTTTTTACTTCATAAATATTTTTTCAGTCACATTCACATAAAAATGAGTGGGTTCCATTATAAAGAAGAGAGAGAGTAGGACCCACTCACTTTTATGTGAGTGTAGCAAAAAAAATATTTTTATTGTAAAAATAGAAACATTGAACCCATATCATGTACATATACCTTTTTCAATTTTTGATTTGGTATTTATGTGTTTTTCTCTACTAATGAAGTGCTTTGGTTTTGCTTTATTATTAGGACTGTCAATTCTTGTATAGTTGCTAACAGTTCTAATAGAACAAAGCTGCATAAGCCAACCATGATAATTGAGCTAAATCATTTAATTTATTTAAGAGAAAGGTACATATATACAAAATTAAAAATTGAAAGAAAGTAAAGGTAGTTACATAATGGTTTTCCTTATTATATTAATAGTATACCCCTTCGATCGTTAATAAAAAATATAGTTTACTCTTTTTGAAGGAATTAAAGAAGTTAGTAAGTTCATTAATCATAGCATATATAGTGTATCATTTGATTATATATAAATTTATATGCCAAACAAATTAATTTATTATAAAAAAAATATAAATATCAGTACTTTATAATAATTTATTTAGTTTTTTTAATCTCTCTTAAAAAATTAAGAGTTAAGGTACAAAAATACATGTGGTTTTCTTAAAAGTGCTTTTAATACAAGTGGTTTTTTTTTTTTGTGCGCAAAAGTAATTATGGTTATAAAAGTGGAACAAAAATACTTATTAACTTACTTTTAGTTTACCTTTTTCTGTATTAAAAATGATGATTAATGTTGAAGAGACAAGAGGAAGTAAAAGTTACTGACGTGGACTATGAGAGAAGCTTAACAGCGATTCTGGTGTACAGGTATCCTCCGCCGGGGAAATCGGGTGCGGCTCCAAGCGTGTACTTAATGCCAGACCTGCAGAGCTTCACGACGTGGGACTTCAGGACAGCGAAGTTGGTGCATTAGCTCTCTGGTGCACCGGAAGTTCCTGAATCATTCGTTCTACAACATACAAATTGAGAACTTGAATCTTGGATTAAGAAGTAAAAGGAAGGTTGGAAAAACAGAAAAACATAGGAGGGAGAGTGGTGAGGAACCTGTAACATTTTGCTTACGATGCTGGCGCCAATATCCTTGTGGACGATGGCGAACTTTTGGGGATCATCGGAAGGGAAATAGGGAGCCAAAATGCAGTCTCTGGCACATCGGCGTCTGAGCAATTTGCATGAAGCGCAAGGCGAATTCCCATCCATTATTGGGTTTTGCTTTTGAAAACAGAGCAAGTTTGATGAGACGGAACACAAAGCGAAGCCACAGAGTTGGGCGAGCATGACTTTAGCAGCCTTGTTATTTATAATGGCCCTGCCGCGCCTGGCCTAACCTCCACTCCCAATCATATTTTATTAATGTAATTATATAATGCTGATTGCATGCGTCAGCTACACATAGAGGACATAGCGGAAAAAAATTCAAGAAGGAAAAGACATGAATTGACAGGATCCTCTGAAGTGGCTTTTAATTAAAGTGAAGGAGAAAGGAAGACAGAGGTGATCCCACCATCCACCTGATTAGAGGTAGGATCAGTCTACCCCTCTGTTGTTTTCTCCTCACCATCCGCATGACCGCATGTATTCAGGGTAAAAATGATGACAGCAAATATCAACTGTACATGGATGTATTTATGAGGAAAGCAACATTATTTATGAATTCTGAGATTGTTACACAGATGACCAAGCTCAGGTCTTGCGTTCATCCATGCGGCAAACTCCATTTCGTTGGGAGAGGCGCAGTGCAGATCGATAGGACCTAGGACTCAATTGTAAAGATACAAAGCCACTTGGAGAGGACTAAATGTTTGTACAGCTGAACTGTAATTTTTAAAATTTTCAAAATATCTGGGTCCATATTTTAAAATTTTAAATTGGATTAATCACTCAATTAATAATTTATTAAATTTACCAACTTGATTTAGAAATTTCTTATTTTAAGTGATTTTATATGGGATTTCCCCTTTTTGTTTTCTATCAGTTGGGTGAAATTGCACCAATTTAATTATATTGAGGATAAAATTGCACCCAAAAATACTTTTAGGGGTTGAGGTGCTTGACGCTAACCCAATTAATAATAGGTAAAATTTTACTACACCCCTCTGTAGCTATTTAATGTCAATGAGCCTCTAAAACTTCATTGCATTTTCTAATACTAAAATGAAATTAAGTATTTAGCTGAAAAGACATTTATACCCTTGTCTTATACATTGTCGAAATGATCTTGTGATTTCACTTATTTGTAAATACGCACATATGACTTGTAAATTCTCATATGTGTCTTGTAAATAGTATTATTCTTGTGAATATGTTTATTGTCTTGCACATGGTCGAGATGATCTTGTAATTTCATTTATTTGTCTTATAAATAAGCATATTTGACTTGTAAAGTGATGGCACAATTGTTTTTTTACCCATAAATTTTAATTTCAATTTATTTCTAAGGGTGCGGTGAAATTTTAATTTTTTTTAGGGATTTCTGATATTAAATGACTATAGAGAATGTGCAATGAAATTTTCCCTTAATAGTACACAGAGCGAGTAGTAAAAAAGAGAACATATAATTTTAAGTATCAAGATTGTAAGAATGTTTATCTAAAATATCTTTTTTTTATTTACCAAGGGTACCCTTTAAGAATTAGAGGATAAAGGTTCTCACTTCTTCTAACAAATGTGCTTCGAAGGAAAGCGAACTTGTATTTTCCTTCTTATGAGTTAAAGTCTCTTACCACACTAGCCAACAGCTTGTTGGTATCTAAAGTATCTTTTGTTAAGTTGTATCCAACACTTAAAAGTAATTTTTCGGTAACACTTGTTATTCTAAACCAATTTCTTTGGGCAAAACTAATTAATTATTTGGGCAATTTTACACTTAAAACTATTTTTCTCAATAGCAACAAGAATATTAGAATACTGAATATTACTAAGAAATAATTTAAAATGATGTAGCATAAAAAATGACTTTAGGACACTAATTGTTACTTAAAAAAAATACTTGAGAGGCTAGATATACAAAAACTAGTTTAAAATATCGGGTGCTACTAACAAAATGATTCATCATAATATTAGAAGCTAGTTAATCCAAATATCTTTGCACCCTTATATAATAGATTCTCTAAAAAAAAAACCTTCGTTGGTACGATATATTGAACTACTCCCTTCGGTCCTTATTATAAGGCATTAACTAACTTTTCTCACAAACCAATAAAAGTAGTTAAAGTCAATAAAGTTGTCCTAGAATTTAAATAATTTCCAATATTACCCCTAATAATTGCACTAAACTCTAATATCATTACTCTCACCCCACTACCCTTATTAATTATGGGCAGATATGGAAAAAAATAATTAATACTCATTGGGAACAAACAAGTGCCTTATAAAAAGGACCAAATAAACTTACTAGTATATAGATTAAACTGTCTTAATTTTTCTTAAATTATAGTAACTATTAACGTTTGAAACCATATAAAATTGAGAAATCAAAACTTATGATTTGAAACTTGATGAGCTAAAACTAAAATAATGACAAATTTAAAAGATAAATTTTTTTAATAATCCTAAAATTCAATAGGCACACATCTGTGGTTGAATTGATTTTAATTAAATTACTTTAATTTGAAAATTATTGGAAAAATAAAAATATTTTAGATAATATTTAACTACATCCATATCAAATATACCAAATTTCTGATTAAGAAAATATCGTATATACCAAATTTATAGCTAATCCTCTTTTCTTTTTTCTTTTTTTAGAGGGGGGACAAATATAACAATGAAAGCAGTTATTGTTTAGGGATAATCTCTTTTAGGTTTTAAAAGACCAACAAAATTTTAAAAAAGTCTTATAAGAAATTCTGACATGCAGAGGTGGAGTCAGAAATTGCAATTAAGGGGGCGAATATTATAGAATAAACCCAAGTGTTAATAAAATTATATTTGAGCCCTACAAACATTTCAATATTTTCATTTTAATCTTTTCACAAAACAAATAGTGGGAAATAAGGTGAAAATATTGAAATTTTAAAAGGTTGAAATATAATTTTCTAAAAATCTAGGTTGTATTCTGTAATTTTGGGGGAGCGGGGGCTACCCCTAGCTCCACCCCTACTGACATGTGACTTTTCTGACAACTCCATCTATAGGATTAACAATTTCTTTAGAACTTTTTTGACATGTGACTTTTCTTAAGGATTTTTTTTTTAAGATTGTTAGTTTTTTTGGGAGCTGAGAGGGATTTTCCCTATTGTTTATTGTAAATCATCAAATATATTAGATTAATTTTCTAATTAAATTAATATAAATTAGGTTGTTCAGTTTAGAACCCCTTTTCTTGGAAAATATTAGTTAGCCCCTCTTGTATAGCAAATTAATTTCAGTCAACTCTTAAAACTTTCTAAAACTTCGGTACTCCACCATAATCAAAATGAAATTAATTTTTGTGTGGGTAAAAGTAGAGGGAAGATGAGAAATTCCAAGGGAGAATTCCAAATAAATACCTTTTGAAATTGTAAAACCCTCAGAAGTCTATTGAATTTGTAAAAAGACTGAGAGGTACCAAGGACCTATGAGGGATATGCAAATTCGTATGAAATTATCCTTTTACTCTTAGTTTTAAATAAATCAAAAAATATAAAAAATAAACCCAACCCCCCACCACCACCACCGGCGGCCGACCGGCCACCGGCCGACCATCGCCGCCGCCGCCGGCCGCCGCCGATCTTGGCGGGGAGGCCGGCCGCCGGCGATGGTGGTAGTGGGGGGTTGGGGTTTTTTATTTTTATTTATTTATTTAAAACTAAGGGTAAAAGGGTAATTTCATACGAATTTACATATCCCTCATAGGTCCTTGGTACCTCTCAGTCTTTTTACAAATTCAACAGACTTTTGAGAGTTTTACTATTTTAAAATGTATTTATTTAGAATTCTCCCTAAAAAGAACTTGAAGGAGAGGTGAGAATTTGGGGAGAGGAAATGAAAGTGGCAAGGCAATGGAATATGCGAAGGGCAGGAAGTGATTCTCATGGGTGATTAGGCGCTGATTCCGATGAGTGACAGACAAAGACTGACTTCCGCACTCCTCGCCTCTATCATTCGCTGATTTATCCTTCTTTCTCACCTCACCTCATCCCATTTCCTATTTTCTATTCTTTCTCATATTTGTTTTTATTTGTCCAAAATGCAGGATTTCTTTTTATGAAAAAATTCAAGCGGGTTGGTGTAGAGCAGTAGAGGCTCACTAGTCACCATATCTCCGGTTTTAAAAGGTGGTCTAAAGTTTTATAGTACTCCCTTTAACCTTTATTATAAAACACCAACTAACTTTTTTCATAAACCAATAAAAATAGTTAAAGTCAATAAAGTTATATTAGAATCTAAGTAATTTTCAATATTACCCCTACTAATTGCATTAAACTTTAATATTATATTAATTATTACTCTCGCTCATTACCTTTATTAATTAGGGGTAGACATGGAAAAAAGTAATCAATACTCATTGGGAACAAGCAAGTGTCTTATAAAAAAGACCAAATAAACTTGTTAGTTGATACCTTATAATAAGGACCAGAGGGAGTACTTACGAAACACCCACTAATAAATCCTTTATATTCGTGGAGTTTGACACTAAGGAATAAGTAAAATCTATAAATAATAAATTAAGTAAAATTGTACATTCATACAGTACATTTAATAAAGTGACTTATATTAACCCCTCTTTGCCCTATAAATAAAATTAGGCACCATTCCTTTCCCTATAAATAAAATCAGATGACTACTTTCTCCAATTCTAAATGTAAGAAGTACTAGAAATATTTACTTGATACTACATATTATTACCTCTAGTCCTAAGTATAAGACTTAAATATTTTTTTTGAAAAAATTAAAGAAACTAAATAAGTTACTTAATCATATTATATGTTATGTATGATTAAATTAAATATTAGCTTATAAGTCAGATAGATTAATTTGGAGAAAAAATGACAAATATAAATATTTTAAAGTAATTTAATTTACTTCTTTAATATCCCAAAAAAATCATCTCGGCCTATATTTGGACCGGAAGTAGTACCAGATTTCAATTCATTTTATCTACCAAATCCATAATTTTACCCCTAAACACTCTATATTAGCTACACATATTTAGGATGTCTTTTATCTAGAAAATAGCATACAATACAAATGGAAAAAGAGGTAATTTAGTGAAAATAACATGCATTTCTATGAATAAACTAACTTAATTAATTTTTTTTAATCTATACTCCTTCTTTCTGGTCCTTAATATAGGACATACCTGAGGAGTTAACATTAATTCTAAATATAAATGATTTTATATTTGATAATTTTTTTCTTATTTCCCTATACCGGTTCTCTCTCCATAATAATCAATGAAAAGAGAGAATAAGAGAATTAAAGAAGATTACTAGAGAATTTTAAAAATATCTATCATATTAATTAACTTTCTTGATCTAATCAAATTAGATAAATATATCTTATATTAAGAATTGGAGGGAGTATAAATTAATGGGAAAACATTTCTCATGTTGTAGGAGAAGTGTATTCTCATGTCACACACATATGAAATAGTGGGACCCACACACACACACATACATTCATGTGTGTGTGTGTGTGTGTGGGGGTCCCACCATTTCATGTGTGTATAGGAATCTTTTCCTTCTCATGCAACATGAAAAGTTTAAACCCCATAAATTAATTACCTACCTTGCATAGTTAGGATTGGAGGCACGGTATTTCACTTAATAATTTATATCAGGTCCACACAAGTAGGATACTAACATCACCAATTCCATCAATACATATAAAATTTTCAACAAGACCAATTTAGAACATATGACCCATGGATAAAAAAAAATAGAACACAGTCTTGAGTCTAGACCCCATATAATAAACAAAGAAAGATGTTTTAGTTTACACACACATATATATTCAAAAAAAATTCAAATCTTATATATTCCATGTAAGAGAAAATATGTATACATATCTTGGGGAAAATAGGCTAGGTTAGATTAGGCTTTACCTAAATAAGTATGGGCCTTCAAAAAATATTTAAAGCCTGAGCTTGAGTCTGAGCCTATATGTAGGCTTTCTTTTAGGTTTGGGCCTGAGCTTTCAAAATGTATTATAAGGCCTTAAACCTGTTTAAAGATATACTTAAAATGTAGGCCTTTAAGACTTATGTATCCAAATTTATATATAACCTTCACTCTTATTCAAAAATCCTATATTATATTTCAACAAAAAAAAAATCCTATATTATATCTTAAAAGCCTAACATCCATTCTCGTCGTAATATAAGGGCTTAGTAAGGAAAATAATGTATAGTGTGAATAGTTGTCCAAGCAAATACAACTTAGAAAAATCAATTGTCTGTTGATTAGTTAGATATCTTTTCTAAAATCAACCAAGTAGCATGTAAAACTAGATTGCAACTCTTTTACTTTTCCCTCATAAATTGAGACAAACTCCTACTTTTAAGATTACAATATTTTATTTGACACTAAAATAAGCTCATAGCAATTATTATACTTAAGTGGACAACACAAATCCGAGTTGAGGGAGTGAGTTCGTGTTGACGTCTCAAGCAACTACAAAGAAGTGAGTTATGGATGTAAATGATATTATACATACTTATATAATAGTATAAATTAAAAAAAGTTAAATTGGTCAGGCTGGTAGGCTAAGCATTATGAAGATGAGCTTGACTTGTTTATTTAAATTGGCCTAAGCCTGAACCTAACCTGTTTACTAAAAGACTAGGTTTGGCTAGAGCTGGTAAATTGGATCGAGCTTGTCGGACTGGCCCGTTAAAGCTCTGACCCTTCAAGGGCGGGGGCTTATAAAATGGAGCCTTTAAATAAAGTTGGGCCTAGCCGAGGGCTTAAAAGGGCTAGCCATGTTAGGCCTGTTATTTTTTTTTTTTTAACTTGCCCGGTTGACAGTTGCTCATTTACCCTGCTGACAGAGTCTTACCGTGAAGGAATCTACTTTACTGCCATGTTTTCTAGTACTCACTCACTTAGTCACTCTCACAGCGTCACTCATTTCTGTCATTCACTTAACGTCTCTCATCTAAGTCTCATTGTCTCAGCCTCACGCACACACAGTCATGCATTAGTGCATCACGGATTGACGGCATTAGACCATCAGTGCTTCACTGCTTCAACTCTTGAAGTCTTCCATACTCATGATAGTCATCATACCATGTTGTTTAGTGATAAGTTTCTTATGCTTTGTGTGAGTTATCAATGGACAATAATTTGCTCTTGATTATGAATTAGTGACTATGTTTGTTTGTTGCATGATGTGTGTTGTTTAGACCTTAATGTTGATAACATTTATTTGATAAATTAGAACTTTAATCGTTGTAATTTATTATTTTATACTTCTTTGAGAAAAAAATACAGGAAAAATAGTTAAAATTTAGAAAAATAGCTTCCAGCCCTGTAGGGCCATCCTTGGCCTGCATGCTCTTAGATCAGGCCTTAAAAAACACATGTTTTTCTTATCCCGAACTCAAAAGGACTGGCCTTAATTCCTAACTCTAAGTTTGGCTTTATGTAGGCAAAGTCATAGACACATGTTAAGGGGTTGACTTATTTATACCCAATACATATGTAATAAAAGTCACAACAAAACACATATGAACACAATTAATCCTCCAAGTTTTTAAGTAAAGACGTCTGTCTAGCTTTTGTTTCCTTAAAACATAATACTACAACATTACTTTAAAAATGGTATTCTAATAATTAAAATTTTAAACAATCTAAATTATATTTAAATATTCATACAACCCCCAAAAAAAAAAAAACTCGCGTTCCAAAAATGTCAGATCAACACATGTATTAAAAAAAGGCTATAATCTACATGGTACAATATCATATTCATCCCTTGAATTGCAAACTTTCTACTTCCCGCGAAAAATGTTCAGACCCTTTATCCTCTTTTTGTCATCATTTGGCCCTTCTCAAAGAGCAAAGACTTAATTTTTTTTTTCCCATCATCTCCAAAATTTAAATTATATATATATATATATATAGTTTTTACAAATTAAAATTTATAAATTGAATTTTTGATAAAAATAAGTTATTGTAACGTGTTTAATATACCATTTCGATAGTTTTTCCTTAAATTTAATTTGACACACTGAAATTTTGTTTAGATGATATAAAAAAATTGTGCAAACTAACTTTAGGACTTTAATCATGGTTTGGAACTTTGGATTAGTTTAGCGCTGATCCAAATATGCCCTAAATTATTCTAAATATTTTTATTGTAAAAAATACAGCAATTTATTTAAATTTTATTAATTAGTATCATTACATGAAAACTAAATACTTACTCTGGTCTTTATTTATTACTCTAAGACATTTTTAATCACCTCTTCAAAATTAATGAGAGGACTAAATAGTTGTTGATTAAGGTGGTAAGTGGTCTCATCTCGTAAAAAGGAGAACACAAATTCATATTCAGAAAATGTATTTATTAGGAGAGGCGACAACTTTTTACGTTCTAAATCTTAGATGGAAAACCCCTATCAAATGAAAAAAAAAAATAATGAGAGGTGGTTAAGTACTTAAGTCATTAACTTGTTGCATATATTTAATATCATGAAATGCCTATTTTTATTTTGATTAGAATAAATATAATTGTAATTTATTAAAAAAATGTTCAATACATCCATTGAATATAAGAATATAAAGTTTAATAAAGAATAGAAAGATTTCAGGTCAAAAAATATAGAACCTGGACATTTTTTTTTCTTTTGCCAGTATAATCTGAACATTTTTTTTTTTCCAGCCAGGGAGCAGGAGCAGGAGCAGGTATTATTTGGAAGTGAATAAGGTATTTTCAATATATATGTGTGTGTGTTTTTCGTTTAAATATTGTTAAACTCAAAACCTTGAGATCTGCGTCCATCTTCGGGATCTCTAACTTCTTCATATCACTGATTAACAAAATCTCACAGTACTATTAGAATAATTAGGTTTTTGCCCTAAAGAATTTCGTCGCATGGATTTTACTTTCCAACTTGCTTTTTTGTTTAATGTGTGGCCCTCTGTTTCAGATCTGGGGTTTACTCAGATAGCGATAAATTAAAGATTGGTCATCCTCCAATCTGTAATCAACGGCTCTTTTCTCGCATCTATCGACATTACAAGCGACTGTTTGGGATTACTGAAATTGATAACATGGTTATTTTTTATTATTGATAGCGAATCCGAAAAGACAAAGAAAATCCACGTAAGAGAGGTTAGGAAGCCCATGACTTTTATCGCAAAGTGTCGGTAGTGTGTTAAAGGATCTTCTTCTTCTTCTGCTCCCAAGGAAACAAAGACATTTTGTTCTTTGACGCTCTCATTACTGGAGGGTGTGCGTTCTCTTTCTTCCTTAATTTTTGGTTATGCTTTCCATTTCAGCTCGAAAGGCTTTCTTCTGAATCTTCATGCTTCGTACTTAAAAGCTGAAGTTTACGCTTCTTTCTCTATTCTGATTTTCTCCCACTTACAGTGAGTCTGAGACCCAGAAGAGGTTACAAGATCCAAAAGGAAGACGCACCATGGGATTTGATTTGAAGCAAGTTGTGGCCGGTGTTCTCACCCTTACAATGTTCGTGATGCTTGGCAATATGATCAAGAGGGACCATTTTGATTCAGTGGAAGTAAGACTTTATCTCACATATTATTATCTCATCCACCACAATTTTCTTTTCAGCCATCTTAATTGGCTTGTTCTTTGTTTATCTCTTAAAGTTGGTGTCTCGATCCACTTAATCTTACAAATGGTTGTGAATTTTCATTTGCATTTTTTAGTAGTTGTTATTCACCGGAAATCATGTCCTGATGTCACGGTTGAATTGGAGTGAGCGAGGTATTGAAGACATATGAGTTCATTTGACATCAAACTGAAGGATTGAACCGAACCCGTTATTATGCATATCCAGATGAAAGAGCAAGAGCAAATGGAGTTGATAGATCTTGGTTTATAAACAAGGACACAGTAATTGATTGCCTGTTGACGGAGACGCGATAAATATTAGTGTCTATGTTGATGATTTTTCGATAAAATAGTAACTACTTTTTCAAAACGGCAATTTACTTTTGTGAGTGCCTGTAAGTTATGATTCTCCAGTGACTATAAAATCATTGTTTGACTGTTGATGTTGCATGAAATGAGGGAAATGAGGAAATTTTTGAGAGAAAATGGAAATGCGTTCCTAAGTTATAATAATTGAATCTCATAATTCATTTTTCAGTCAAATATGTGTAGTACAAGCTCAAGTTAGTTAATCAGGAAAATTCAAGGCTTTCTTTGCTTTTGATCTTTTCAACCAGATAATTTTATAGTTGTGGTTAATTAACTTCTTTTTCACTTAAATTACTTTTTGGAACTTCAAGGATCAACTTCCAGGAGGAACAGAGTCAGCTAACTTTGATAACACAAAGTTTGACGCTACTCATGTGAAGAAGAGTATAGGGCTTTGGACTGGAGATGCTGACGAGCTAAAAGCATGCTGGGTTAAACCGTCTATGGGTAAGAATTGATTTTTAAGGATCCTAAATCACTAGAGTTCATATAATTTACTTGCACAAAATTACTTGTGCTCAATCAATCTTTTCACATGAATTCATCTTTTGGCTTGCTCGCAGACGATGTGGAGCAGACTGAAGGCTTTGTTACTTTTTCTTTGACTAACGGCCCTGAGTATCATATTTCTCAGGTATCTGATTGAACTTATTGTGGAAGTCCTTTGTATTTTATATATATCAGTTGGCATGCTGTTTCTCAAATTTCATTTTTTTAAAAAAAAAAACTTGTTTTTGGGCCAACCTCATAAGGTTTCCCCCTCTGTCCTTTCTCTATTTCTTTGCTCAAAAGGATTTTGTTGCCCTCCTGTTGTGTATTTTGTTTCTGTCTGAGTAGAGCGTTAATTTTATCACACTCCAAATGAAAAGGTTTCCATGTTCTCTTATTTTTAATCCCAACCTCTTCACTAAGTTTAATATGATCCATACAGTTAACTAACAGATAACATGCTTGCGTATTATGTTATATTTTAGTCAACTGGTGGATGATGATGCAATTGGTTCATTCATTGGCGTGCCTTATCAATATATTGCTTTATCTAACCATTGAGTTCAACAATTTCAACATTGATAGTGTTTTGTTATTCTTTTTCTTTCTTTTCCTGCTAATTTTAGCTGCTGCCAGAGTATGTAGTTTCATTTCCTATATTCATTACTTTTCTGGTAATGCTTGGTTCAGATCGCAGATGCTGTACTTGTTGCTAGACGTTTGGGGGCAACACTTGTTCTCCCTGACATCAGAGGAAGCCAACCTGGTGACAAGTGGTGAGTATAGACTTCTATTTTGTTAAAGATTTCATATGCTTCGCTACGCCTTTAAGGAGGAACATTAATTATTTTAATCCTGATTCCTTATTCAAACCTCCATCCATCATATAAAAGATCAAGCACTTCTATGTTTTCTGTTAAGTAACAGTAATCTTATTGCTTGGTTCAATTTCTGTTATTATCCTTGTTTTCAACCAAGATACTTGAGCTACGTAAGCCAGTTATCAACTTCTCTAATCCACTATTGCAAGTTTTCCTTGGAAATGCTTTATTGTAGATGAGATGAATGGGACTTCAAGCTATTACATTGTTCAATAGCTCACAGTTTTAACTCAATTGAGTACTTGTTCATGACTAATGGAATTGATGTGTCCAGGAACTTTGAGGACATTTATGATGTTGATGTGTTCATGACAAGCATGAAGGGGGTGGTTAAAGTAGTAAAGGATTTTCCTGCTCAAATATCAACACGCAGTCTTGCAGCGGTGAAGGTCCCTAATAGAGTTACTGAAGACTACATAGCTGAACATGTTGAGCCAATATACAGAACCAAGGGAAATATAAGGCTTGCAACTTACTTCCCTTCAATAAACATGAGAAAGGAAGGAAATGCAGCTGATACTGATTCTGTTTCATGCTTAGCAATGTTTGCAAGTTTACAGCTACAGCCAGAAATGAAGGAAGTGGTTGATTCAATGGTCGAAAGACTAAGAACTCTGAGCCGAAAGTCAGATGGCCAGTTTGTAGCCATGGATTTGAGGGTTGAGATGTTGGAGAAGAGGGGTTGCCAAGGAAATGATGATGATGGAGCTAAAAGCTGCTACAATGCACAAGAGGTTGCAGTATTTTTGAGGAAGATTGGTTTTAACAAGGATACCACAATTTATGTGACTCAATCAAGGTGGCATAACAGCCTTGATTCTCTCAAGGAAATGTTCCCCAGAACTTACACAAAGGTGAGATTTAAGCCAGGACTTTTTCATGCATATAGTAATTGGGATACTCAAATGAGATTTATACAACTTTCATGTGTTCTTTTATGTCATAGATTAAAAACTTTCATTGCTTCTGAAAACAAATGCAGGAAGCCATCATGCCTGCGGATAAAAAGATGAAGTACCTGGATTCTGAAGGTTCTGAATTCGAGAAGGTGATAGACTTTTACGTGACTGCCGAGAGCAACGTTTTCGTCCCGGCTATTTCAGGTTTGTTCTATGCCAATGTGGCTGGCAAGAGAATTGGTTCTGGTAGAACTCAGATATTTGTTCCAGCTGATATTGTAGATTCATCTGCTTCTGCCTCCAAGTTCATCTCCCCTTACGTCTCCAAGAAAAACCATTTTGCCTATTCCTGTTATTGCTAGTTTGGTGTGAAGGTAATGTATTGAAGCTTTCATCATCAAAGATGGTCTTGCTTCTCCCAATGATTAATAGTTTGCTCAATGAAGGTGGAATATGGGGACCTAACCCCTTCTGAATTTCAGTATTACTTTTTTCCCCTTCTTTAAATTAAGTTGACTTTTCTCTCTCTTTAAATTATTGTTATTTTTATCGAAATCACTGTCATTTGAGTGTACACTGTGATTTTTTTTTTGGTTATGTAATTTGTAAAATTATGGTTGCCTAACGGTTATCAGCCTTCATTGTTGTTATTTGATAAAAAATAAAGATATTAAACCTGCTCGATGTAGTGACTGAGGTTATCACAAGTTCTGCATCATTCTGCTCTTTTGTAACGTGAAGTATATAATTTGTATTTGATTGAAAACCCTCAACAACCAATCATAATTGAAAGAAACTTATTTATACTTGGATGTTGCAACTGTCAGATTAACCAAGCAAGAGATTCGAGGATCAAATTGGTTTGATTTTCAGACTTAAACCTGTTTACTTTGTTCGCTTCTTTATTTTGGATCCTTAGATCCAATTTCAAAATGTTCTTTTTTGTACATTGAATTTTATAGGGAAAGACATAAATACCAGTTCAAATTGTAAAACCCCGAAAATGTGAATTAAATTAGAAGAAAGACAAACAAATACTGTGGCAGGACAAGAATCTGGGATATCAAAGTTTGAGGGAAAAGATTGAAATGTCCCTCCCTCTATTGCTCACCATTTTCTTCTCTCTCCTCTTTCTTTGTTTCTTCACTAGCACCAACTCCCTTTGCTGTGGATTCACCCACCAAGAATCAGACCACTGTTCTCCTCCGCACCGCTCATCACCATAATCTCCATATATAACCTAAACAAGAGGGAAAAGAAAATAGATGCAAGTGTAGAGTTGGGGGCATATATAGGAGAGGGGAAGAAGAGTACTCACCGCTGCCTAGCTTGGTGTCGAAGGAAACTGTCGTGGATAGATCATCAGGCAGGACCTTCGATTCGATCGGGTACAGATCAAACCTATCAACTTGGTTCAATGCGAGCTGAAGCTTAGTGGTATGAGAAGTCGATTAGTGAGAACAAGCATTTCCTTCGTGAAGCCGCAAGAACCCAGACTATGAATCAAGAGGAGGTTTAAATCGATTTGGTTTGATTTACTATCTATACACACAAAAATTAAGAAAATACCACCTGAAATTCGAAATGAACAGTATCTAGGTTTTGAGGAAAAAGAAGGTGAACAATAAATATGAGATTTAACAAAAGTTGTAATGCGAATAACAAGTTCTTTAATGGGATTAACAAGTTCAGTAATGAGAATAACAAGTTCATTCTTCAGGAGAACACGTCACTGATGAAACCAAAATCTGATCACCATTAACAAATTGTGTAATGGAAATTACAAGTTCATTAATTGGATTAACAAGTTCAGTAATGAGAATAACAAGTCCAATAATATGTTCCTTTGAAGAATGAACTTGTTATTTCCATTACGCAATTTGTCAATGGTGGTCAGATTTTGGTTCATCAGTGATATGTGTTCCCCTAAAGAATGAACATGTTAATCCATTAATGAACTTGTTCCCATTACGATTTTTGTTAAAATCTTATTCTTCCTTAAAACTCAAATACTATACCTCGATCTTGTACCTCCCCTCCCACTGTAAAAACAAGTTCTCAAGTTGAGAACTTGTTTTTTTTTTCACCAAAAGGCGTTTTTTGAGTGCTTTTATCAGATCCATAACCAAGTTACAAGCTTGTCGCCCAAAACCTCTCACTCCAAATCAAACACCCATTTTTATTTTATTTTTCAAACAAAGGTTATGAGAAACGGAGAAGGAGATTTCAGGGACTTGTCGACAAATATCCCTCAAGAAAAATCTCACATTTTCACACACTATTAAGCTAGATGAACAAATTAGAGAAGTGTGTGTGTGTGTGTCTGCGTTGTCATGATGGAAGAGGAGGAGGAATAGAGGGAGAGGAGAGAGAAAGAGGAAAAGATGACATAATGGTAAATTCATCAACATTTTAAGGTCCCAATTTGATTCCTGTCACCTTTATATCCTTTAAAAATTTTAACAGACATTTAAGGATTTTGAAATTTCATTTGGTATTTACTCATCATTCTCCCAATTTTATAATGTATACTTTATAAGAGGAAAAGTTACAAGTTTCTGTTTCAAAATTTTATTGGTCAGTACTCCAATACAGGTTAACCAATTTTCCCCTTTTCTTTCAAATGATAAAAAAAGAGAGAAAATGATGCTAAGGTCCCAATTAAAAAAAATATATATATCAGAAAAGTCTCATAACTTGTTAATGACAAGTGAAAAAACAACCATTAATAAGTTTTGAGACTTTTCTAATATTATTTTTCTTAATCAGGATTTTAATGTCATTTTTTCTTAAAAAAGAGAGAAAAACTGCCACATCTTCGGGATTTTAATGTCATTTTTTTCTTTAAAGAGAGAAAAACTGCCACATGGCGATGCTTGTCAGCTTGACTATATTGAAAGCCATGTGATTCCGACAATGCCAGGGTGCAGTACAGTAACAATGTACACAACCCAATTATAAAAGGAGGAAGATATATTACATAATAATAGCTACATACATGCTTCAGTAATTCCTAGCACATTCTTGTTCTCGTTTTTCATGACAAAAAAAAAAAAAAAAAATTAGTGCAGACAAACTCGGAAGTATGGAACCATGATCCATGTCAATATTTCATGAATTTGTGTGATTCAGTGACAATCTTAATCTATTGGGAGAATTACAAATGAGGTCTTAAAGAATACAACAAATAAGTAGCATGCAATGATTAAGTTCAGGTGTAGGAAATGACAACAGGTCCATGCTACTTACTTGTTATTAAAGACTTTTTTGGTAATTACATTCTTATCTCAGTGATTCTCCCTAATCTATTTACAGATCAACCCAAAAGTCTGCACTGAACAAATTATTCTTATAGACAAGTAGAAGAAAGCAATTTATGTTATCAGTTGTCACTTCACTTGTTGGTTTAGGAAAAGCAGATCAGCATAAGGTGATCCTTTTGAGGAAGGAATGATGGGTTGACCTATTGTTGTGTAGCAGGAGTTTTTGATCTCTTAAATCGCATAAGCATCTTCTTAAATTTGCGAGACAATGGTGTTTTTGGAACTGGAATGTTCTTTCCAAGCACAGCAAGAGGCCAACTGTGACAAAGCAAGAACTGTCAGAACAAAAGTTATACCAACCATTGTGAGCTTAATAGAGGGCATTCAAATCGGAAAATCCCCAAAAGCGAAAAAAAGAGATGCGTCAAGTTGCATCCAGCATATTCCAGTATTTTTTCAATATCACTAATTATTCTAAACTATTTTTCAATGCATTTTGCATCTAAAAGTATTTTTTTAGTAGTATCCACTATATAAAAGTAACTTCTATTTTGATTTTGCTCTTAAAATATATTTTTTAGTAGTAATGAGTATCCTAAATTTAGGATACCGAATGCTAATGGAAAAACACTTTAAGGTATTGGATGTACAATATAATATTTTAGATACTAGGTGCTACAAGAAAAATATTTTTGGGGTGTTGGATGCATCAAAAATTAATTTAGGATAATGAATGTTATTAGAATATTAATACTTTAGTTGCTAGACTTAATCCAAATTATCTAAATATAAAATAGTAGACCTCATGTATCTATCCCTTTCATCGATTTAGGTAAAGTCATTTGAGGAAATTCAATTTATAAATACACAAGTAAAGGCTACTTTAGGAATATAGTGAAATGAATGAACCAAACCTGACGAAACCTATCATGATCGAAACGAGCCACATCTGCCAATCAAGCCTCACCGTGCTGGTGAACTTTCCAAGGAACTCGATAATGATTACCTAACAGATAAGTAAGGAATTAGAAAAGCATGTACATGCAGAACCATATAAATGATTGATTTTTCACCTGAAGTAGAATGGTCATTCCCACAATTCCCAGAAAGAGACGGTTCTTGGTCACTCCAGTGAATACGTTCATTTGATCTGGTTTTCGAGCATTGAACTCATTGAAAATCTGTTTGTTCAAGCAGTCTAATGAGAATTGGATGAATCGAGAAATTCTTGCACCGTATGATTAGGTGTTATTCCATCAACAATTAAACAATTGAACAATGGGAAACAAATCATACAACATAGCTAGAATTTCTGGAGATGTAAGGGAAATAAGGTTCTATTGACATTATGACTATTTGATATTTAAATTTTAAATATTCACGTACTTGGCAGAAGACAAATGCATTGAAAATCACGGTATTCTTCAGTTGCGAGGTTTTGGTTTTAGAGTCACCATGGAGAATACTTTCTCCAGCAAAATTAAGAACAAGGAGAACCGCTATTTGATATACAGCCTACAATGACAAATAGAAGATCAAACAAAAAAAGAAAAAAGAAAAAGGAAAAAAGAAAATACATGACTCCAATTCTATGATAACCTTGAGAAAAGTTTCTTAAGAAACATTACCTGTACAAGCAAGTTCCTCCACATGTTATTCGTTATGAGAGGTTCCCTGCAAACCAAACACAAAATCATAGTGAAATTGAGTATCTAAAGATCAAATCAAGCATGTTTAACTTTGAGGATGCATTTAAAGTAATCGTGAAGATGAGACTAAGCTAACTTTTGTATCAAACTTGTGAGCTATTGCCCATCACGTGTGTGTATCTATGGAAAACCTCCACGTAATGTTAGGGGCACTCATTTATAAACATTCTACTGTATATTATAAAGCCAGTCAATCCAAACCTTCGGCCAACTGGTGGTCTGTGCATAAGGTGGTCGGTAGGCGGTTCCGTAGCTAGTGCCAGGGCCCCAAGTGTGTCCATGATAAGGTTAAGCCACAAAAGCTGTAACAGGAGCATATACATCAGAATGACAGAAACCAACACATGTATTTCATTAATCATTCTTGTGTTATTTACCGCTAGTTAAATTTTAGTCTTCATTCATACAGATGATACTGTGAGCCGAAAATTTATTTGCAAAAATTAGAATTCAATTTTTAATGCATGATTTTCATCCTGACTCTTGTAGTTAGATAATATTATAACACAAAAACTGCTCTTACGCCTACTTCTAACTAAAAGCTTAAGCTAAAGAGTTTGTTTCTTAACATGGTATAAGAGATCTGATGGTAAAGGAAGTCAAAGGCATGATCCCTCCTGTTTACCATTTCTCAAATAAATTAAGTTTCATCACAAAAGAAGGTGCTCTTTCACTTTTTCCATGCTTCGAAGCCAAAGGACTTTTTTTGAGGGGAGTGTAGCAGTTTATTGATAAAAAGAACCATCCCTAAGCCGCCTTCTAACAGTTTACGATTTTGAGAGATGAGAATCCTCAACTCTTAAATCAAGCTTTCAAAAGTAAAATGTATTTGTCATGCTAGATATATTTTGGCTCATGCTTATAGATTAGACAATGAAAATATTGTATACAGGGTGAAGAAAGGGGGACCTGCACTGCATTTAAAGGAACATCACCCGAAGAAATTGCCGCCACAACATTTATCGCAAGAGCTGCTACATTAACTGTGAGCTGGAACTGTATAAATTTCTGAATATTTGCAGATACAGAACGTCCCCAGCGGACGACCTAAAGGAAAAATGAAGTAGACTACTTAAACAAGTAACAGACTGGACCAAGAAACTGTAGACCTCTGTCTCAGTGATACTGAAAATGAAGCCAAAACCAAATCATACCATGTCAAAATGAGAAAATGTACATTATTTCACTCTAGCATGAGATCACTGGGCAGACATAGACCCTTTTAAAAAAAAAAAAATATTATGCTCACTCAAATTCAGCATACCTTTACAACTGACGAAAAATTATCATCCAGGATTATAATATCTGAACTTTCTTTTGCGACTTCAGTTCCAGAAATGCCCATAGAAAGACCAATATCTGCCTAAAATACAAAATCAAATAGTAGAACATGACATCAACTATGAAAAAAATTTAACAATAATGGACTTTGGAACGCGACCTCAATCAAACAAATCAAGGCACAAGAAGAGACAAAAGAAAGAATTTGATGCTACCAACAACTCTATAATAAACTGCACGAATCTGCACAATAAAAATTCGTAAACTCTGCCAAATGTTGTGCATAGATTTGGCCCAGGTTGCTATTGTATGGAAAACAGAGTTAATCACATGATTCAATTTTTATCACATGTCATATCCTGACCATTCTAGCAAGGGGTGGGAGATGGGGTGCTTGTAAATTCAAAATGCTAATGGGAAAGTTGTGATTATAGAAGAAAAAGAAAGTGTTTGTTCATAGGAAAGCATTCCTCAACTCACAACTTGCAGCTCTAGTATTCCTAAATTCAATAATCTCATTTGAAATTTTGTTGCATTCAAAATGTTATCAGTGGCACAACACTGATAATTCAATAGTAAAATCAACGATCATATAGGCAAGGTTCATGAAACTAAAGTCATGCTTGCATAAACACATTTAAGAAGCTTCAAAACACCATCGGACCAATAACACAGAACTGCATGTCAGCAAATAGACTGCTTTTAGAAAGAATGTTTTAAGCTTCCAGGTTGTTTCTTACACAACTAGAAAAGCAACAAAACTTGGAAGGAACATCAAGCCTCAAGATTGCACACCCAAGAAATATGACAAACCTCATGAAGTGCGGGAGCATCATTGGTTCCATCTCCAGTAACAGCAACAACTTCACCTGCTTTTCGCAGTGCTTGAACAAGTAAAAGCTTGTCATTTGGAGAAGACCTCCCCATGACCTATACATATCATGCAGATCACAATCAGCAAGTAATCCAAACCAGAGATGTCAAAGCCAGGAGAATATGATCAGGATGCTGTAATTTTTTATTAGAAAATTATTGTTAAATGAATATCATTCCTTTAATCATTATTTTCAGATAATGCACATAGAAAAATCACGATGAGAGAGACATACTATTATTTGTTTAGCAACTTCTTCCCTTTCGTTTTCAGATAACGCCCGGAATGTCTTTCCTTCTATAATAACTGGTTCAACAGCATCTAAATGTGAAGCCAGTATCCCACACTCCAAAGCTATTGCCTTTGCCGTTTGAAGATTGTCTCCCGTAACCATGCGCACCTGAGTTCACAAACATACGATGTTTTGGATTTCCTTAATAACATTTTTTTATCAACCTTCAAGCTTTTACGAATATCAGAATCAATATTTTGACATTACCATTAACTGATTCCACATTAAACTAAAATTGACATATAAACTTAACTGTCAATCCGAGAACTATATTATCAGACAGGGGGAAAATTAAAATCACCTTAACACCAGCTACAGTGCATACTTCTACTGCTTCTTTGACACCAGGGCGACAGGGATCCTGAACAAACAGATCATTGTTAGCTTAGATGAAGAATGAAACCAAATTATTCTTAAAGAAAAGGCAGCAGTCTAGTGCTGAAGCATGATATAACTCGACTCCATAAGCAGCAGTAAAGAATATTTTATACCGCATAATTTCCATCCCCATTCTGTGCAGAGTTAGAAAGTATACAGCCATAATGGTTCACAAATATAAATAAACTTGTATCAACGCCATTACAGGAATTATTTCCTTATTGTAAATACATAGGTAAGATGTGGGACAAAACAAACTGCTGTCAATTTCATGCCAGATAGCAGGAGAGCCTTGAACTCTACCTTTATACCAACTATAGCAAGCAAAACAAGCTCATCCTCAGGTAGGGACCATTGGGCCAAATCCTCCTCTTTATATGGAACTTTGTCCAATTCATATGGTCTGTATGCAATGGCAACACACCGCAAACTGCGAGCAGCCATGTCTTCAATGGCTGACTTGAAAAAATCCTGGAAAAGATTTGTGAAGAAAATATTACCCAATTACCTTGGAAAAAAAGAAGATAGGATTGCAGGAAAAAATTCAGTTTCTGCAGCATCCATTATATAATTGCCATGCAGCTCGAGTAACTTGAAAGTAAGAAAAAATCAGTTTCTGCAGCATCCATTATATAATTGCCATGCAGCTTGAGTAACTTGAAAGTCAAAACAACAATCAAACCACATATGTGCATAGAGAGATTCAACTGCGGCATGATTCCATATATTTTTCAAGCTGTATTTGTTATTAGCAACATCAAAAACTGCCCAATTGTTCAATGCGATGACCTTCTCTCCCTGTAAACATTATAGGACTACACTAGGAAACTACTGTTTCTAACCTTCTCTTCTTCAATAGAAAGCAAGCTGCCATTTGAATCAAGATATTGAGTGCACTTTCCTAGTACTATCTCTGCCGCGCCTTTCCAATGTATATGTACTGTGGAGTTCACATTCTAAACAAGAAATATTATTTGATTAGCATGGAAGATAATGGCATATGATACAATAGATGAAGAGATAAATCAGCAATGTTTTTATCAAATAATTACCTGCTTCAGTAAGACACCACCACGCTTTTTCTCAGAATTGAAGGGAAATACATGGAGAACTGCTGAACTTGATCTGATACGACCAAAATCCATTCCCAACTGCCAAGTAGATTCAAGAAAAATACAAAGGTTCAGCAGAAAATCAATTCAACAAAGTGAGAGGATATGTTTTACTGGTACCTTGACTGCCCAAGAAAGGATTGCCTTTTCTGTAGGAGACCCTGAAACCTCAGTCTCTCCACCATCCTAGCAAAGAAATGATGTCATAAAAGGAACAAGATGCTTACTGGATATTAATACCAGAAATCAGACAAATACTAAAAAGTAACCATTTTTGTAAGGAAAACAGTTATAGAGAACAACAGCACGGGTATGAAAACTTATGTCTGCTTATAGGTAACAAATGTTCACCACTGAGACTATCGCAGCCCCACAATGGTCATAAATAAATAAACAATGGTCCTGATCTATTTTCATCTGTCAGTTATATTATGCGTTCAATTACTTCAACTTTATGCGCATCTCGAAACATGCCACAGGCACACAGATATCCTATATGGGAAATGTGACAGCAGTTCAGAACTGAGAGTTATTCCTAACTCAAACCCTCTGCCTTCAATCCATGCATATAGATGTAATGAATCTTTGGTGTCAGAATATTCATCTTCTCTACAGCAGTCAAAATAAACACCTTATCAAACTGACTTTTCCAGGAAGAGAGATTCTGATCCAGCATTCAGTGACCAACCGGATGTGCATTATATCCGTCAACCTTGCATCTTTATATTTTCACAAGTTATCACGATAAATACCAGCGATTTTAAAATTTGTCTCCACATTTTTAGGAGTTCAAAAACAACAATTATTGAATTGGTAGGCCATATACCAAGGGACCTGAAATTTTCTCACAAATCCTGAAAGTAGGTACATTGTTTTCAAGCACAAGCACCACTATATTAAGGGCCCGTTTGGATGGGCTTTTAAAAAAAGTGCTTTTTTTGTAGTGCTTATTTTTTAAACTCCAAATTGGAGCTTTTAAAAAAAGCAGTATTTTGACTTTTTTTTGTGACTTTTACTTTTTTAAAAAAATATCATCTAAACACATAAATTAATTAAAAAACATTTCTTTTTACATTAAAAAAGTGTTTTTTTTATCAAAAAAGCCCATCCAAAAGGGCCCTGATTTCATATCTCCTGAAAATAAATCACACACATACATTTTTATGCACAATTATGTGAGTACTTATGACTAAGCATTTTCCTGTTTGGAGAATCACAAGATGTTGCTCCTTAAACAGTAACCCCAACAAAAATCAAGAGAAACTGTAAGTATTAAGCCCAAGAGTTTCCTTGGCTGCTTTGATACTAAAAACAAAATATAAAAGGGAACCCAAGATACTGTCACTGAATTAAGTAGAAAGGAAAACCTTGGGCACAAAAACAGTTCCAGTTGTATTCTGTGCAACGCCCTCTTTTATCAGAGATAAAACTTCTGGATTCAACTTCGATGAGTCATCAGGTGAATTCAGTTTCTTCCTCGCAACGCATGCCTCAACCACAGTCATCTATAATGGAACGAAATAAGTTACCGCTAAAACCAGATGATTCAAAATTTTAAATTAAACGAATCAATTGCAGATACCCGTTGCTTTTTTAACAAAATGAAAAACTACCAGACAGACTATGCCCTATTTTAGGTTGTGGGCAAATTATATGCAAAAAAGTGGGTCTATCAAGGTCATTCCTTATGCAACTGATCTGCTCTAAGAGTTCCTTATCTATATTTTCCCACATCAACTTAATGCATCTTCTTTATTCAAACTAGATAGCAGCCTTGTTCTCTTGTAAGAATTAGAGAAATGAAACTGCTTTGTTTCAGGGATTACAAAGCTGTGCGGTTTTAATCTATATTAATTTATATTATTTAAATTCAAGTATGACAACTTGCATGTTATTTAACAATAATATTTAGGGTGCCAATACCTCAGATGAAATAAAACTTTGGGACAAGGGCAACATGTGTTATGAACCCAAAATCAACTAAACCAGAGAGTTCGTAGGCTGCATAACGTAAATAAGCATTTGCGGGCTTGATTCATATCAGAATTTTAGGCCTCCATTTGCCTTATAAATGAAGGGATAGGTAATTTATTGATCCGATGGAAATGGAGTACCAAACAAATTTTCTGAGTCAAGTCTCTGTTAGGAGAGTCATAAAAATGAAAGTTCAAAATAAGATCTGAACCACATACATGTTGTGACCGTGAGTATGGGGCTTCAATAACTATAGATAGTCATCAGCATAGATTAAATTATGGCCAAACTCCATTTAGACTACCAAACGTCCCACTGTGGACCCACCTGATTCAAGGTTAACGTTCCTGTTTTATCACTGCAAATTGTTGTTGCACAACCCATAGTTTCACAGGCTGAAAGCCTTCGCACCTGAATATCAATGGTTATTAGAAAAAAGTTCTAAAACTAATTGATTGAAGAACCGCAAACTAAAACGTGTTGGTGATTGGGGAATAATAAAATGAGATTTACCAAGGCCTTGTCTACCATCATTTTCCGCATTGAGTATGCCAGGCTGTCATGAGAGCCAAGATTAAAAATTATAAAAAATGTTCAAAAATTAGAGGGAGAACACTTTCAGAGGCCTAGTATTAGACATATCAATTCCAGAATGAAATCGTCTAGTAGTCCATTCTTACGTTAAGGTAACAGCCAGAGGAAGACCTTCAGGAACTGCAACAACAACAATTGTGACCTGGACAGCTCTATATTTAGTTTCAAAACGATACAAAATACAAAAGAAGCAGAACTTGAAGTACAAAAACAATCCAGATAACTCACTTACTGCAATAGTAAAAACTTCGACAACCCCATCTATTGCACTACTGATACTCGTCTGGCCAGGAACAAATTCGACATTTCCATTTTCATCTTTCTTGTTGCCAGAAAAATATCTAGAATTCCAAAGTCATAACATAGCCAGTAAGAAACGGCATAAAATCTGCTCCAATTAGCTGTAAAATGCATAAAATAACTATCTAACTTTACCTGCCCAATAGGACCGCTAGCACAACAACAGCTACTGTAAGACCAATCATACCGATAAAGGTTGCAACTCCATTCAAACGTACCTATGACATACCACCAAAAGTAAATTTAAGGTTTAGCATGTAAGTTTCCACAAAGTACTACTAAAACAACAGGCTTTTCTTTCTTTGTTTTGGATGGATCGGGTGGAACCTGCAACGGAGTCTCTTCTCCAGTATCTTCAGAGATGCTTGCCATCAACAATCCCCACTCCGTATTGATACCAACCCCAGTTACCTACAGATGGCAGTAAAGTGATGGCATAATAACTCTAATATCTTTGGTTTCAATACCTTCAAAACCCCCAGAAGCATAATCAAAACAAGAGCAGAGGACTATTCTACTCACTTTTAAATACACTTAAATTCTCATTATTGATCACAAACGACAGTACTGCAATGAGTTGATACATAAATAGTCATAAAATGAATAAAATGCAGAAGTGCAAAAATGCTGAGAACTAAAGCCCATAAATCCCAAATAACAGGTTTATTAATTTTAGGTTATTCAATTCAGAGTATTTCAATTGATAAAAATAGTCCATAATTTAACTGAATCAGCCGTCTTACTGGACCCTTACAAAGTTCCTCATACTGTTAAAGCTGAAAAGTCCGACTCCAACCCCTACTCAATATGATAGATAGCACATTATTAGATCAAATAAGGGGCAAAAAAAGTAAAAGTAAGAAATCTTGACGTGTGAAATAAATGAAGCAGCAAAAGTCAGAAATTTTTTGGACAAAAGGTTCAAAATCATGGAAGCAATTTCATTTATATTGCATGAAAGCGTTGCTCATTATCATTAAATAACAAGCCAAGTAGAAACTGAGAATTAAATATTCATCTTACCAGCATAACACCAACGCCATCTGCTACTTTGCAGCCAGACATCAAAAAAGGCGCTTTGTGGTCTTTGTGAATCTGCAGAACATCATTGCTTAAGAATCATATGGACTGGAAATCATTAGTTTGATGGATAGTAGGAAGAAAAAACTCACAATCTTGCTTTCACCAGTCATACTGGATTCATCAATGGCAAGTGAGTGAGCAGTGATTATAACTCCATCAGCAGGAACCTGAAAGCACGCATGGTAAAAAAAATGGTGAGGAAAGAAACTATAAATTTTCAGTCAAACAAACTCAAATATTGTTGGATCTCACCTGGTCTCCTATTTTGAGAGGTACAACATCACCAACAACAACATCAAATATTGATATCTTTGTTGCTCTACCGCCTCTAATGACCTGCGTGATACAAGTAAAATGATCGTGTTGCTTCAGAGTGATAACCTAAATTCTAATTATATAAAGCATACCTCCAATTGTATATTTTGTTTTTCAGAATTCAAATTCTGAAACTGCAGAGATTGGCGATAATCACTGGTAGCTGCCACACAAGAAAGTGAAAGGAACAGCAGAACTTTAGTCTAAGAAGTGCAATATACAGCTTATATCGGGATTACTGATGAACAACGAGAACACAACAAATCCATGGAGAAATAAAATCTGTCCGAATATGCCCAAAGAATTTAATCAGTATTGGTTTCCTATGGACAACCATAAAGACTTTCATAAGATTACATCTGTCGTTCATTTAACAAAACAAAAAGAAATATCCAGTACCTGTTACCATAATGACAAGAAAAACAGCTAAGGCAATGCTTCCTCCATCATACCATCCTTCTTCCAAGCCCTAATGATAACAAATGATGGAAAAGATAAGCCTTGGTGAATGTTAGCAATTTCAATGAAGTTGAAGCAACAAGCGTATTCTATTCTATTGACAAGAGAAATCAGAAAAATCATGCATCACAAAGAAACTAGTACACAGGAGAGAAGAAATGGGTTTCAATCCCATGTAAACAACCTTAATGTAACCTAGTAAATTTCAGTAATCTCAAAGGGCATAAGAATTAATGTGATGTCTATTGTGACTGGCTTATGATGATTCACTTTATTTTTGTCAAGGTACTGAAGCAATACAAACAAATTAATATTGCTGGAGAGCAGTAATATTCCTGAAAGAAATATTTCAAGAACATCTAACGCGGTTTAGGAGTTGCATCAGCAACAAAGTAGCTTCTTCTTCTTCTTCTTCTTTTTTTAATGTGATTGATAATTAGATTAGTTTGTACCTCCAATTTGTGCAACTTTAAAACTAGAAAAAAATAGTGAAAATGCATTACCATCATATAGAGGATAGTTTGAAATCCTTTATGATAGAAAATAACCAAATATTCTTTAACAAAGTGGTCAGATGGTCTCAACAATTTGTTCTATCTCATAATTGTATTATATGAATCACATTTGCTCCTTCCAAGTTTGCATGTTACTCAATTGTTATTGTCGTTGTTGTTGTTTTGTCAACAGATTCCTTCTCCTCGTTATCTCAATTTTCCTAATTTTGAATAAAGATTAAACGCATTGAAGGAATTCTTTATGCCTGATAATTTGCCGATTATCCAGATATGCTGAACAATCATAAGCATATAAGTCAGACCTAAATGCCCAGAACCTAATTTCTCTCACAAGTAGTTCAAGTCCTTCAACAAAGCCATGGATCAATTAGTGATGCTTTATTTTTTTTCCGTTGAAAATTAAAGATGCTTCATTTGCTATTGTGATTGATGACTATTAGCTAGCTGAGTGTTAACTAACCTCTGTTTTTATTCCAAGTGCCAATGACACCGCAGCTGCTATAATCAATATGATAAGGGTCAGATCTTGCCAAGCATCCCATAGAAAATTCTGTTACAGACCACAAAGAATTAGTACTAGCATTGTATAATTAGTTCATTAATTTTTGTCTTTAAAAAAAGATTACTTGATGACTTATAATGAATATACCCAGAAAGTCCGCCCCTTTTTCTTAGGGTATGTATTCGTCCCAAACGTCACTTTTCTTTTTGACATATCATCGTCATCTCCATTAATTCCTTTCTCAAGATCTGACTTTAGTAAATCTGATAAGCCTTTAACCTGTAGAATATCACTGGACTGTATTAGATATATAAATCCTTTAACATCTACTAAAGCAACCAAAGAATATATTTATAGTAGACTTGCCCCTCCACATTCTTGCAAAGTAGAAATGTTCTGATCCTTGGACATTGAAACAAGTTGTTCGAGCCCAACTACGAAGTTATCACCTGAGATTGGGGCTGACACTCCTTTCCCTACCGCTTCATTGTTCAAAAATAAAAATTTAATTTGTGATTAAATAAATGCAAGGGCCTAAGTATAATTAGCAAACTCAGAACGACCAAGTTGATCAAGATTCCTGTGACAAAATAGAGATTGATATAATATGCCACATTGGCCCCAACTCATATTTTGTCAAGCTTGGTGACTTTCACCATTAAATATTTCCAGTGTGCCACCATCGAGTGCTTGGTTCAATGGCAAGGGAGATGTACCCTCTTAAACTGCCTACTCAACAAGGTTCATTAAAGAGGTGAGAACCTTTTAATGCAGGAACGAAAAATCATATATTATAATAAGCCTTTTAACAATTATCTAGTCTGCCATTAATTTACAGCAACATCAAGAATCTACGCATGCGTAGTATAAGTCTAGACATGGAAGATGATGGAAAAATTGAGAGAGAATAAGATTTCATTCATATATAGTCTATGGGGGGAATAAAATCGCAGTCTTTGGCACCCAACAAAAAGGAGAACTCCGTATTTTTTTCAATTCTATATGCTTAAAATTCAAATGTGGGAGTTGGCGGGAAAAAAAACCTTCAAATGTGGGACCTTGAAAATATGAAAGCTTCTTTAAATTCCTTTGAACTATAGCCTAATTCTAACTATTGTACACAAACGTTACAAACTGACACTGTCTTCATTAAATTAAGTACTCCTATAAGAATAAATTAAATAAGTGTATATTAATTAAAACAAGGCGTCGAATAAAAGTCATATTGTAAATGTGATTTGTGTTTAGATTATCCGTGGTAGAAGTGATTTTTTTTTTTTTCCAAAACTAACACTTGTTTTTATAAATATATTGTGATAATTGAAGATAAAAAATTAAAATTAAAATTGATAAAAAAAAGTTAATGATGTGTGTTGTGTGAGAGGAGAAAAAAGGACGGGAAGGGTAGCGTCGCCGTCGGTGGGCAGTGATGTTGGTACATTTTTATTGTTAAATTTAATTATTTAATTAATTTTGATATTGATGAGATTGTGGTGTGTGTTGTCCGCAAGAGAGAATAGGGGTCTGAGCAAAAAAAAGAGAGAATAGGGGTGGTGCGAAAGGAAACAAGGGAGTGACAAATCTAAGGAGAGAGATGAAACAAAGGTATGGGGGTATTGGCTATTGCCACTTCGAGACGCTGCCACGCTAGGCATTGTTCACGATTTAGCCTAAATCATCTAGGCTTCTAAAATAAGGAGCTTTTTTAGGAGAGGCTCAGTGACTAAAAAGTTTACCCAAACACCATCCAATTAGATTTTTTTCCATTGAGCTTTTTTCCCTCCCAAACTAGGCTTTTTTGCCACCCACCCCTTACCCAAACAGAGCCGTTTTTTAATGTCAAAAGTCAAAACCCTAATGAATGTCTTCGATTTCAGATGTTTTGTTTGATTGACGTTCAAGGTTTTAAATTGTGGGAGTTTCGGGAAAGAAAATATTGTCTAAATGTGGCGGGCTGGATTTTAATAGAATTGTAAGGGTAGCACGTAGATGACCCCCAAAAAAGATCCATACCGCGGACAGCTTCCAAAGCAAGACTCATCGAAATTTCAACTTTTTTTTTTTTTTTTTGTGAAAAGAAAAAATTAATGTCAGTTGTTGATCATTCACATCATTTCCATAAACTTGAACTTGAAGTTTGTGTACACCACAAACATACTGTTCCGGCCAGCAGGATACAATACAACACTTCATCTTTGAAAGCTTTTGGTAAAATAATATAGAATATGTTTTGCTAAAAAAAGAAGAAGAATGAGGAAAGAATGAAAAAGAAAGAAATTTCGAAGGCAAACTTATAAGAAAGGAAGTGTACCTAGATCACGTTCACCAGCTAATCTGAAAAGCAGCGCTGCCTAATAGATCATTGATTAGAGAAAAGAACAAGATAATTAGAAACATATATAAAAACACTTTGGAAATGTATTTGCAATAGATTCAGAAACATACTCGTACGACTTGGGCATGGGATCTTATCAACCCTTTCTTCTGCTCTTCCTGCTCTCCCCTTTTCAAGTCCAGAGTATATCTAAAACGCCGAGAAGCATTGAGAACAAGAGTCGCATGCTGCAAAAGTGCAAATAATATACGACACCTCAGTTCAGATGCGTTACAAAAGCACACTTCAATGGACGAGTGAATTTAGAAAAGAAAACTATATCAGTTATCAGTTATTCACTTCTTATATATGCTGAGATCTTATATCTATAGAAGGGTTCCTTTCAACACTTTTCAGAGGGAGAATCCATTGTTGCTCACACAAGAAGCACTCTAAATGCTTTTGCAGAACATAAATTAGCATTTCAAACAAGGTTGACATAATTTTTTTCTCGGCGACACTAAATAAGCTGTTTTAATATTTTATTTAAAATACACTACATATACTTCCATCCAATCAACATTTAGCATCTACATTATTCCTGCACAAAATGTGTCATAATCTAATTGTATTATATAGGTTTGCTTTTGAGTATGCCTTGCATCAATCAACACCTGGTAGTGGATGCATTTCCAATTTGTTAATTAAACGTTGCAACTCTGCTTAATAAAGCAAAAGAAAGAAAATACTCCAGCAAATGCACTAAATCATCAATTCTTATCGTTTTATAATGCAATGAAAAATCCTTCTTAACGACGACCTCCGCCGATCATCATACAAGGGCAATGCATTTACACTCCAAGAAGAACGGATCCAAATGTATAATGCACATTAACAATACACAATCAAGCCAACGCACATTGACATTGGCTGATAAAAATAAAAAATCATGAACGCATCAGAGCACAAAGCGTGTGAAACGTTGAGGAAGAAATACGATTAACGGAAACGAGAATGAGATTGAAATGCTTACTCTCCATCGCTGGAGCATTTCGACCGGCACATTCTTGGTGTGAGTGACATCGAAAGGATCATCTGGATCAATAACATCTTCATCATCGTCGTTGATCTGAGGAGGTAGGGGTTCGACATCGTTGTGGCTGGGGATATTGACGGAGAGAAGGCCATTGCTGGAGGAATTAGCGCTTCGAGAGAAAGACGGCTCCATGGATTTGATCTTCAATATAACAACAGAATTGAAGATTGAGATTCAGATTTCAGAGATTTGGGAGGCTAAGCCACCCGAATGAGCGATAATTTGGAGGGAAAAGCTCCGCCCACACCTTGGCGGCAAAACAAGTCAGAAATGCGAGGATTGATCATCCTAATAATATAAATTTTTTATTTTTTAACATCAAAATGAGCAAAAAGAGATATACGGAAATAAATGGGATATATTCGGGCGTTTGGCGCCAACACAAATGGGAGGCAAAGCAAGAGTTTTGTTACGTGTTGGCCGTCCATATTTGGTGGACACAAACCAGAAAAAACTCTTCATTTTAGCTTTCTTTCATTTCTCTTCTATACACTATTAATAGCCAACTACAACATAGGAGGGGAAGGAAATTTAACCAAGCCACCCTGAAAGTTAACCATTTTGTATTCTTTACACTTTTTTCCTACTTCGTGCATCTGAAATACTCCTTAATTGGTTCTTTAATATAAGACATGGTTAAGTTTTTTTAGAGAGGTTAAGGAAACTAAATAAATTATTTTAAAATATTGATATTTATCTTTTTATATTAAATTAATTTGTGTAACTTATGAATTGATATATAATCAAATTATACACAACATAAGTTATGATTAATTAACTTATTTAGCTTCCTTAATCTATAAAAAAAATCTTTCTTATATTATGGATCAGAAGAGTATTTTATTTTAAGTGATTCTATGTCGCATGGAGTAAATATAAGAAAAGTTATGTCTTGTAAAGCACAAAAAACTCTTTTGATCAATTGATTATCACTCTAGTCCTTTTGTATATTTATTCAATCCTCTCTCAATTGATTATCAACTATGTCTGAGATACTATTCTCAATCATCTCTCATCTTTCTCTCTTTCCAACATGAATTAATTTATTTTTTATAACATTTAATAGGCACAAAATTATAATATTGTCATTAATTACTCTCTATGTGAACTTATAATAGGGGCTATTTATTTTTTAAAAAAAAAAAAACTAGTCTAACAAAAAAGAACTAGACTGGTTTAGGTTTTTCCAAACACTCATGAATCGCTGGTTATATATGTTTGTTGTGGTAATAATGTTGTGATATTTTAATTATTTGTATATAGTTTCACACTTTATTTTGGGCTTGTGGCGCTTTATTTTACTGAATTTGTGGTTAATTGTGCATAATTGTGCTTAAGGATAATATGGGAATATTAGTGTTTCATTCTTATACTTTATTAAATTTAATTGCCAATTATTCCAATTAAAGCAAGTAACATGGATGTGGCTGGCGGGCTAGCAAATATCCTTAGATATTCTTAATACTCTCTCCGGGCTAAATTATAAGCAAACATTTTGGCCTTAATTATAAGTAAAAGTTAATTTAATTGTAAGTATAAGTAATGGATGTTTTCAATTGTACTCCTCGTTCAAAATTAGGGGGAAAAATGAATAGTTAGAATTATTACAAGAAATGGCCATTATTACTAACAAGGGCATTTTAGGGGGGAAAATAAGATATAATTAAGAGAAATAATGAACTGTTGGCATAAAATGTGTTGCGAGGCGTGCCAGAGACGTAGATAGTCTCAACATGATCTGAGTTCTACCAGATAAGTAGTCTCAGTGGCGGATGCAGCATGCAGGTATATGACTTGCCCCCCTTAAAACAACGTTTTGTTTTGTTTTTGTTTTTGTTTTTAATTTAGGATTAAATCTAAATACTAGAGAATCCTTTCGCATCGCAGAATCAAATAGCTAGCTTCTCTTAATCAAACTTTCGCCATTTGTTTAATGCCTTATATTGAAAAAGATGTATTTGATAGCATTGATAATAAGACAATTATGATGAAATTCCAAAAAATAAGGCTTAGAAGGATGATATTGTAATTATTTTTATTGTAATATACTTTTGTTATTAAAATATATGTGCTTGAACTTATTTAGTTCCCAGCCTTGCTATTTTTAACAGCACTTTTGCTATTTCTAACCGTACTTAGCCTTGTTTTTCCCTTTATATTCTTTTGTTTTTTAATGTATTTAAAAAAAAATTAAAAAAAAATTCGGGGGGGCGCTGCCCCGAGTCTCCCTACAAATTGTGCCCCCTTCCGTAAATTTCTGGATTCGCCCTAAGTATGTATGGGTCTATGAATGTATTGAAATATTGAATGGTGAAATGTTGTGGGAGAAGTACAAAGGAAACTTTCCGAGCAAAAAAAAAAGTACAAAGGAAACAAAAAGAGCACGGACTAATGAAAAGTAAACAATGAAATTGGGAAATGAAATCGGAGGGGCAAGATAATCTGAATCTACGAGACTCTAGCGAATAAGTTCATGGCATTTTATTGATACTTGTAGATTTTTGTTTGTTACACTTATGGTAGTAAAAACGTAGATTTTACCTGAAAACGGAAGGAGAATGAAAAATCGTAAAACGTAGTAAAAACGTAAAAAAATCGTAAAAACACAAAAGCGTTTGGAAAATTAGTAAAATCGTTTTAATGAAAAAAAAAATCGTAAAAACGTAAAATCGTAAAATCGTAGTGATAAAACGAGTTTTTAACTACCATGGTTACACTTACATGAAGATATCCAGGTTGTGTGTGGTAAGGCTTTTCCAATTTGTTTAAAGGGTATACCTTTACTACATATTATGTTATTTCTTTTGTATTATTACTATTATGTTCTTCTTTCACTGCATTTTAATTTCGTTATTTTCTTATCAGATATTGTGTTGTTTGTTAATTTTCAATTTTTCTCGTTATATTTGTTACATATATATTTACTATGTTTATCTCACATTGTACTATTTTATGTTTTTTTTATGTTATTTTTTGTTCCATATTATATTTGTTATTTTATTTTACATGATCTATTTTTATGTTTCTCGTTGTTATCTATTTTTACGTTATCTTATCTGTTACTTATTATTATGATAATAGAACTATATAACTGAAATATATATTATAGATATAATTTAAATTGTTGGATTATATCTATCCATCTATGTTATGTTATGTTATTTTTCTTTCTTTTATTTTATAATATGTTGTTATTCTGTAACTATTTACATAATTTCATTATGTTGTTCAATGTTTCTTTTATATGTACTTTAGGTGCCTAACCAGTTATGCCATTTATATTATTTTTACTTTTATGAAGTTTTAAGTTGAATATGTACGTATGTATATGTTTCTACGTGATTATGAGTTTATCTATTATTTATACTCTTAATTTTATGATTAGATGATCAAAAGTCACATCACTTTTGTAATAATTTCTAATTATGTAAAAGAATCCTATTGGTTCCGGTAAATGACGTGATAAGAAAATTTTTGGCACTTTAATGATTTGATTGTTACAAATATCAAGCCCTGAAGGCTAAAAGTTCAAATATCAAATGAAGAAAAAAAAAGGCTTGTAGCTTTTAAATATATATATATATATATATATAGTAAAGGATTTCTCCAGTCACTGGAGATAGAGTTATCTCCAATGACCCCAAAACTACGTCGTTTTGGATTAACGAAGGGTATTTCTGTAATTTTGTTTATTTTTTAATCATATAAATTTTATCAAAATACCCTTCGTTAATTCACCTAAAATTACTAACACACCCTTCATTAATTCAAAACGACGTAGTTTTTGGGTCACTGGAGATAATTCTATCTCCAGTGACTGGAGAAATACTTTTCCCTATATATATATATATATATATAGGTAGTTCTGAAGACCAAGTTGATAGTGAAATTAAAGGATTTTTGCAATCCAGAAGACCAAATTGATAATGAAAGAATTTTTGCAATCCCAAAGACCAAAGTGAGAGTGTGCAATTGAAATGAAATCACGCAACATATTTATGAGAATAATAATGACTATGACCATATTACAATGTAAAACTTGACAATTGAAAGTCAATATTATTTTGCCTTCTCATAATCATTGAAAAATAATGTCTTTATGGTCATCAAAAGAATATCATTCGTAAATTTTATTAGTAAATATTACAAAATGGCTTGAAACTACATAGCCAAATATGTTAAATTTATCAAAAGTAAAGGCCAAAATAGTTGTAAAGCCAAAAAGACAATGAAATGTTATACAATTATCAAAAGAGGCAATGAGTTGTGAAGAAATATGCCCAATTATATCGTAGAGGCAAAGGAAATAATTATAAGCCCATAAGGCTATATGTAGTTTAATTTTTATTATTGTTTAAATTTATTGTGATTAACTTGTGTGAGAGAAATTATTATAAGGATATAATATTGTGATATTGTTAAGTGTTCATGGCCAAGTGATGTATGAAATTAAATAAACCAAAAAACAATTATTGATAATTTTGAAATTTTAATATAAAATGCCAATTTATTTGCAAATTTATGGTGTGTTGATGTTCATAATTTCATGGTTTTTTGGATTCTATCTCATGCTTAATGTTATTATACCTTACAACTCCCAAATTGAAGGGTGTGCCTTTGTTTTCTTCTTGGGATTTATGCTTATCTATTGCTTCATAGATTTCCCATAAAACGCTCAACTCATAAAATGCTCAACTTATATACTCCAATGTTAAGGTACTTTCTTTCATTATTAGCCCTGTTTTTCCTTTAAGCTTTGTTTTCTTTCTCTTTTCTCCTCTTGAGCACTATTATGTTGCTTTACATATATGTGCAATTTTTTCTTAGTTCCCAAACATTTCATTATTGAAAGGCATATAAATACTCTGCAATTTTATTTTATTCTAGTATAGATAAGTTATTGTTTATTTCTCTCCCAATTTCTTGTATTGTTATTTCTTCGACTCCTTAGAATTCTCATATGATATGTGCAAGTTTCATACGTTAATCATAGTATAATATACAATATGATATTATTTAATCAAATTAGTTTTATGTGAAATTTGTTGAAAAAACCAAGAAAAATATTATATCATATTTTAATTAAGAGAATGAGAATTTATCTATTTTTTTTTTTTTAAAAAAATCATTATGTATAGGTTATGATTTGTTAGATAAAACCATTTTTGTATTGAGTGTGAACTATATATAGTGCAAGTTAAATGTATGGATGATCAAATAGTAGGAAAAATTTGAAAGAATACTATGAATATCATATTATTAATTAGTTTGTATTGTAATTTATTTATCTTTACATTCCTGTCACATCATTATAGGAAGATCTTTGTGCATTTTGATTATGGATCTCCTCATATTTCTTTATGTTGTGGAATATTCTAATAATGTCATACTTTGAATATGTCTCAAAAGATGCAAATTGAAGTATATTATATGTATTCCGAGCAAAAAAAAAAAGTATATTATATGTACGAGTAATGAAGATATATAGAAATGCAATAATATAAGTTAGTTCTTGATGAATTTATATATAATAGAATTGATATACTTTCAGAAGAACTAATAAGGATTGGTCTATTTCATGGGTGGGTGAAGAATTGATCATGAAAATTATGACACATAGAATTTATGGATTTAAAGTGATAGCCCAATTGGATTGAGAGTATGTAAAATATAAAGCATTTGGGCATCCAAATAAAATATAGGTTATTGACCCCTCGTCCTTGGGTTCAACTGGCAAGGGGGTCGGACTTCCTCACCTCAAGGGAGGGGGTTCGATCCCTGCGTTAGTCAAGGCGCTGGGGGAGGCATCCTAGAGTCCTGGGGAAGCAGTGGAAACGCTGGTAGAGGTGGAGGCATGTGTACTCTCTGTCCAATATGCCCTGCGGACTGGGCTCCAAGCGCCCTGCCCTTGGATTGTGGGTGAGCCCAACCCCTTTCCTAAAATTTTCTTATCAAAACAAAAAAAAAGGTTATTGGCCTATAATAACCGCCGTTGAAATGAAGGAACATGGAAAGTTTGCTGGGATAACTCATACTTGAGAGGGAGGCTGTTGAAATATAAGTATGATGAGTTAATATTGAATGAAGTTCTACTTATATACGTCATATGTATACTTCCTCACAAAGCCTATTGATCCCTAAAAGGGATGTCTCATTAAGGTTTTAAATCAATAAGTTATGAAAATTGAAAAGTTTACTATTTGTTAAGAAACATGTTATAGTAAACGATAAGTTTACTAATCCAAACGAAGTGTTTGTTGGCATAACTTGTTTGATTATCTGAGTCACATATATGATAAAACAAATTATTGAAAATTATTCATTGACATCCATTGAAGAACCAGAAGATTCTTCAAGAATACCCAATACATTATAAAATAAAAGAATTATTATGTGTTGTATGTTCTTAAATAAAATTGATTATGAGAGTATTATTAATTATGATTTGGAATGGATCTCTACAATCATGGAAACATATCAAACTCATATATATGAGCCTATTCAAATAGCATGTAAACCTCATAAGTATTTAATAAATTTAATAGATGCATCTATGAGATGTTTAAATATGAGATTATTATTAATTTGCAACCTAAAGTTTGCAAGATTGTTTGAATAAATCATTATATAGAGCACACAATTTCCATATTATACGATCTAAAAATCATTTATTAAAGCCTCCATAAACCGCTAGAACAATACTTATGAGAACAAAATTTTCTATTTTGGTGTTGGCATATTTGAGTTTACATATCGCAACATTTATACTAGCCATCAAAATTCTCTTGGTAAAATTGACTTTTGGTTAGGACTTAGGAGGCATATATTTTCCATCTCAAATGTTTGAACGTCCAATGTTTATTCCTATTAATCCACCACAATGCGCATCAATGAATATTTAAAGAAAGTTGAGATAAAATTGTTGGGTAAGAACCTCCTTTTTCTTGTTTGTCTCAAATGAAATAAATGGATCTAGGAGACTTATACTTCATGATTAATTGATTGTCATTTGACAGAGTTTTATTTACATGAGGAGGAGAACTTGAATAGCTGGAAAAGAAAATAAAATGAATGCATTAATACTATCAATTATAGATCCGCGAATATAGAAATATAAACCAGAAGTTCATCAGGTTTTGAATTCATTAATTATTACATAATATATGCTAGATGCAATTACTGACCAAAATGACAATTACTAAATCTCATATTCCAACTGAAAATGCTCCAATAAGGATATATGAAAGTGATACATGCCCAAAGCATGAGAAAATAATTGGTTCCAAAAGAAAAAAGAAATGAGCAAATAATCAAGATGATCATATTGAGGCAGAAGCATTTCAGAAGAGGCCATGACATAACTAATTACGAAAACCTCAAAAGAGGTTCAAGTACCTCAAAGCAATAATGAGATCTCAAAGAATTATAGGAAAAATGGAACCGGAAAGATTAAGTTTTCGACAACTGTCTTGATAATTATTTCACATGATCAAGTGAAGATTTTATGCATAAATATTTTTTGCAAGGTAGACAGAATGTTGATTGACCAAAAGGAAAAGTACAAAGGAAAAGACATAATAAAAATATAATTACATTATTTTGATATGAGAAAATTATGGGCCTGCTGTAGTTTCAATATCTTAAATATAAAATATAGTGAAAATAAAAGATTTTCACAAAGGCTAATAAGAATATGATGAGACATATTATTTTGTGGTGGATATAATAAGTTTGCATATAATACCATTGTGGCATCATATGAAAATAAAATTGTGTATTCTAGACATTGTTATATATAGCCTGTCCACTCATTAAATAGTGAAATTTATATGATAATCTTTGAAAGATTTAAAATGTCAGAAGCATATACAATAAAGTCATTCTATATGTAAAGTTTATGTGATTTTGAAAATAATTCGAGCCTATATAATTAATTGAAAGAATATATTGGAAAATGAATACTTTTACATTTTACTTGATTTGTAGATTGGATTATTGAATGGGCCAATGATTTCAAAATCACATATTTTTGTTATGATGATTTTTCTTACAAAAATATATTCAATCTAATGGTTCAGAAGTACCTTATATTTAAGAAAATATTTATGTATCATGCTAATATTGTATTTATTATGATTTTACTGGTAAAATTTAGTTCTTGTAGGTACACAATGGATAGTGAAAATGAGATTTGGTGTGATACTTCTATGAATGTATTATATAATATCATTTTTGTACATAACAAGTTGAATATGTGGATACAAGATATATTTTGGTGATTTTCAAAATAACTTTCCTTTATTGTTTCCACCGTGAATAATATAAAGGCATGATATTTTAAGGAATGCATTTTAGCATAACATTTGGTTACAATGCATTATTTATAGTTTGACGGCAAAAAGGAAGATATGCTCGAAAAGATATTGGAAGTGATGTTGTCATCAAGGGAAGTAAATACAATGTTGTGATTAGGGAGAGTAGAGATCATAATGTACTCTTTTCCATGACCAATGTTTTGTCCCATAGGGTTTACTTGATAAGGTTTTTAATGAGACAACTTCAATATGTATTATGTTCTCTTTTTTCTTCACTAGATTTTTGTCCTATTGAGCTTTTCCTACTAAGGTTTTAAGGAGACACGATATTTGTTTATGAACATCCTAGGGGAAGTGTTATAAATATTATAATATAAGTGTGAATATCCATAACCTTCCAAGAGACGCATTTTAGAATTCTACACTTAAAGCTGTGTAACCTATGTCATAAATATCTCTTATTAGGAGTTTTCTATGATCAATGTACATAACCTATAAAGACTTTATAGTCTATAATTATGTTTATTTACTCTTTTGTTGCAACTCTTGCAATGGAATTTAAGAATTTGTACCCTATAATAATAGGCATGTATGAAAGGTTGTAAACTTGAAATGAAATAAGAATCACTTCCTTTTTGCTCTTTTGTTCTCTCTTGTCTTGCTCATCTCTCCCATCCTACTTTTTTATTTTCACAATAGTAAAACAGTTGTTTTTTACTTAAACATGAGATCAAAAGAAGTACTCCCTCCGTCCCTAATTATATGAGCAATTTAACCGATTTTGGGAGAATTAAGGAGAGGAGTTAAATTAGTTAATTTTACTCATTTTCCTAAAATGTCCTTATATAAATTTAAAATGACACAAGTTGCCCTAATTATAAGTGTTTCTAATTTGTCTTACGTTAGATATCCATGACATATTAGTTTATATATGTATATTAGTTGCTTTTTATATAGCCATGTGTATACATATATGTGTGTATATATATGTGTATACATATAGATCTATCTACATACATAGAGACACACACTCATATATCTACACACACATACAGACACACACACACACACACACACACACACACACACACACATATATGTTTATATATGTGTGTGTGTGTTCACACATATATATCTACACATATATATATTGACACACATAAACACAAACCTACATATATATGTAAACACACATATATATAATGCTCCTAATAATAAGTATAAATAGGGGTATTATAGGAAAAAATTGACAAAATTTAAAACTTGCTCTTATAATTAGGACCAAAACCAACTCCAAAATTTGTTCCTATAATTAGGGACGGAGGGAGTAGTAATTAGCTTATAGACATCCCACGTTGTGCATTCACGTAATTAGAATGTTGATCTGTATGGAAAAGTGAGTTCTGAAAGCTACTACATATATTTACACCAACTTTATGTGGTTAATCACTCTTTTTGCAACATCGTCTACACATAAATAATGACACGTAATAACACATGTTTAATTAAATGATCCGGAAGAATCGACCTAGTTCTTTTGTCTTTGCCCTTTATTTTTATTTTCCTCTCTTATAATTATGTATGTACTGATTATTTAATATTATCAGTTTTATCTTTTTTTTTAAAAAAAAAACTTGTTCGCGCAAGGAGTGCCCACTCTCTTGTTTTCTCTCCCGAATTTCATCTAATGCATCTAGCCAGATTCATAAACTACCTAAAAATAATTTAATGGTTAGATTTTATTTTACAAATTTTGGGTGCCGATTGTTTTTAAGAACATTAAAGCAATATATTAAAAAAAAATTAATGTTGAGCTGTAAGAAAATTATAGGGAAAATTATAATGAAGAATCTGAAGAAAAATCTATTTATTAAGAAGGACCATAAAAATTGTAATTATTTCAAAGGACGAAATATAAGAACATAAAATTAATAATACCCTTAACAAAATCTCCTCCTTTTTCTCCCACATTTTATTTCGAAAACTAACACAACATTCTAAATTTTCGCTAAATTAAATAATTTTTTCTCTCAATTTTCATTATTCAAAACTATTTTTATATAGATATCTATGCAAAAAAAAAAAAAAAAATTACTCCTTCAATTTTGTCAAAATTATAATTTTCTAAAATAAACAAAAGTTGTAATTAAAAAATATAATTATATGATTTAAATAAAATTCAAGGTCTTTTATAATTTATTACATATGTTTAAAAAATTATATTATTTATTTTTATTTTAGAAAAAATTTATATGGATAAAAAATTAATTTAATATTAATAAAATTTCAAAAATCTAAAAAATCTATTACATCCTGAAAGAAATGAATTTAGTTTTTATTTTTATAAAAAGATCTTAATGGATATCAATGTTGATATTTAATAATATAAATCCAACAACTTGATGATATATATATATTTTTATATTTATTAATTAAATAATCTATTAATTATATGAATAAGGGACATGTTTGGAAAAAAAAAACATAAGAGGCTTGATTAAGAACAGTTTAATAATTTTAAATTTATATGATGATATTTGGTCCTTCTAGATAATTACAATTTTTATCTTCTATCTTATTAAATATCTTTTCCTCCCAATCCTTATTTTAATTTTCCCAAAATTATATACTCATCTCAGAGAAAAGTACAGCGTATCTTTCTTCACCCAGTTTGTCATGTGTGCAGAATGGTGTAAGGTGTTTGGAAACCAATGAGACAATTCTTCTCATATATTTATCTGGTACAGTGCTAATGTCAAGTTCAGAAGCGATTCATCCCCATGATTGTTCTCTCAGGTCAAGGGGGCAATGAGGATGCACTAGACATAAAAATGGAGCGTTGAAAAATCATATAATTGGCATCTTTTAAAGCCATAGCTTCTTGCCTCACCAATACTATCAATTGAAGGGTAAAGAATGAATTTACAGCTTCTAACACGAGGCAGCTTTTCGTGCTAAATTGCTCATGAAATGACATTATTCAATATGTAGATATCAACAGCTATTGCTAGGTTGGATTATGAGCCTCAATATCAACATGTCTAATACCAGGAACCAGATTCTGGATTTCCTGCTCCAACCTATCCACTTCACTTCCTAATGCTACAACTATTTCCGTACCTGCCACAACTCACTATTGTAAGCATTTAATTACCACACGATCAACACGGTAAATAAGTAGGGGTCATGTGGGTAATGAAATACCATAGTCTGACAAAAACTTCAGCTGGCTAGCCTGATCCTTCTCTGCAGCAACCTCATCGAACTGTAAATATAATTTCATTAAGTTTGGAGCCAGGGCATTGCCAAATCAGCATGGTCAATAGAGAAAAAATGCATGATTATGGTTATTTAATCGTAGACGCAATACATAATAATTGAACAAGGGATCAAGACTAGATTTAATATGCCCTTAAGAGTCAGAAGACGTCACAAAGTACTTGATATCATTATATTAGTTTTCACAAAGTACAGAGTCAATGTGATGATAATTTGGAATTTAGACAGCCATAAAATTACTATGCTCGTTATTTGTAACATATCAGATGTGACACACAAGCACTGTAATAAAATTAACGAATTATCCACTGTGTTATAAAGAATTCAACACTCTACCTAAAGAAAACAAAAAGAGAGGGAAGGAGGGGGAGAGCTGAAGACAACTCGAACAGAAGGAATGACTAACAAAGGTGAGATCTCAATACCAGCACTATCAGTATCGCACGATTTCGAATTGCATGAATCGGCCCAAAAGTGTCTGTGAGTGATGCGACTCGTTACTTTGTTTCGTTTTGGCTCTAAATCAAGCCTGTATCGTGTGATTCTTGCTAGAATCGCCTAAATCACAATTCCCCGGAGATTAGGGTGTTTTAGAAAATACATGTTATGTTAACTAACTTTACTAACTTCTTTAATCTAATTAAATTAGATAAATATGTCTTATATTAAGGACCGGATAACTATTATTCAGAGACAATGTGACAGCACATTATAGAAAAGATTTAGATGTAAAGGAATGAAGACAAACCTTTCTGGCCCACTCTTCACGCCCAGTCCTGAGAAGATAATTTCGTACCACCATCTCCCCATTAAAATCTGTTTTAACACAACTGAGATCATCAAAATCATAATCCCTAAATATAATTATTACTTGTAGAAATCACACCACTTGAATTTGACATGTTTATGGATGTAAACATCATGATTTGAATTTAGTATATACATATTCAACTCAGATGTTGAAGCTGGAAAAGCATAAAAGTGTGACACCAAGAATAAAGGAACTATCGAAAAATGAAAACTGTACTAACTGCGAGAAGCATGCTGTCACATACAAACATAAAGAACAATATGCTGGACTTTTTCAAAGTCAATAGCCGGCAACAACATGGTAAATTTTAAATAATAAAATCTACACTTATATTAACAATACTCGGGACAAGGAAATCAGTAACTACAAGGATATGAAGCATAACCTATTTCTGCTTTAAATCTGAAGAATCCAGGCCCAATAACTTCAGATTTGCAATCATAGATGGCATCTACAACCTAAAGCATACAAACCTGGCAAAAGTCAAAGGAATGATTGACACATTAACCAATCATCTTCAGTTTCAGTACAAAATGTATCACACTTATACCGGGTCGTGTTTCAAAAAATGAAGCACTTTCTCCATATCATGGTCATCCATGGCTCTACCTATTAAAGCATGGCGGTTTCTTTGGATGAGAAATATGGCCACCTGTATAGTTCAGCCAGAAATAAGACAAAATTATATAGCAGTCCGATGCCCTTAAACATAAGTCTTCCAATCCCTATTTACCATTCCAAGTAGGTTGCCAACAACGATTGACCCTATAGGATCATAAATGGCGTTTCCAGTAGTATTCACTGCAACCAATGATGCCCCAGCAATGGCAAGGCCGGTTACTGCAGCACCATCCTGCAAATTTGATATCTCAAATATAAGTAGAATCAACAAGGAGACAGAAAAGTTTTCTTATTGTGGTGTACAGAAAACTACATAGATAAAGGAATTCAAATTGATGGCACATTAGAGAGGAGAAATATCAGTATTAGAAACACATCAAACTATTTACAAATCACTTATTCTGAAGCACAATAACTAAAATAGAACATATTTTCTTTGCAACGGGGAAAATGGAAGCTTAACTGCCAAAGATCATAAAGCAATTAAGAAAAATATAATGGCCTGTTTTTGTTTAATTATTTCTCCACAAAAAGTGGTCTAAATATATGTGATAAGTATTACGTGTCACTCAAAACCAGATTTCCTTATTTCACCCAGATTTCAATACTGAGTTTTTCTTGTTCGAACCAAGTAACAGGAACATGTCACAGAAACTAGTACTAAAAAATGCAATAAGTTACCTCAGTCATTACTGCAACAGATGTAGGATCGTGACCACGCCAAATATAGTCTCTCACTTTCATCCCTTCTGCAGCTGCACCTTCCTTGACAGCTTTTATGGCAACAATAAGAGAGGCGCCTAACCAAAATATAAACTTTAGAAGAGAGAAAGGACTAGAAAAGAAAACAGAGAACACAGTAGACCAAACTAAAATGAATATACCAGTACCTTCAATGAGAAATGAACCACCTATCACCATAGCTGCAAGCTTCATGTTCTCAGGCGGCTGGAAAAGGAAACTCTCACAAATCCATAAAGTGTTCACAAAATATGTGATAATAGAAAAAAAAAAAAGTCATAAAGCTACAGATAAAAAAATGAAAATTATAAGATTCAATCCCATCAAATACCTGAGAAATCCACAAATTTTGAATCCCATGAACAACAGTAGCGCCAGAACCAAGGCAAAATATTCCAACAGCAGATATTAAAGACCAAACAAATCTTTCCTTGGAATAGCCATAACTGGAGAAACACAATATATCATTTTACCACACTAATTAAAGATGAAATAAGTAAATATATAAAAGTCATTGATCAGTTTGTGCAAATAAATTTCTGGTATGTACATGATGCATTTTGTGAAATTGCAGCATATAAACTTAAGTCATGTTTTATTTGTAACAATCATGTAGTTAGTAAGTACAATTCACTGAATTACTACAAGGTTCAATAGCTATTCATGGTTTCATGTGTTACATACAAGATAACTAAAGTAGTATGCAGCATGTGGATGTACAGATACTGAATGCATGTGCAGTCACACTTAGATGGAAAGTAGCAAATATGATTAATAATGTTCAACTCACGGATGAATAGCATCAGGTGCACGCCTTGAACTACTAAGACCATAAGCAAGTAGTGCCTACAATGGAACATAACATTAGTTTCTCTGCACTCAATATGCAATAAAATAAGTTAAAATCCAAAGTAAATTTACACAAAGCAATTTATTATACAAAGTCCAGAAAAATACCTGATTTGCAAAATCTGCGATTGAGTGCACAACTTCAGCAAACATAACGTGACTAGAGGAAACTAACCAAACTCCAAACTTGAGAGAAAATACTAGAAAGTTACACCACAACGCAGTTACGACCGCGCGCTGACTAAAGAAATGAACAAACAACAAAAAGATAAGAAATATTAAGTGTCGGCAGAAAGAACAAAAATATTATCTAACATACACGAATCAAGGACATGACATTGTGTTATACTGCAAGCTACAAGGATCGAAGCTAAATTTCTAGATCAAACTCATCAAAACAGTCAACGCCGAAATGGTGAAGAATTAAGTATAACTAGACCTGTGGCGATCATTGAACTCAATCTTCTTATATTGTTTTGCCCTCGTAAAAAAATCTACAAAAGAGAAGCCAAACCAAACATTTGAGAAAATGGGAGGAGGAACTTGGAACTATGTATATACATTAAATTTTTTTTTTTAAAAGAAATCGTACTGCGATGGAACGAATACTGATGATAATGGGGATGATCGAAGTGGCGATGACCATCCAATCCAAGAAAGAAAAGCAAACCGAATCGTTTTGAAGTTGCCGGCTTTGGGAAATTGCCTCGTAACAGAAAATGGGAACCAGATGGGGCTTGGGCGATACTGTTATTACTTGACTGTGGTAGTTGATGCTGAGAGGTATGACATAATAAAAGTTGTAAGAAATTAGCGGAACGAAGTGAACATTTGCCGATGGGGATGGATGAAAAAGTGTGTTGATGTGAGCGGCTAAAGCGGTGCCCGAGAAACAGATATGATGTTCGCATGAATGCTCGCAACTGCATCTATCTATACAAATTCTGTGTCTCGGAAAATCTACAAACTGCAAAAACAAATAGATGGCTCCGAAAACGGAAATGGGAAAAACGACAAGCAGATTAGGGTTTCAGGTTTTGTTGACTAGAAAGAACACAGAGGTTGACGTAGTCGGAGTTGAAAACTTGGAAAATGGCTCACTCGACTACTCCATGGTTTCTCTTTGCTTGTTTGGGATTGGAGAGGTTTTTATGCTTCACGTATCTCTTTTCAAAACTCCAAACTTCAACCGGGGATTTATAAATTAATCCATTGATTATATAGAGTTAATATCTTTTTGATCCTGTAAAAAAGTATGGACCCCTTTTTGATCCCTAACTAAAAATAACTCGTCCCATCATCCCTGGGAAATCAAAAAACATCCCACGTTAGTCCTTCCGTCAGTTAGCTCCTAACGGCGTCACTAACGTTGCTGATGTGTAACGTGAGTTGGTCCAGTCACATGCCACGTAGGAAGGCCAAAACGACGTCGTTTGAGTAAATACCCTTTTTGGTCATTGGAAAAAAGTACGGACCCTTTTTTGATCACTGACTAAAAATAACTCGTCCCGTCATCCCTGGGAAATCAAAAAACATCACACGTTAGTTCTTCTGTCAGTTAGCTCCTAACGGCATCACTAACGTTGCTGATGTGTAACGTGAATTGGTCCAGTCACTTGCCGACTCTTCCATCTTCCCCCTTTATATACCCTCCCTCCATTCTTTCCCTCCCCAACAAGTCATTACAATTCCAAAACTTTCCCTCCCTCCCAAGCAACCACCTCACCTCAATTTTCAATAACCGCTTTCATCCCTCAATTCTCTAATCCTCTGTAATATTAATAGAATGTTTGTTCACCAAGTAAGCTTAATGTCTTGCATCACCATGGTGCAGGGTGCTTCGTTACCTTCAACATTTTTTACTCGTTGAAAAGTCTATTCACTGACCTCACCGTTGGATTTAGAGAAATATAAAGATTCAAAGTAGTGAACACCGTCTAACTCCGGCGCAAACCTAGGCGAGAAGCGCTGCCGTTGTTGCTTGGCTCCATCAGGTTGCGTTGATGGCGACGGCGGCGGCGCCTTGGAGTTATCTGGAGATGTTGGTTTCTTCTCGGGAAGAAGGTTTCGCTCGGGCTTGGGCTTAAGATTTGGGGCATCAATAGACAAGCGCGATCTTTGGCCGTAGGAAAACTCGGCGCGAGCATCGAAGGAGCCGAAGATAGACATCATTTGACGACCATAGAACCGATGGAGTTGACGATAACGTATACGAAGTTAAGGTTGCCATCTCCGACTTCTTTAACCACCAAGTCATCGAAATTATTCCCAATCCGTGAAGAAAGGGAAGGTGTAGCCTTTATGTAGTCAATCAGCAGCTTCTCATCCAGCGGACAATACTCCGAAAAAGCCATGTTGGGCATCGACGGTTACCGTGGATGCCGGCGATGATGGATTATATAGAGTTGGCAGAAGCAAGATTTTAAAGAAAGGGAGTCATATATCATGGTGCTTGATTTCTTTTGAATAAGAAAAAGAAAAAATCGAATGCTTAATTCCTTATTCTTCATTGAAGTTGACAGGGAAGGCAATGAAGAGATTTTCCTAACAGGCCAGGTGTTCCATGACCATCGGAGACCTTCGACGGCCTCCAACTTGAGAAAATCCATAGATTCAAAACTCATTGTCTACACGTCGTTTTGGCCTTCCTCCGTGGCAAGTGACTGGACCAACTCACGTTACACATCAGCAACGTTAGTGATGTCGTTAGGAGCTAACTAACGGAAGGACTAACGTGAGATGTTTTTTGATTTCCCAGGGATGGCGGGACGAGTTATTTTTAGTTAGGGATCAAAAAGGGTCCGTACTTTTTCTAGGGACCAAAAAGGGTATTTACTCTTATATAAACCCCTCCTCTAAACGCATAACAACCATAAATTACAAAATAAATATTTTTTTTGATAAATATAAGATCCCTCATCTAACCCCTATGGGACTATTCCACCCATTCCAATCCTGACATAAAATTGCGTCCAGATCCTCTGATGGTTCGAAAATCTCATGAAACCCCAATCTGGCCTCAAGGCCCCTCTTAGCAAGGAAATCAGCTGCGTAGTTACAGGTCCGAGGCACGTAGGTAACCTTTGTTAACCAATCCTGATGAAGTAGTTGTTGTGCCTCGTTAATGATGCCAGAGTCCCGATGCGCGCTGCCCTGTGTCTGGAGAAGCAACTGCAAGCACTCAGTAGAATCTGTTTCCAGCCACACTTTCCGTGTCCCCAACCTCCATGCAGTTTTCAGCCCTAAAAGACACGCCCATATCTCTGCAGAAAGCTCATCCCCGTTCTCAATTGGATGTATGAATCCCTTGAGGAACCCTCCAGCTGCATTGCAACTAACTCCCCCATAAGCGCACTTACTAGTACTAGTACGCGCCATCAACATTCACCTTCAGCCTTCTTAAGTTTACTGCTCACATTGGTGTAGTATCAGAGGCTACGGCGTTGCACAAAGCAATGTGTTATACTGGTATGGTATCAGAGCCCGAGGCGTTACACAAGGCGTTAGGGACTAGGGCGTTTCAAAAAGCAAGATTGTGTTGGTATGGTATTAAAACAAGGTAATGCATTTACTTTCCGCGTCAAACCCCAAAAGGTGTCGCCTTTGGGACCGGTTTTGTGCTAAAACCGGTCTCCAAATGTTCTATGTAACGAGGAGCTGCAGTGAGGAGCGAAGAATACGCCGAAACATGTGCCTCCAGCCTTTTCTTAATTTCGTTCAGACCGTGGCCATCGGTCCCATCGTCCAATGCTTTCGCTAAGATTCTTCCCTTTCTCCACCCGTTTACATTTTCCGTCATTTACCTCTTTATAGGAACTACTAAAGGGTTTGTTTATTCACTGATCATTTACGTCATTCACATATAAAGAAGGATGCGTCTGGCGTTTGTGTCCTACCTCGGCAGCCGAGACCGTCGCCTCGCAACCGGCTCCTGAAGCTGTGGTGGAGCCGGAACCTTCTACAGCGCCGCCAGATGGCCCGACGCCCCCTCTTCAGCCTCTTCCTGTTCAGCTTAAGATGGACCGCAGCGACACGCCGTTCCCACACTAGTTAATGAATAGAGTTCTAATTTCCACCGATTACGATGTAATCGAGTTTGAACGAATATATGAGGAAATTTTTCCTCAGGTAGTCAATGTGGTTTCGCTTTGATGTTAACATTGACGCATTTACTTTCGTGCTACTCATGATGCATTGAATCCTGTGTGTTCTATTTATGTGCTACACAAAATAAGGCGTTACATTGGTACGGTATTAGAGCTCGAGGTGGTACACAAAGCAGGATGCAGCCGGTGTGGTATCACCACCGCAAGGTGTTTCACAAGTATGGTATCAGAGCCTGGAGAGTTACACAAAACATTAGGGCCTCGGATGTTTCAAAAACCTAGATTGTGTTGGTATGGTATTAGAGCAAGGCGTGACACTAGTATGGTATCAGAGCCTGCGGGTTATACAAAGCAAGATTATGCCTGAATTGAGACGCTTTTCTTTTCTTCAGCCTTCTTAAGTTTACTGCTCGCACTGGTGTGGTATCAGAGCTGAGGCGTTGCACAAAGCAATGTGTTAAATTAGTAAGTTTTTTATTGTTGTGGTATCAGAGGGTGCGGCGTTGCACAAATTAAAAGGCTTTTCTCGTACCAATTTTGTGAAATTATTCATTTTTTGCAAATATGCAAATTCAACCCCTCCTTTTAAGATTAGTGTAGCGGCTACACTCTGTTACACTAGTATGATATCAGAGCGTAGGGTGTTACCCAAATTAAAAGGCTTTTCTCTTACCAATTTTGTGAAAGTTTTTTTTTTTCATTTTTTTGCATTTTTGCAAATTCAACTCCTCCTTTTCAGATTAGTTTAGGGGCTACACTCTGTTACACTAGTATCATATCGGAGCCTAGGTGTTACACAAATTAAAAGGCTTTTCTCTTACGAATTTTGTGAAACTTTTTTATTCATTTTTTGTTGTTATGCAAATTCAACCCCTCCCTTTAAGATTAGTGTAGCGATACACTCTGTTACACTAGTATGATATCAGAGCCTAGGATGTTACACAAATTAAAAGGCTTTTCTCTTACCAATTTTGTGAAACTTTTTTATTCATTTTTTGCAATTATGCAAATTCAACCCCTCCCTTTAAGATTAGTGTAGCAATACACTCTGTTACACTAGTATGATATCAGAGCCTCGGGAGTTAGACAAATTGAAAGGCTTTTCTCTTACCAATTTTGTGAAAGTTTTTTATTCATTTTTTGCAATTATGCAAATTCAACCCCTCCCTTTCAGATTAGTGTAGCGTCTACACTCTGTTACACTAGTACGATATCAGAGCCTAGAGTGTTACACAAATTAAAAGGCTTTTCTTTACCAATTTTGTGAAAGTTTTTTACAAGGTTCTGAAAACCGGACCGGTCAGTGAACCGGTGGAGATACTGGGTTAAGGGTCAGTGGGTCAGACCGGGGTCAAACCGGTATTAATTAAAAATATAATTTATTTTAATAGATAAAAATATTTTTATTTTTATAATAAAAAATATTTTATAATTCAAATATATGAAGATATAATGTGATGTAGATAAAAACATATAAAATATTATATTGATTTTTTTAGAAAAAAAGAGATAAAAGAGATTGTTGTTGCGTGTCCCAACTTCCTATGTCTTAAATGTGATGTGTGGCAGGTATAGGGTAGAGGGTTAGGCTATAGACTTTTTGACTTCTTATCCCTGCTCAATAAAGTTAAAGTTAGCAACACAAAAAACAATATATTACTTGTTTGGTTTTTTTTTTACAGCGTCTTCGTGTTGAATCAACTGAACAAGATTCAAATCTCTCCTCTCTCACCTTCAACTTAACAAGATTCAGATCTCTCCTTCTCTCTCAATTCCTCTTCCTTCTCGTTTTGTCGATCTCCCTTTCTCCTTCAACCCTTCAGATTCAGGTCTCTCTCTCAGTCTCTCCTCCTATTGGAAGAGGGGAAACTGGATACGCCCTCGCATCGCGCTCTGGTGTATCGATCACCATGGACATCTCTATCACCACTTCCGGTTATTGTTGCTCGACGGTGGTGTCCGGGGTCGCCGATGGCAGGAACAAGCGATTCCACAACCAATTCCAAGCGAATCTTTAATGAATATAAGACACATTAGTAAGAACGAAAGAAAGACTGAGAAATAGCAGTAGGAAGGATGATAAGAGACGTATTGAAAGCAATTAATCTTTGCAGCAAGACACATTATTGATTTTCAGTGTCTTCTTCGACACACTGTAGCTCCCTCTCCTTTTCTTTGAACTTTTTTGGGGTTTGACGTCACTATATTACTTTTTCTAAGACCGGTTGTGACATAAAATCGCTCCAACATGTGAAATACTCCTCCGAATAAAAATAATATATGTATTACTTGTAGGACCGGTTTATACAAAGCAAGGTATTACACTGGTATGGTATCAGAGCCTCGAGTGTTACACAAAGCAAGATTCTTCATGTATGGTATCAGAGCAAAGATGTTACACTAGTATGGTATTGGAGCTTGGGGTATTACACAAAGCAAGATTCTTCCTGAATTATGAGGCTTTTCTTCTCTTCAACTTGCTTAAGTTTATTACGCACATTGGTATGGTATCAGAGCAAGGTGTCACACTGGTATGGTATCAAACCACGTGTTACACTGGTATCGTATCAGAGCTTGAGATGTTACACAAAGAAGAATTATGCCTGAATTAAAAGGCTTTTCTTTTCTTCAACTTGCTTAAGTTTCACATTTTAAACCGGTTTTATGTAAATACCATACATAAAAGTAATATAAAGTATATAATAATGCCGAACATCCCAAGCTCTGATACCATACCAGTGTAAAAGTATGAAATAATTTCTTTACCTATGAAATTATCACTTATTTATGGGCTTCCAAACTCGTTAATAATAAATAATAAATCATTGAGTCCTTTTAATTTAATCTTATTTTTTCCCTTGAAATCGTACTTGCTCCGGTCCTGCCCATATAAATAAGGAGAAATATATACATGTTCAAAGGAAGAGGGGGAAAAATCCCTTAAAACTATCAAATTGTATTAAAGTTTCATCGGGGATATATTAACTCGAATTGAGAAAAAATCACTTTACCCTTATTAATGTGAGCAATTAATATATAATAAGTCATTGAGCAACCAATGATAAGTTAGGGTGCCACCAATGATTTAATGACTTTGTCATTGTGGCACCCTGACTTATCATTGGTTGTTCAAATTAATAAGAGCAAAGTCATTTTTTTTTCAAATTAACCTAATCTAGATCTCATTAGACTTCATTGTAATTTAATAATTTCAAGGAACTTACTTGTAACTGGTATCAATGCTTTGAATATGATTGTCTACAATAAAAGAATACGTGTGCTTAAAAAGAAAAAAGAAATTTGGATATTAAAAACTGAAAGATCTGGATCTATACTTTTTGTATATGTAATCATGAATATTATCATTATTTTACTCATATAGAAATGCATCATTCATTCTTATATATTAATAAAATTTATAAAAGCTTACGGAATTTTCAGGAAAGGCGGCCCTAAATATCATATTATCTTGATCAAAAGGCATTATTAATTATTAATCACATATCTAACTTTTTCGGGAAAATCTTAGTTAGCCCACTTGGTAGCAAATTAATTTCAATCAACCCTCAAAATTTTATGGAACTTCACATCATTCTATGGTAAAAATGAAATTAATTTTTGTGAGTGAAAAGACAATGATTGTCCTTCTTTTGTATTTACAAAAGAGCATTTGCAAAAAAAACAAGAGCATTTACAAGATAAATAAAGAAATTTATAAGACAAATAAAGGGATTCCAAAAAACCTAGGGAATTAAAAATATTTTTTTCCATTTACAACACAAATAAAAATATTTACAAGACAAATAAAGAAATTCAAAAGAATATATAGAATTAAAAACATTTCGGTCATTTACAAGACAAATATAAAAATTCACAAGATAAATATAAGTATTTACAAGACAAATAAAATAAGAGTATCATTGTCTTTTCACACATAAAAATTAATTTAATTAATTTACCACACATGCTAACGCAAAATTTTCCCAATTTTTTTAAGCAAATCAATTTGCAAAGTGAAATAGTATGTGGTGGAGGTCATGAGGATCCATATCATGTACCGCTGTATGTCAGCCCTAAAATCTAAAAACGAGATGAGACCTCAAAAATTAAGTTACCTATCATGTACAATTTTTTTTTTTTTTTTAGCAAATGATGAAATAAAAAACGTCTAACGTGCATTGATAATAATAAATGAGTTTGAATTAAGGACCGATTGTACAGAGTAAGGTATTACGCTGGTATGGTATCAGAGCCTCAAGTGTTATACAAAACAAGATTCTTCAAGTATGGTATTAGAGCAAGGTGTTACGCTAGTAGGGTATCAGAGCCTAGGGTGTTACACAAAGTAAGATTCTTCCTAAATTATGAGACTTCTCTTTTCTTCAGCCTTCTTAAGTTTATTCTTCACACTGGTGTGGTATTAGAGTAAGGTGTTACATTGGTATGGTATCAGACCACGTGTTACACTGGTATGGTACCAGAACTTGAGATGTTACCCAAAGCAAGATTATGCCTAAATTAAGAGGCTTTTCTTTTCTTCAACTTGCTTAAGTTTCACATTTTAAACAGGTTTTATGGAAAAACCATACATAAAATTAATATAAAGCATATAATAATCCCGAACATCCCAAGCTCTGATACCATATAAGTGTAAAAGTATGGAATATTTTCTTTACATATAATATTATCACTTACAATACAAAGCCTCTTGATTCAATTTTCTTTGCATGATTCATTCTCTATTTATGGATTTCATCTGCTTCGTAGTTAATTAATCCAACACAAGTTGCTTGAATATTTATGGATCTAGTATTGGAATAAAATGTGAATATATTAAATTATTAATTAATTAATTAATACAAATAAATATTTGTCAGCTACTTTTTTGATTTGGCTACTATTTTAACATCAAGCGAAACAAAAGTAGAGAAGAAGAATTGCATCAAACATATTCGTTCATAACTCACCCCATTACAAAGTAAACCAGAGAAAACGCAAGTATTGAAAATTGACAATAAACTAAAACTCTGCTCAGACTATTTTAACATCAAGCGAAACAAAAGTAGAGAGAGACCTTGAAGAAGAACATATTCGTTCATAACTCCATTAAAAAGTAAACCAGAGAAAACGCAAGTATACGACAACATGGACAAGGCCTCCGCCGTTCCTGCACGGCTAGGGTTCGGCACGGCTAGGATACGGAGTTGGTCGGCGTTCCATGGTCGGCTTTGGAGGAATATCATTCGTTGTGGACATCTCCACCGTCGTCTGTGGTGGATCGACGGTGGCGCGCGAGGTCGTCGGCTGTTGTTGATCAGCGGTGGTGTCCGGGGTCGCTGATTGCGGGGACAAGCAGTTCCAGATCTAGTTTAAAGCAGCTCTTCAATAAATATACAAGAATAGTAAGAATAAGAAAGAAATTCGAGCAAAAAAATAAGAAAGAAAGAAAGAGAGAGAGAGAGTAAAAATGAACGAAGGAAAGAAAGAGACGTACTGAATATAGGCACGTCACATGATTCGTTTTCTTCTTCTTCGACACATGGCCCGGCGCCCCCTCTTCAGCCTCCGCCTGGTCAGCCCAAGATGGATCATAGTGACACGCCGTTCCCGCGCTAGTTAATGGATAGAGTTTCAGTTTCCTCTGATTCTGATGTAATCGAGTTTGAACGAATAATTGAAGAAATTCTTCTTCAAGGACTCTCTCTACTTTCACTTTGATGTCAATATGAATACGTTTTACTTTCACTCCGAGTATGATGCATTGAATCCTGTGTGTTCTATTTTGGTGTTACACAAAACAAGGTGTTACATCGGTATGGTATCAGAGCGAGGTGTTACACAAGTATGGTATCAGAGCCTGAAGTGTCACACGAAGCATTAGGGCCTAAGGTGTTACAGAAAGCGAGATTAGGCTGGTGTGGTATCAGAGCATGGGCGTTCAATAGTATGGTATCAGAGCCTGGGTGGTATGCACAGTAAGATGCTGGCTGAATTAAGACGCTTTTCTTTCCTTCGACTTGCTTAAGTTTATCGCTCGCACTGGTGTGGTATCAGAGCCTGGGGCGTTACACAAACCAATGTCTTATACTGGTATGGTATCAGAGCCCGAAGTGTTACACAAAGCATTAGGGCCTGGGGTGTTACAGAAAGCCTTCTTGATCTCACTCACTATCGCCCTTGCTCAACACCTCAACCTCTATCACCGCCTCATCCGAAGTCTGCTCGATCTCTATCGCGATCTTTGGTCGCCTTGTCGAGTTGTCGTCGCTCGCCACGATCTCGACGTCCCCCTCTCCCTTTTCCCTTTTCAACCTCTCACTCTCGGACTCACCCAGTAAGTTGCCTCACCCTGTATTAGAGCCTGGGGGTTAAACAAAGAAAGATTCTTCATGTATGGTCAGAGCAAGGTGTTACACTAGTATGGTGTCAGAGCCATTTTTCCTGAAATCTCTGACATTTCTCCACAACTCTGTTGTCCTTCCTGAAATCTGTGGCATGTCTCCCTCTCTCCCCTACCATCGCACCGCTACCCTCTTTCCCTCTTCTCTCACTTTGTCGGACGTCGTACGCCCTCCCTCTCCCATCGTTATCGCTACTCGTCATGCTTCCTTAAATTTTCATCTCTTTTTCTTGAGCACTGTCTTTAGCAACCAGATCCTAGTGTTGTTTGGAGCTCTATTTTACGTTTTACTGTTATTTATATTATCAGCAATTGGTTTTGCATCTACCGTAACTCTTGCAGTCTGATAGCTTCCTTTTCGTTAGGTACCTAGCAAATATAGGAGAGTTAAATTCTTGAGCCTCACTAAAGCAACAATTCTATCTCCATTGAATTTATGATTTAAAGTTCTAGAATTTCTTTATTTTGTAAGAGTGGCTGAGTCTGATTCTGTACTTTGGCCAAAAATAATATACAAAGCAAGATTATGCCTAAATTGAGGCTTTTCCTTTCTTCAACTTGCTTAAGTTTCAACTTTTAAACCGGTTTTATGTAAAAACCATACGTAAAAGTAATATAAAGTATATAAAAGAGTAAATACCCTTTCTGGTCCCTAACAAAAAACACGGACCCCATTTTGGTCCCTGACAAAAAAATCGATCCTTATTCGTCCTTTTTATAGGACTAAAAATGACCTTTTGGAAATTTGTGAGGAATCAAAATGTCCAAAAATCGACCATTATTCGTCCTTTTTATGGATTAAAAATGACCTTTTTTTGTCAGGGACCAAAATGGGGTCCGTGTTTTTTGTCAGGGACCAAAAAGGATATTTACTCTATATAAAATGCTGAACATCCCAAGCTCTGATACCATACCAGTGTAAAAGTATGAAATAATATTTTCTTTACCAATGATATTTTCATTTACGATATAAAGCAAGATTCTACCACAAATAATAAGCTTTTTATTTTCTTTACAATACAAAGCAAGATTTTACCTACAAACAAGATGTTCACATTCACACAGAACTTAACTTGAATTATTAATCACTAGTAACAGAATGAACACTACTCATGTATGTACTAAAATATGCATGTTTTTAGAAAAATATTTTGGTTGAAACTGAAAATCCAAAATATGTAAAATATATTTATATTTAACATATACTATTTGCAATAGGCATGTTTTTATAATTAAGTATGTGTAGATTTTAAATTATATTATATACAATATATAGATATTTCAAATCTAATTATTTTATTTTGTATATTTTCTCCCTAAATATAATCTTAAGGATAAAAAATAATCTAAACCAATTAGATGAGAAAAACAATCATAGGCTAATAGCAAGAATGGAAAGAAATCCATGAAATTTTGGATCCATTACCATCAGAGTCAACAACAAATCTATGAATCATTTTTGCATCGATGAAGAAGAAAAATCTATCATCCAAACATCAAGAACTGGATATAAGAGATTTTGCCATGAATATGACTTCACAATACTCCAAGAGGGAGAGATGCTGAGAGATTGAGACGGCGATAGATGCCAAAACGCCTCTGTTCATGCACGCCTAGGGTACGACGTTGTAGTGTGACTTACCAGAGGGGAAACTGGATACGCCCTCGCATCCTGCTCTGGCGCATCGATCGCCATGGACATCTCTATCACCACTTCTGGTTGTTGTTGCTCGACGGTGGTGTCCGGGGTCGCTGATGGCAGGAACAAGCGATTCCACAACCAATTCCAAGCGAATCTTTAATGAATATAAGACACATTAGTAAGAACGAAAGAAAGACTGAGAAATAGCAGTAGGAATGATGATAAGAGACGTACTGAAAGCAATTAATCTTTGCAGCAATACACATGATTGATTTTCGGTGTCTTCTTCGGCACACTATAGCTCCCTCTCCTTTTCTTTGAAATTTTTTGGGGTTTGACGTCACTATATTACTTTTTCTAAGACCGATTGTGACATAAAATCGCTCCAACATGCGAAACACTCCTCTGGATAAAAATAATATATGTATTACTTATAGGATTGGTTTGTACAGAGCAAGGTATTACACTGGTATGGTATCAGAGCCTCGAGTGTTACACAAAGCAAGATTCTTCATGTATAGTATCAAAACAAAGGTGTTACGCTTACGGGTGAGCAAAACACCCGCAACCCGTGGATCCGCCCGTGCCCCGTAGCTTTTCGGCCCGTTTAAGCCCGCCCAGATTGGGCCCGTAACGGGTACGGGGCAGCCCGTACCCGTATATGTTAAACGGGGCGGGGAACGGGTTAGGGCACGGGCTGCCCGTCCCGCCCCGTATATATTTATATTTTTTTAAATATATTATCTACATTATAATATATTAGGTTTTAAACATACTTTGCAATATTTGCAATTGGCTCCATGGTAGGGATTACATCTTTCAACCTTAAAGAACGTGGTTCGAATCCTGTAGTGGAGGTGGCACGTCTTTTTACACACACTTTTTTAATGTTATATCTTTAAAAATTTTAAATTTCAAAAGTTAAAAAACCCCTGACACATTCATTTTTTTAATGTTATATCTTTAAAAATTTTAAATTTCAAAAGTTAAAAACCCTAACCTACTCTCATCTCTCCCTCTCCGTATACTTTCGCATGACCTCCCCCTCCCCCTTCTCTTTTCTCTTTTTTCTCTCCTCTCTCAATCTTCACCTTCAATATTCAATCTTGCGTTGCAACTCTCAACCTTCCATCAACTTCATTTTTCCCTCCTCACTCTGCAGTTTCGTTTACAGCTAATCAGTAATGATGCCGTCGATCTTTTCTGCTGTTTCGCTATTATTGGTTGTTGCCGTCGACCTCTGCAACGTTGGCATCAGCTCGCTGTCGAGCATGAAAGATCTACCCACCATCTTTTCTTTCGTCTCATCTCTGATTTGATCTGTTTGGTTCTCTGTTTTAAGTTTTTTTTGGTGTGGTTCTGTTTTTTTTTTTACTTGAAAGTACAAACGGGGAACCCGGGACCCGTCGGAACCCGCCCATGTTTGCCTGTACCCGTTTATCACGGGTTGAACGGGTTTTACCACGGGTACGGGCTATCCCGTACCCGTGTAAAATAAACGGGCGGGACACGGGTTAGGGCACGGGGCAGCCCCGCCCGCCCGTTGCTCAGCCCTAGTTACGCTAGTATGATATCGGAGCCTGGGGTGTTACTGCCAAATTTTGGGATTTGGAATTTGAATATTTTATGGGAAATTAAATTGTGAAATTTGCCCTAAAATAATTATAAAATTAATTATTGGAATTTAAGGCATATTTTCCCATAAATTAAGGATAAATAATTAGGGAATAATTTTTGGCATAAATATTTTGGAGATAATATTTTAAGGCCAAAAAAAATTTAATTGAGAAAGAAAATTCTTAAATGGAATTAAGGATTAAATTTTAATAATTATCAAATAATTGCAATTATATAAATAAAGGAAATAATTGCAAAGGGATGAGATTTTTGGAATTTTTTTTTTTTTTGATAGAAGATTTTTGGAATTTATATTTTCATCCTTGGCCAAACCACCGACGCAAAGTAAGGAAAAAAAAACAAGAGAGATCACAACAGACCAATGTTTCTCTCAATGTTATATCTCCATCTTTGGCCCACAAACAATTAGAAGTCCATTCCGTTTTCTCTTCCCAACAGCCCAACAATTGAAACCTGCCCACATCTTATTAAAAAAGAAAAAAGAAAGAAAACCAACGTTCTGTTTCATTCTCCCACCCCATACCCACGGCAACAGTGACGCCAAGAAACAGAGCCAGCGTCAATTACGTAAAAAGCAGAAGGAAATCACGGAAGAAGAAAAACTGAGCACGCAGGAGGGAATCAACAGAGCACCCACAGTTGACCGTTGGCTTATTCTCCTCGGTCTGGACCCTTAGGTCCTTATATACGTCGCTGATCCCTGGCTTTCACTCATTCACCTGCTTGCTTCATCCAAAGTTGAGTTGGAGAGAAAAGAAACCGAGAGAGAGAGAGAGTCTACGACACACCAAAAGCAAGAAGTTGGAAGGGAAGGAGTGGGACTTACGAACAAGGTAAGTCTCTTTAATTCTTTTAGCTTTTGTGTGCTGAACGATTAGTCTGTTTTATAAGGTTGAAACAGAAGAAATTTGGCATGTGTTGTACGTATGAAAAGTCTGGATAACCATAGGAGTCATTATAGAATTAAAGAGGACTCTTAAATGGTTGCATGTGTATCAATGTTGGAGTTTTCTTCAAGTTCTGTAAAGTTTCTGCAATGCACCGAAACTGAACAAGGTTTAAGAGAATTAGCGTGGTGCTGTTAGGAACTTCAGGGAGCATGCATTTGAATCATTTGATCACATCTAAAATATGTTTAGATGGGAAGACTTCACTGATACGTTGGCATGCGTGAACAGAAATTTCATGCTGCTGTTATTTGCTGGAAAACTGAATTTGCAGCTGTAACACCAATCTTTGGGTAAGGTAAAACTAGGGTAAACGAACTCTTTTGGATCTGAAATTTATTTTACATATAGTGCACATAATAATCTTTAAAATGAGTTTTGGATCACCTTAAACGGAAGTCTATAGATCGAGATATGTTTTTTTGAAGTTGAGCTAAAAATCTGTAAACTTTTTGGTATAGTTCAGGAGCAGCAAAATGACGTTGCATTTCGGATGAAGTAAATATTCGATTTTTTCCTTTAAATTTTTACAGTAATTAGTATACTCAATAAGGTTTAAAACGAGCTTTGGAACACCATAAACGGAGGTCTATAACTTGAGATATAATTTTTGGAAGTTGAGTCATAAGTTTGGAAAGTTATCTGGACAATGATCACGTTTTTGAAATATGGGAACGATATAGTGTGTTATGGCTATTGGTATTATTTTTATGTGAAAGTAGACATGCTAAGGAACACGTAGTTTTTGGAAGCACCTCATTTGGATTTTTGTAGAATTAACTATGAAGTTTCAAAATTTAATCAGCAAATTCTGGAAAATTCTGGATATTGTTTGTGTTTTTCGAAAGTTGGAAATTTTCCCAGTCATAGATCAACTTGGTGACTTTAATTTATGAAAATATACTTATCAAGGTTTAAATAGAAATTGGAATCACTCAATTTGGAGTTGTATCGATCAAATTATGAATTTTCTAAATTCTCAGAAAAGTTAAAAACTGAATTTTTGATAAATCTTAAAATAGTCACGTATATTATTAATAGTGCATAACCTTCAAAGTAAAGGTTTTTCTTCTGGATAACTTGTCTATTACGAGTTATAAGGACTCTAAAGTGACAAGGATAAACCTTCTTAACATTTTTTTAAAGGACGTGATTCTTAATAAAATAGATAAAAAATTATAATAAATATTATTATTATTTATTAAGAAGGGTATTTTATTAAGGGAATTTTTTTAGGGGTTAATCTATTTTTAATCCTCTAAAAATAATTCGTGTAGTTAGATACTTTGCAACGCAAGTAGTGACTAATGACAATGATAAACGTTTATAGGCATACCTTGACACCTCTACCGATCCTAACAATTCCGGACAAAGTTAAGGATTCAAGTTTGAGGTGGATAACTGTTATCTCGTTAGATTGTATGTATGTATTCATGTATGACTGATCATGGTTGTTAGATAATTTGCATGTATGTATCCTAGCTATGGATTGGGGCTGCGTGTCCTAAAATGGAGCTGCGTGTTCCAAAGGGCTGCGGTCCTTGGCTGTTAGTTGCGGTTAATAGTGCGACTTGTTTATTGTGAATTACTCTATGCTTATACATGTGTTATACTGTGATTTATATTTCATACCTGCATATGAGATTAATTGTTACCCCTGGGGTCATTCATTTGAATTCCAGATCGCATGAAAGAGACAGATGGTGGATCGGGATCAAGAGGAAAGATGCAACTGTAAGGGTTAGGAACCTTTTGGAAAAATATAGGTAGTTGGATTGTATTTTATCGTTTATCATTTGTCTATTATGGAATAATGTATTAACATCCCACTATGGGATAAATTCGAATCGCGAAAAATTCATCCTCATGTTTTTTTTTTTGCTCGGAACATCCTCATGTTTTCAAACTAAGTCATTTTGTTAAAGTTTTATTCCGCAATTAAGTCGTCCAAATCATTTCGATGTATGTGCGCTATAACTCTGATGAATAAAGGCGTATTAAGGACGGGCGTTACAGTTACACAAAGCAAGATTCTTCCTGAATTATGAGGCTTTTCTTCTCTTCAACTTGCTTAATTTTATTATGCACACTGGTATAGTTTCAGGGCAAGGTGTCACACTGCTATGTATCAAACCACGTGCTATACTGGTATCGTATCAGAGCTTGAGATGTTACACAAAGAAGGATTATGCCTAAATTAAGAGGATTTTCTTTACTTCAACTTGCTTAAGTTTCACATTTTAAACCATTTTTATGTAAATACCATATGTAAAAGTAATATAAAGTATATTATAATGCCGAACATCCCAAGCTCTGATACCATACCAGTGTAAAAGTATGGAATAATTTCTTTACCTATGAAATTATCACTTAGATACAAAGCAAGATTCTGCTGGTATGGTATGAGAGCAAGGTAAATACCATATGTAACAGTAATATAAAGTATATTATAATGCCGAACATCCCAAGCTCTGATACCATACCAATGTAAAAGTATGGAATAATTTCTTTACCTATGAAATTATCAGTTGTGATACAAAGCAAGATTCTGCTGGTATGGTATGAGAGCAAGGTGTTACACTAGTACGGTAACAAAGCCGGGGTGTTATACAAAGCAAGATTCTACCTAAATTAAGACGCTTTTCTTTTCTTCAGTCTTCTTAAGTTTATTCATGTAATACCTCAGATTATTATTAATAGTAATAACCCTTTCCCTTTTTTTTAGCCTTGGTGGGCCGAATACTCCTAGTCTTAATTGCCTTAGGAATTTTCAGCTTATGCACTAAGAAAAGGATTTTAGGTAATAAGTCCACTACTTGTCAACCAAGTCACATTAAATTCACATCTTGATTGATTGATTGATTGAATTTAAGATGATGGATCACATTTATTTCCTTTTTCTTCAAAAAAAAACGTCCACAAAAATGTCACCAGAAAAATTAGCACTTTATAAGAGTCTAACTCTAATTTAAATGCCCCAAATTATTATTAATAGTAATAATAATAATTAGAAGGTATTGTTATATAACCTATTAATGAGTTGGCAATAGTTAAAGAGCTCAGCCCATAGCTAAACCCTAGTTTTTAATTATAAATAGAGGTCAAGCCTAACCCTAGCTAACGCTCAATGCTCCTCTTCTCCTCTACTACTTCATCTATTCTTATTCTGCATCAAATTATTCTTCTGAGAGGTTAGCAAAAATGGAGACCAGGTAATCCTAATCCCTATATAGCTTAGGTTAATTTTATATGAATTTTGATAGGGTAATTATGATCTTAAATATATCATAGGGTTATTTTATATGACATATATATTATATGATTCTTTTTCTCTGCATCCCGTTTGCCATTCCAGTGTGCGTGATCATCATGCTGCTTTTAATAGATAAACCTTAAGGTCTTCTTTTAGTATGTTGCTACGGGTCCCACTCCCTTATTGTTTTTCTTTTGTTGAATATTTGACCAATTCACATTTGGCACCAAATTACATTATCTCATAACTCCCCTTTTCGAATTGCGTGATGATCTATTTGAAAGTATGATGTCCCTGTACGTATTGCGTTCTCTAGGTTTTAAATTTTAGCCTTTTAGGTATTGAACATATATATATAATTCTTCCTCTCGTTTTGCGCATTAGTTTTTTTTAAGTCATTTGACATTAAATGTAAGATGCTTGTACGTTGCTGTTGCTTTGGTTTTTCTGGATATTATCAATTATAATATATTATCATAATATAATATACTATATTATGCTAGTTGTGCCTTATGCTATATTATTTGATATTTCTTTTATTTATTCTTTCTTCATATAATATTTTCTCACAATAAAATAGGATATGAATAGATTTTATGTTAAAATGCTCTTTTATCCTATATTTAATTAAATAATAGAAAAGTATATAAAAGATAATTAAATAAGTATAGATTCTAAGATATATTGGATTGACTATATGCATATACATATATATGTTTGATTACTCATACTGGAAATACTCTGGGAATTTTATTATGTGTGTATTTTAAAATAATTTAATAGTGGAAGGATAGCTTTGGGATGGTACCTCCTAAAGTGATGAACACAACCCTTAGGCTTTATGCCTCCGATATGTTATTTGATGTGAACCGATTATATCCGTTCTTCCTAAGGTGGTGTCTGGCAGGGTTTCCTGGGACACTAGTAGTAACTTTGAGAAGAGGTGTGTACATTAGGACGAAATATTTTATGGCCAATTTGATTGATTATGACTGACAGGGTTTTTCGAGTCACAGGGTAGACTGACAGGGTTTCCCGGGTCTACCATGGTTCTCTTCCCACTAAACAGACTGGCAGGGTTTCCCGGGTCTAATACATTTAAAAAGATAATAATAATATTTGATGCAATTACTATATGATTATATATATTTGATTTGATTAATATATTTCAGCTATTTAAATTGTGTTTTATTAATATTACTAGATTTACTGATTTTTGTGTTATGGGCTGCGACGATCCTTCGGGGGAGCAGATTTTCAGTGAAACAGGTTAAGGTTGGGGCTAGCAGTGAGAAGTGAGGAAGAACGTTCAATTAATCCTGGCTAGTTTTTTTTTTTTTTCATTAAGCTCTAAATAAGACATTTTTATTTAAGTTTGGATTTATGTTATTATAATAAGGTAGCCTTGCATCTGTCCCAGTACAAGTGCGGCGGTAACACTTCCCAAAATTGTTTATTTATAGTCACCTATTTCGAATACCCTCCATAGACCATACTCACTAGCCATGACAAAGACTTTGAATTTGGCTTTCCAGAAGGAATAATGTTCTCCACTGAAGCCAGGTGGTCTATTGATCAAAGCTCCATCAGGTAGAATACCATTCATGGTGATCCTTCTCGAGATGTTAAGCTCTTATGAGAAGACCGAGCTCTGATACCAAATGAAAGTGGGGCTGAATCACCAAGAGGGGGTGAATTGGGGATTCTAAAAACTTTTTTGTATACTCTGTTTTTCGGATATAAAATAGAGATAAAACAGAGTGAAGAGAAGAGAAGCAAGACACAAGGATTTATACTGGTTCGGTTCAATCTCTTGACCTACGTCCAGTCCCCAGACTCTCTAGGATTTCTCACTATCAAGATTGATTACACACTCTGCACTCAAAAGTAATTCTCTCACTATAACTTACTCCCCCTTACAAGTTGTAATCAATAACCCAATCTCCAAGTCCCCTTTACTTGAGATACTTTACAATAAATGATTTTACAATCAAGAAACTCTCTCTAAGAGTAGATAAGAATAAACACTGAAGTGCAAATGTATCACAAGATACTTTTTACAAGAAAACTCAAAGAGTAGTTGAAACTTGAATGATTTTCGTTTTCTCACAGATTGGTTGTTGAGAAGAATTGAATGCATCTCTATTTATAGCTAGAGATCATTAAATGACCGTTGCCAACATTGGAGGATGATTAGTGAAGGTTTTGGTCTTCTTCTCTCTACTCTTTGGTTAATCCAGCTTTGCAGAGGTTCAGGGTTGACTTCCTGACTTTTAATCCGTTGGAAGAGCAGATGCTGGATGTGGAAAGCAAACATTAATTCCTTCAAAACGTGTGGAGGATGATTGTCCAAAAGCATGCAAGGTTTCTGCACTTTGCATTTAATGTGCTGACATGCTTTATGCTTTTTGCTAATTCTCCATTTAATCCTGTCTAAATCATCTGAAACTCACTAACAAACTGATTAAACATAGTTAGGAATAGTAATGAGTGATGATATAGAGTATTGAGATCAAACACAAAAGTTTCGCAAATTTGTTCAGTTCGAAATTCAAATTCTGCGATGCAAACTCGAGTTTTCATACTTTCAGTAAAAGGCCTAAACTCGAGTTTCAAAAACTTGACTCGAGTTTTCTCATTTCAGAGAAGAACATCGCGATTTGGCATTTGGACATGTTTTGTGAACAGTGCGAAACTCGAGTCATTAAGTGACTAACTCGAGTTTTGGACTTTTGATGCGAAATCATGTTTTAGTCCAAAATCTCAAAACTGGAGTTTTCAAATGTTCAAATTTAGCAGAGCTCTCTGCCTGGCCAAAACTCGAGTTTTTAAAACTTAACTCGAGTTTTCTCTTTCTTTGAAAAACAATGGAATCTTCCCTGTAAGGCCGAAACTCGAGTTTCCAAAACAAAACTCGAGTTTCCTCATTTATGAGAAAACTTTGAAAAACTTTATCAAATCGAAGAATGGAGTTTTCACAATATCAGAATCGAGCATTGTTCTCTGTAAGCTCTAAACTCGAGTTTCCAAAATAAACTCGAGTTTCCAACATGGCTTGGAAACTTAGAGAACTCTTTGTATAGCCTAAACTCGAGTTTCCAAATGGAAACTGGAGTTTTGGTTCCTTTGAAAAATTGATAGCTCTCTGTCTTGTCAAAATTCAAGTTTGTTAAATCAAACTCAAGTTTGCTTTGTCTTTGAAAAACTCAGAAGCTCTCTGTATGGCCAAAACTCGAGTTTTCAAAACTTAACTCGAGTTTTCCTTTCTTTGCAAAAACTTGAGCTCTTCTCTGTCAAGTCCAAACTCGAGTTTGCCTTTGACAGTAAGTTTTTCAACTTACAAAGACAAACTTTTATCTGTGTTTACAATTGTCTGTTATCATCAAAATCAATAGAGAACTAACAATATTAAATGTATTATAAGAATTTAAATAATTGGGTGGGATACCCCATATTTAGATCTCATCTTTATCTTATATTAATTATTATCAAGAGTAAATACTCTTTTTTGTCATTTACAAAAAAATGCGATCCTCATTTTGGTCCCTGACAAAAAAAAATTAGTCTCGTAGTCCATCACAAATTCAAAATATACTCAATTGGTTAACATTTTGATCCCTTACAAATTTCCAAAAGATCTTTTTTAGTCCATAAAAAGGACGAATAAGAGTCTATTTTTTTGTGAGGGACCAAAATGAGAATCACGTTTTTTGTAAAGGACCAAAAAGGGTATTTACTCTATTATCAATTATTTTAGAGTAAATACCTTTTCTGGTCCCTAACAAAAAACACGGACCCCATTTTGGTCACTGACAAAAAAAAGGTACTTTTTAGTCCAAAAAAAGGATGAATAAGGGTCATTTGGTAGACATTTTGATCCCTCACAAATTTTCAAAATGTCCTTTTAGTCCCATAAAAATGACGAATAAGGGTCGGTTTTTTTGTTAGTAACAAAAATGGGGTCCGTGTTTTTTGTTAGGGATAAAAAAAAGTATTTACTCATTATTTTATGTAATTATTGATTATAATATAATATTATTTAATCAGTAAATTAAATTTTTGGGTTGCAACTAATCATTTATTAGTCTCTTTAAATATCACATATTTATGGGCTTCTAAACTCGTTAATAATAAATAATAAATCATTGAGTCCTTTTTAATTTAATCTTATTTTTTCCCTTGATATTGTACTTGCTCCGGTCCTGCCCATACAAATAAGGAGAAATACATACATGTTTAAAGGAAGAGAAAATAAAAAACAAACCCCTTGAAACTAAACTATCAAATTGTATTGAAGTTTAAATCAATTAGACCTCCTTGAGGAGAAATACATACATGTTCAAAGGAAGAGAAAATAAAAAACAAACCCCTTGAAACTAAACTATCAAATTGTATTGAAGTTTCATGGGACTTAGGATATATTAACTTGAATTGAGAAAAAATCACTTTACCCTAATAATAAGTCATTGAGCAACTAATGACAAGTTAGGGTTCCACCAATGATTTAATGACTTGTCATTGTGGCACCCTAACTTATCATTAGTTGCTCAAATTAATGAGGGTAAAGTGATTTTTTCTTCAAATTAACCTAATCTAGATCTCATTAGACTTCATTGTAATTTAATAATTTCAAGAAACTTACTTGTAATTGGTATCAGTGCTTTGAACATAATTGCCTGCAATTGAAGAATACATGTGCGCGCTTAGGGGAAAAAAAGAAAAGAAAGATTTGGATCTTAAAAAATGAAAGATCTGGATCTATACATTCTGTATATGTAATCATGCATATTAATTATCGTTATTTTACTCATGTAGAAATGCTCATTCATTCTTATCAATGAAATTTATAAATAGGCTTTTTCATAAATTATTCTATTATTTTATCTTAAAAAATCAACCAAGAAGGAATTTTCAGGAAAGGCTGACCTAAATATCATATTATCTTGATCAAAAGGCATTATTAATGATTAATCACATATCTAACTTTTTTGGGAAAATTTTAGTTAGCCCACTTGGTAGCAAATTAATTAATTTCAATCAACTCTCAAAATTTTCTAGAACTTCAAATGGTCAAAATGAAATTAATTTTTGTGAGTGAAAAGACAATGATTACCCTTCTTTTGTATTTTCAAAAGAGCATTTACAAGAAAAATAAGAACATTTACAAGATAAATAAAGAAATTTATAAGACAAATAAAAGGATTTGAAAAAACCTAGGGAATTAAAAATAGTTTTTCCATTTACAATATATATATATATATATATATATATAAGACAAATAAAAAAATTCAAAAGAACATATGGAATTAAAAACATTTTGGTCATTTACAAGACAAATATGAAAATTCACAAAACAAATAAGAGTATTTACAAGACAAATAAAGGCATCTATAATATAATAAAAAGATTTACAAAACAAATAAAAGAGATTTGAAAGAACCTAGGGAATTAAAAATATTTTTTCCATTTACAACACAGATAATATATTTACAAGACAAATAAAAAAAATTCAAAAGAACATATGGAATTAAAAACATTTTGGTCATTTACAAGACAAATATAAAAATTCACAAAATAAATATAAGTATTTACAAGACAAATAAAATAAGGATATCATTATCTTTTCACACATGAAAATTAATTTAATTAATTTACTACACATGCTAATTGAAATTTTCCCAATTTTTTTAAGCAAATCAATTTGCAAAATGAAATAGTATGTGGTGGTGGTCGTGAGGATACATATCATGTACAACTGTTTGTCAGCCCTAGAATCTATTAAACAAGGGTTAAGGACCAAAAATACCAACAAACTATTGAGCCAGGACCATCCAGCACAGCAAACTATTTTTTGGACCAAAAATACCAACAAACATTTTAAAGAGGAACGCTCAGCACAACGCCATTAACACCGTTAACAAAAAGTTAACCTCCGTTATCTAAGGTACAAAGCACAACGAACTCTTATTCCAGGAGCGGCCAGCACAAAATTCTAAATTTTACTAAATTAAATAATTTTTTCTCAATTGTCATTATTCAAAACTACTTGTATAGATATCTATGGAAAAAAATTATTCATTATTTATTTATTTTTTAAATTATAATTTGCTAAAATAAACAAAAGTTTTAATTAAAAATATAATTATATGATTTAAATAAAACTCAAGGTGTTTTATATTCTTTTCTTTCGATTTTGCCGTTAACTTAATATCATTATATTCAAGATAGATAATGTATCGTTGGGAATAAGTTATACGGCAATTGACACAATTGAGCTTTAAGAACTACTAACCTAAATTTCTTGCTATAATTTAAAGAGAAACAAATTATACTTATAAATTTAGATTAATAAGACTTATATTTAGAAATAAAATAAAAATAAAAATCATGATAGAGTAAAAATACATACATAAATTTACTCTAATTTATTTGATTAATAAGTTCACTTTTACATATTTTACTCTAATTTGCTCATATCATTTATCATACATTCTTTTTCTCATAAAATTATTATTTTATTTTAGAAGAAATTTATGTGAGTTTTATTATAAAAATAAATCATATAATTTTTTGTTTAACATATATAATAAGGGGTTTATTCTTCTCATGTTGCATGAGAAGAAGAAGATTTTGTGACACACATGAAATGGTGGGACCCATACATATATATAATGCTAATTATATATATGTGTGGGTCCCACCATTTCATGTGTGTGTGGCATGAGAAAACACTTCTCCTACAACATGAGAAGTGTTTTTCCCATATAATAAATTATAAATTAAACACCTTGAGTTTTATTTAAATCATATAATTATATTTTTAATTAAAAATTTTGTTTATTTTAGCAAATTATAATTTTGACAAAATTAAAGAATGAAACAATGTAAAGAAATTATGCTACAATAGCAGTTTGGTAATGAAATGGTAAAGTTAAAAGCTTGATACTTAAGTAAAATCTCATTTACCACTCTGATTCTATTTATAAGTCTATTTTGATCAAATTATACATACCAAGGAGAGGTAATTAACTCAATGATTATGCCCTCATTTATAATTGAGTATTTTTCAACTATTTCTTCTCTCTCTATCTTCATGAGTACAATTAATATAGATAAAATTGTCACAATCTCATTTATTATATGAAACTAGACTTATAAATAGGACAAATTTTTTAGTCAAAATGGACTTATAGATAGAATCAGAATAATACATATCTTAATTATTTAAGTTCCTTGTATAATACTTTGCCTTTATCTGTCCAATGTGCCATCACACATAACGAGTCTATATATCCTTTGATTTTATCTTTTCTAATTATAATTTTAAAAGTAATTTTGTGTATCAAATGTTTTTTCTAAAAAAACACCAAATAACTTGAACAAAATATTAATTTTGTGTTGATTTTTTTTATTGTATATTATCTCTGTCAATTTAAAGAGTTAATAGTCAAAATTAACTTAATGCATTGCTATGGTTTTAAGATCAGAAAAACTTCCGAGCAACATTGAGATTTTTAAAATACTTTTGAGGCGCATTTACACCTTAACAACCAAAAAATAATTTTAAGTGTTAAATGCAACTTAATCCTCAAATGTAATTTGGAGTTAATATAAAATTTATATTTATGTGCCTGATTCTTTAATTGTACAATCCATTGTAAACTGGATGTAAAGCCGTAGAATTATATAAAAAACGCATTTTAAAAAATTAACATTACAGTCACGTCCTGTATAAGCTATACGATTATTAATCATATAAAAAACTTTCTAAAGAAAGTAAATTCTCTGGCAATAGAAATCTAACGACCATCACAATCATCAAGCATAGGCACAACCGCACAACCAAATGTTAGAATGTCAATGGTGGAATAACTTCATGATCTTTTTGTCAATCTATTGACAGTTTCTGATGCTTTCCTGCAAATACAGAGCAAACGAAAGAAAGAAATTGACAATCTGAGAACGTCTACAGAAATGATAACGATTGAATATATATATATATATATATACACACACACTCCCTCCGATCTTAATTATAAGAATTATTTAACCGATTTTAGGAGGATTAAAGATAGGAGTTAAATTAGTTAATTTGACTTATTTTCCTAAAATACCCTTATATAAATTTAAAATGACATAAGTAAAAATGAATTACAACCCGGCCACAAATCTCTTCGACTAATTTTCTTTTCCACACACTTTCTAATTGAAATAATAGTCTTGCTATATAAATATATGTGTGTTTGTATATATGTATACATATAGATCTATCTACACACACATATAAACACACACACCCATACAAACACACACACACATATATCTACACACATATATATATATTGACACACAAACACAGATATATATATGTGTGTGTGTGTGTTTACACACATATATACATACAGATACACACACATATATAAATACTCCTAATAATAAGTATAAATAGGGGTATTATAGGAAAAAATTGACAAAAGTTAAAACTTGCTTTTATAATTAGGACCAAAACCAACTCTAAAATATGTTCCTATAATTAAGATCAGAGGGAGTATATATATATATATATATATATATATATAGGGCAAATGATTTGTTCAGTGACAGGACCTAAGACTTTTTCCTGTCAATCCAAACTACATCGTTTGGTTTAGTGTGGGTGTGCCATAGATTAAAAAAATAAATAAAAATAAAACAAACACTCATTGCCTTGGACGGACTAGTCGACACTCAAAGATTTAAAAAAAAAAAAAACACACAAATCAAAACAAACAGAGTGTCGTGCATGTGGCGCACTTTTCTGATTGATTCTCAGACTATTTCTCTATCACTCTTCACTCACTAATTAACTACAACCGCCCTTACTCTGTTTCTCTGATTCCTACTCTGTTCTGTTCTTGCGTATGTGTTTTTATTTTCTTAACTCGTTCGTCCATCTTTTCCTTGTTTGTTTCAAGGCTTTGATGTTCCTTTTTATTTGTTTATTGCGTAATGTGTTTGGATTTTTCGGATTCTTGTTTACAGATAAAAAACAAAAGCAGAAACTTTAAGCACTTACTCTGCATCTTCCGATTCAAACTCTGTTCTTGGTATGTATATTTATCTCAACAGGTTCATCTTTTTCTGGTTTGTTTCAAGACTTTGATGTTTCTTTTTCCTTTTTATTATGTGATGTGTGTTTGGACTACGGTTTCTTGTTTAAAGATCGAAAAAGGAAGAAACTTTACGGACTGATTCATATTCTGATTCATTGTTAGAAAGAAGAAGAAGAAGAAGAAGCCATCAATGGAAGGTCACCAGTTTCCTCGACGAAAGTACTCTGCAATTCGCGATTACCCACCTGGGTGTGGCAGATTTTCTGCTAAGCTTCAACAACGTTCTGATACTGACACAAAATCTTCAGTTCTTGAACCAGAAGAAGAAACTGAGGTCAGAAAGATACTACAGGAAAATGATTTTTTGTTTTTTCCGTCCAAGGCAATGAGTGTTTGTTTTATTTTTATTTATTTTTTTAATCTAAATGGGCAAATGATTTGTCCAGTGACAGGACCTAAGACTTTTTCCTGTCAAATCCAAACTACATCGTTTGGTTTAGTGTGGGTGTGCCATAGATTAAAAAAATAAATACAAATAAAACAAACACTCATTGCCTTGGACGGACTAGTCGACACTCAAAGATTAAAAAAAAAAACACACAAATCAAAACAAACAGAGTCTCGCGCATGTGGCGCACTTTTCTGATTGATTCTCAGACTATTTCTCTATCACTCTTCACTCACTAATTAACTACAACCGCCCTTACTCTGTTTCTCTGATTCCTACTCTGTTCTGTTCTTGCGTATGTGTTTTTATTTTCTTAACTCGTTCGTCCATCTTTTCCTTGTTTGTTTCAAGGCTTTGATGTTCCTTTTTATTTGTTTATTGCGTAATGTGTTTGGATTTTTCGGATTCTTGTTTACAGATAAAAAACAAAAGCAGAAACTTTAAGCACTTACTCTACATCTTCCGATTCAAATTGTTCTTGGTATGTATATTTATCTCAACTGGTTCATCTTTTTCTGGTTTGTTTCAAGACTTTGATGTTTCTTTTTCCTTTTTATTATGTAATGTGTGTTTGGACTACGGTTTCTTGTTTAAAGATCAAAAAAGGGAGAAACTTTACTGACTGATTCATATTCTGATTCATTGTTAGAAAGAAGAAGAAGAAGAAGAAGAAGCCATCAATGGAAGATCACTAGTTTCCTCGACGAAAGTACTCTGCAATTCGCGATTACCCACCTGGGTGTGGCAGATTTTCTGCTAAGCTTCAACAACGTTCTGATACTGACACAAAATCTTCAGTTCTTGAACCAGAAGAAGAAACAGAGGTCAAAAAGATACTACAGGCAAATGATTTTTTGTTTTTTCCGTCCAAGGCAATGAGTGTTTGTTTTATTTTTATTTATTCTTTTAATCTATGGCACACCCACACTAAACTAAACGATGTAGTTTGGATTTGACAGGAAAAAGTCTTAGGTCCTGTCACTGGACAAATCATTTGCCCATATATATATATGGGGTTATCGTTTGTCATGTCACTTGACATAAGGTTATCTCAAGTCACTCCAAAACTACGTCGTTTTGGGATTAGAGGAATTAATGAACTCTCAAAACGACGTAGTTTTAGGTCAGGGAATTAATTGTTGGGTCACTTGCACTTGGTATTGTAATAAAGATAAGAGCAAAGGAGATGCAGGATATCCCGCATGAGATGAAGGATCTTTTAGTAAAACTCATATAATAAATTCTTTTTAAAACAAAAATACAAAAACACCTTTCATTAATTTCTTTAACTCCCAAAGCGAGCTGAATTTTCGGCCCGAGGTAAATCGGGCTAGACGTTAGTTTGGGCTGATCATCTAACTTTCTTAGTGCCGAGCAAAGGGATAATCTTTAGAGGAGCTATCTTATGTCGAGGAGTGATATGACAAGGCACAATAAACCCTATATATATATATATATATATATATATATATATATATATATATATATAAAATGAATTAAACCTTTGCTCTTCGTCCACGACGATGAAAATTTTTAGTTAGCCCAATAGATAATAAATTAATTTCAGTCAACCCTCAAAACTTTTTGTAACTTCATTGCACTCATGATCAAAATGGAATTAATTTTTGTGGGTGAAAATATAATAATGGCCTTCTTTTATATTTTCAGAAGAGCATAAAGAGATTTACAAAACAAATAAAAGAGTTCGAAAGAACCTAAAGAATTAAAAATATTTTTTTCATTTACAAGAAAAATAAATATATTTATAAGACAAATAAAAAAATTCAAAAGAACATATGTAATCAAAAACATTTTGACTATTTACAAGATAAATATGGAAATTCACAAAAATAATCATTTACAAAACAAATAAGACAATTTATAAGACAAATAAAATAAGGGTATTATTATCTTTTCACATCTAAAAGTTAATTTAATTAAGGGTTAAGGTGCAAAAATAGACATGTGCTTTTTTCCGAGGAGCGCCCAGTAGCAAATGCTTTTTTCAGGTGCAAAAGTAACTATGTGGTTACAAATTAGGTTCAAAAATAGCGTTTGACCGTTAAGTTTGACTTTTGACAGTTAAGTTTGACTTTTTTTGCTTGTTGGATGATGACATGGCATTTCAAAGGTGCAAAAATAATTTTACGATCTTGAAAAAATATTTCGGAGTATTGATCGGTACTAAAAGATACTTGAAAAAAATATTTCGAGTCTTATTTGAGTACTAAAAGTATTTTCGGGATACCGATTGGTACAAAAAAATATTTCATAATTTTGAAAAATTATTTTAGGATCTTGAAAAATATTTCGGTATTGACCGATCGAAAAAATATTTGAAATGTCACGTCATCGTCCGATCGAAGAAAAAAGTCAAACTTAACGATCAAAAGTCAAACTTAACGGCCAAACGCTATTTTTGCACCTAATTTTAACCACATAACTTTTGCACCTGAAAACATTCTTCTTTGCGCTCCTGAAAGAAAACATGTCTATTTTTACACCTTAACCCTTTAATTAATTTACTACCTAGGGCTAACTAAAATTTTCCCAATTTTTCCTCCATAAAAAGCAAACCAATTTGCCAAATGAAATAGTATGTGGTGGACGTCATGCGGATATATATATATATATATAATGATGAAATATTGGGTTAAGAAAAATGTTGACTTGGAAAAGTGGGTATTGTCTCCCTGATCTCATTCCTCATCATCAACCTCACCACAACAGTATATTACCCTCCAAATTCCCCCACTTTCCACAACAACGAAAGCCGGACCAGGAGCTTCCATTTCGAGGCAGTTTTTTCCCGTTACTCTCTCACTTGGTCTCCTTGCCTTTTTCCCCTTTCTCTCTTTCTCTCTCTCCACTTGCTCTTAGCCGTCCCCTTCGTTACTTCTTCTGTGAAGGCCTTTGGCCTCGCTTCTGGGTTCTTGTGCAGATCGAGAAAAGACTTTACTGCTATTCTGTTAATCTCTTGCGCTTGGTTCTGCTCGTTCAAGTTCTTCCTTCCCCTTCGGTGTTTCCTCTTTTATTGCCCTTATGTCTGTTTTCAAAACAAATCTGTAGTGGGTCGTTTAATTAACAGGATTGAAGTTGTGGGTATGGTATTTTTCGCTGCTTTCTGACCAGTTGTAGTAGTTACTCTGTAAACTTAGCTATATGGATTGTTTGGTAGAGTTTTTCTAATTTACTCCATGTGTCTGTCATAGCTAGTTTTTAGTTTTGTCTGCCTCTATTTTATTGTATTGGCTAAATTTTTTTTTTACTGAATCTAGTAATGGAGCGCGCTTTCAGACAGGATGTTTGCTTTTCTTGAAGATTGAGTTGAGACTTAATTTGTTATAAGTGAATTGATTCGACTTGATGTCAAGGCTCAAGCTGGCGTGTGATAATTATCTGTGTTCTCTGGTTCTGTTTGTTACCATGCCCAATTGCCCATCATTGGATGCTAACCTCTTGTTTCAGCATTTCTTTCTAGTTTGATATAATCCATTTTTAGAGCAAAAAATAACGGAATAAAAATATTATCTCTCTTTATGAATATGGTTAACATTATATTTACCTATGCTGTCATGTAGTGTGCACATCGTAATGCATTTAATCACCTAAGTTACTGTTGAATGTTTAAAAATAAAGAGATAATAAAAAGGGAAAAAGATAAATAAATACTATGTAAATTTTCAAAACCCAGAAAAATCTATTAATACTTGCAAATGACAAAGAAGTAATTGAGAAAGAATCTGTGTTTTATATGTTTGAGGATTTTTACCAAAATGCCTCTTCTTTCTCTCACATTTTCTACCCACCCTACATCACCTTCTCCTCTATCCCTTATATGCAATGGGGAATAAACTAACAACGTTAAAACTAAAGGTATATTAAATGGTAATATGTTGAATCAATCTTTTTTCAGCCAATGATGAAATAAAAAACGTTTGTACAAAGTAAGATATTATGCTGGTATGATATCAAAGCCTCGAGTGTTACACAGAGCAAGATTCTTCATGTATGGCATCAAAGCAAGGTGTTACGCTAATATGGTATCGGAGTATAGGGGTTACACAAAGCAAGATTCTTCCTAAATTATGAGGCTTTTCTTTTTCTTAAGTTTATTCGTCACACTGGTGTAGTATCTGAGTAAGGTGTTACACTGGTATGATATCAGACCACGTGTTACACTAGTATGGTATCAGAGCTTGAAATGTTACGCAAAGCAAGATTATGCCTGAATTAAGAGGCTTTTCTTTTCTTCAACTTGCTTAAGTTTCACATTTTAAACAGATTTTATGTAAAAACCATACATAAAAGTAATATAAAGTATACAATAATGCCGAACATCCCAAGCTTTGATACCAATGTAAAAGTATGGAATATTTTCTTTACATATGATATTATCACTTACGATACAAAGCGTCTTGATTCAATTTTCTTTGCATGATTCATTTCCTATTTATGGATTTCATCTACTTCGTAGTTAATCCAACACAAAAGTTGCTTGAATCTTTATGGATCTAAAAATGTATCATCCAAACATCAAGAACTAGATATAAGAGATTTTGCCATGAATACAACTTCACCGTGCGGAGAGATGTTGAGCGATTGAGAGGGCGAGAGATGCCAAAACGCCTCTGTTCATGCACGCCTAGGGTACGGCGTTGCGATGTGACCTATCGTCGGTGGAGGGGAAACTGGATGCGCCCTCCCATTATGCTCCGGCGTATCGATCGCCATGGACATCTCTATCACCACTTCCGGTTGTTGTTGCTCGACGGTGGTGTCCGGGGTCGCTGATGGCGAGAACAAGCGATTCCACAACCAATTCCAAACAGATCTTTATTGAATATAAGACATGTCAGTAAGAACAAAAGAAAGAATGAGACGTGTTAGTAGGAAGGAATGAAAGAATGATAAGAGACCTATTGAAAGCAATTAATCATCACAACAAGACACATGATTGATTTTCAGCGTCTTCTTGGGCACACTGTAGTTACCTCCCCTTTTCTTTGAACTTTTTTGGGGTTTGATGTCAGTATATTACTTTTTTAAGCTCCAACATGCAAAACACTCTTCCGGATAAAAATAATATATGTATGACTTGTAGGACCAGTTTGTATAGAGCAAGGTATTACACTGGTATAATATAGAGCCTCGAGTATTACACAACAAGATTCTTCATGTATGGTATCAGAGCAAGGTGTTACGCTAGTACGGTATTGGAGCCTAAGGTGTGACACAAAGCAAGATTCTTCCTGAATTATGAGGCTTTTCTTTTCTTCAACTTGCTTGCTTGCTTAAGTTTATTGCTCACACTAATCAGAGAAGGTGTTATGTTGGTATGGTATTAGAGCTTAAGATGTTACCTAAAGCAAAATTATGCCTAAACCAGGGTAAAAGTATGGAATATTTTCTTTACCTATGATATTATCATTTACGATACAAAGAAAGATTCTGCCACAAACAAATAATAAGGTAGTAAGGTGTTACACTTACACTAGTATGGTCAGAGCTTAGGGTGTCAAATCTGATTAATTGTTACTACTGGTTATGTATACAAAACCGGTCTTAAGAGTAATACATTTACTACAGTTGTGAGTTCGTTTGTTAGATCGGTTTTTACATTACAACCGGTCTAAATATGTAAAAAAGATTCGTTTGTTGGACCATTTTTACGTTACAACCGGTCTAAATATGTTTTCTATAATGGCATCAAACCCTAGCATTCCATGTCAAACTCTAAAATGTTTCACCTTTGGGATTGATTTTATGTTAAAACCAGTCTCCAAATGTTTTATATAATGACGTCAAATCTAAAAAGGAGCTACAACGAAAAAAACGTCGAAACAACATGTGCCTCCAGCCTATCATTAATTTTCTTCAAAACATGGGTCTTGGTTCTATCATGAGATCCCGTGTTATCATGAGATCCCGTGTTATCGAGGTGTTGAATTCATTCATCTTTCTTAATTGTTTCCTTTTACTAGAGACTTAACTCGATTTAGTAATGTAGGAACGTAAAAACGGTAAACTCGGAAAGTCAACTCGCGAGTTTGACAACTATGGTTACACTAGTATGGTCAAAGCTTAGGGTGTCAAATCTGATTAATTGTTACTACGGGTTATGTATACAAAACCGGTCTTAAGAGTAATACATTTACTACAGTTGTGAGTTCGTTTGTTAGATCGGTTTTTACATTACAACCGGTCTAAATATGTAAAAAAGATTCGTTTGTTGGACCATTTTTACGTTACAACCGGTCTAAATATGTTTTCTATAATGGCGTCAAACCCTAGCATTCCATGTCAAACTCTAAAATGTTTCACCTTTGGGATTGATTTTATGTTAAAACCAGTCTCCAAATGTTTTATATAATGACGTCAAATCTGAAAAGGAGCTACAACGAAAAAGACGTCGAAACAACATGTGCCTCCCGCCTATCATTAATTTTCTTCAAAACATGGGTCTTGGTCCTATCATGAGATCCCGTGTTATCGAGGTGTTGCATTCATTCATCTTTCTTAATTGTTTCCTTTTTTTGCATTCATTTTGTTATCTTAACCTTGTGTTTACTAATCTCTCTTGCTATGGCTTACATTATGTTTGATGTTGTGTGTGTTATCAACCCCGCGAAGTTGCACAGACGTACGTCTGGCATATTCACGTTTGAGTCGTCCGTCTTTGGAGGACATATGCCTCGACATTAGGGTGCTTTAATGGAAACTAAGATGCAGAGGTTATGCGGTCATATTATTATTATTATTATTATTATTATTATTATTATTATTATTATTATTATTATGTGCTTGATAACTTCCTAAAATATGCAGCCACTTCTGCGATTATATCATCATAAATCTAAAACTAAAAATCTGAACCTTATTTTTTTTTATACAAAAGGAAAATTTTAGGAAAGGGGTTGGGTTCACTCACGATCCAAGGGCAGAGCGAAATCTCCCTTCCTCCTAGGTGATACCGATGTTGGGCAAGGCGAGCCGTCTATTACCCTCAGGTGTTAACCTAGGCACCTAGGAGTTATGATGCCTCCCCCAACGCATTGACCAACTCGAGCGAAATCTGAACCTTATTCATTGAAATATTAAATGTATTATAAGAATTTAAATAATTGGGTGGGATACCCCATATTTAGATCTCATATTTATCTTATATTAATTATTATCAGTTATTTTATGTAATTATTGATTATAATATTATATTATTGAATTAGTAAATTAAATTTTTGGGTTGCAACTAATCATTTATTTTCTATTCAATCTTTTTAAATATCACATATTTATAGGCTTCTACCCTCGTTAATAATAAATCATTGGGTCCTTTTTAATTTAATCTTATTAGCGTTTTTCCCTTGAAATCGTACTTGCTCCGGTTCTGCCCATAGAAATAAGGAGAAATACATACATGTTCAAAGGAAGAGCAAAAAAAAACCATTGAAACTATCAAATTGTATTGCAATTTCATGGGAATTAGGATAGATTAACTCGAATTTAGAAAAAATTAAATCACTTTACTCTTGTTTGTTAATGTGATCGAGCAACTAGTAATAAGTCATTGAGCAACCAATGATAAGTCAGGGTGCCACAAATGATGCAACTAATGATAAGTTAGGGTGTCACCAATGATTTAATGACTTGTCATTGTGGCACCTTGATTTTTGGTTGCTTAAATTAATAAGGGTGAAGTAATTTTTCCCCATCAAATTAACCTAATCAATATATCATTAGACAACTAGCAAGAGATACTAACTAGCAAGTTTATTTGGTCTTTTTTATAAGGCACTTGCTTGTTCCCAATGAGCATTAATTATTATTTTCCATGTATACCCCTAATAAATAAGGGTAGTGAGTGAGAGTAATAATTAATATGATATTAGATTTTAATATTAGTAGGAGTAATATTGGAAGTTACTTAAATTGTAGGCTAACTTTATTGACTTTCACTGTTTTTATTGGTTTGTGAGAAATGGATGTTGGTGTCTTATAATAAGGATCAGATGGAGTACAATGTAATTTAATAAAAAAATTTTTTGATACAAAGTAATTTAATAATTTTAAGGGACTTACTTGTAATTGGTATCAATACTTTGAACACGATTGCCTATAATAGGAGAATACATGTATGCTTAGGAAAAAGAAAGAAAGATTTGGATCTTAAAAAATGAAAGATCTGGATCTAAACTTTCTATATATATAATCATGCATATTATCATTATTTTACTCCTATAGAAATGCATCATTCGAATAAAAATTATAAATAGGATTTTTCATAAATCATTCTATTATTTTAGGGTTTAATATTTCTGTTTTTACTGTAGAAATATTTTTTCTACCACTCTCACATAAAAGTGAGTGAGTTTATATTGTCTTTCTCTTCTCTTTACATTTACTTATAGTGGGACTCACTCACTTTTATGTGAGTATGTGAGTGTGGCAGAAAAAAAAAAAACTGCAGCAAAAGCAGAGACATTAAACCCATTATTTTATCTTATAAAAGCAACCAAGAAGAAATTTTCAGGAAAGGCTATCCTAAATATCATATTATCTTGATCAAAAGGCATTACTAATGATTCATTACATATCTAGCTTTTTTGAGAAAATTTTAGTTAGCCCACTTGGTAGCAAATTAATTTCAAAGAACCCTTAAAAATTTCTGGACACTCTATAGTCAAAATGAAATTAATTTTTGTGAGTGAAAAGACAATGATTGCCCTTCTTTTGTATTTTCAAAAGAGCATTTACAAGAAAAATAAGAATATTTACAAGATAAATAAAGAAATTTACAAGACAAATAAAGGGATTTGAAAAAACCTGGCGAATTAAAAATATTTTTTTCATTTACAACACAAATAAATATATTTACAAGACAAATAAAGAAATTCAAAAGAACATATGGAATTAAGAACATTTTGATGATTTACAAGACAAATAGAAATTCACAAAACAAATATGAGTATTTACAAGACAAATAAGACAATTTATAAGATAAATAAGAGCATTTATAAAATAAATAAAGAGATTTACAAGACAAATAAAAAGATTCGAAAGAAGCTGGGAAATTAAAAATGTTTTTTTCATTTACAACAAAAATAAATATATTTACAAGACAAATAAAGAAATTCAAAAGAACATGTGGAATTAAAAACATTTTGGCCATTTATATGACAAATATAAAAATTCACAAAATAAATATGAGTATTTACAAGACAAATGAAATAAGGGTATCATCTTTTTACACATAAAAATTAATTTAATTAATTTACTACACAGGCTAACTGAGATTTTCCGAATTTTTTAATCAATTTGCAAAGTGAAATAATATGTGGTGGAGGTCGTGAGGATACATATATATAGGGTTAAGTAGCATTTTTACCTTGGAAGTATATGGTTAGGAGTAATTTTGCCCTGGAAGTTTTCTTTGGAGCAATGTTGCTCCGGAAGTTTTTATTTGCAGCAATGTTGCCCCTCTGTTAACAACCCTAACGGTCAATAGTTAGTTGACCGTTGACTGTTAGGGTTGTTAACGGAGGGACAAAATTGCTCTTAAAAAAACTTACGGGGTAACATTGCTCCAAAAAAAACTTTCAGGGCAAAATTGCTATAAAAAAAACTTCCAATGTAAAATTGCTCCTGGCCGTATACTTCCGAGGCAAAAATGCTACTTAACCCTTTTTTATATTTAATATTTAATTTTCAATAATGATTCATTAATGAAAATGCAACCCTCTTTTATCTCTGCATTCGCTGATTTATGTAATTCGACCTGTTTAAAGTAAGCCTATTTGAAGTAGGCTTGTTGTTTTGCAGTGAGGCTTGTGGCCTGTTAGCCTAATTATAAAATTTTTAAAAATATAAGCCTCCTTAATAGAGCATAGGTCAAGCTCAGACTGAAAAAATGGCCTCTAATAAGCCACAGGCTAGGCTCAGGCCACTTTGTTGCTGAACAGGCATGGCCTGTTAAGGATAAAGCCTGGGCTGGGCTGTCTTGTTTCCACCTCTAGATATTATATATATAAGAATTAAAAATATATGATATCATAAATAGCATTTTAACATTTTTTTAGGTTAAGTAGCAATTTTGCCCTGGAAGTGTTTTTTTGGAGCAATTTTGCCCGGAAGTTTTTTTTGGGAGCAATGTTGCCCCTTCGTCAACAACCCTAACAGTCAACCAACGTTACTCCAATTTTAAACTTCCGGAGCAACATTGCTCCGAAGAAAACTTTCAAGGCAAAATTGCTTCTAATTGTATACTTCCGGGGCAAAAATGCTACTTAACCCTATATATAATGATGAAATATTGGGTTAAGAAAAATGTTGACTTGGAAAAGTGGGTTTTGTCTCCCTGATCTCATTCCTCATCATCAACCTCACCACAACAGTATATTACCCTCCAAATTCCCCCACTTTCCACAATAACGAAAGCCGGACCAGGAGCTTCCATTCCGAGGCATTTTTTTTCCCGTTACTCTCTCACTTGGTCTCCTTGCCTTTTTCCCCTTTCTCTCTCTCTCTCTCTTCACTTGCTCTTAGCCGTCCCCTTCGTTACTTCTTCTGTGAAGGCCTCTGGCCTCGCTTCTGGGTTCTTGTGCAGATCGAGAAAAGACTTTACTGCTATTCTGTTAATCTCTTGCGCTTGGTTCTGCTCGTTCAAGTTCTTCCTTCACCCTCGGTGTTTCCTCTTTTATTGCCCTTATGTCTGTTTTCAAAACAAATCTGTAGTGGGTCGTTTAATTAACAGGATTGAAGTTGTGGGTATGGTCTTTTTCGCTGCTTTCTGACAAGTTAATCTGATTATTGTTAGATTAGTAGTTATTCTGTAAACTTAGCTATATGGATTGTTTGGTAGAGTTTTTCTAATTTACTAAATGTGTCTGTCATAGTTAGTTTAGTTTTGTCCGCCTCTATTTTATTGTATTGGCTAAATTTTTTTTACTGTATCTAGTAATGGAGCACGCTTTCAGACAGGATGTCTGCTTTTCTTGTGATGGAATGTCTGCTCGTCTGCAAAGGAAAGAGAAATTACTTGAAGATTGAGTTGAGACTTAATTTGTGATAAGTGAATTGATTCAACTTGATGTCAAGGCTCAATGCTGGCGTGTGATAATTATCTGTATTCTCTGGTTCTGTTTGTTACCATGCCCATCATTGGATGCTAACCTAGTTTCAGCATTTCTTTCCTTTCTAATCTTAAAGTTTGATATAATCCATTTTTAGAGCAAAAAATAATGTCATGAACTATTATCTCTCTCTTTATGAATATGGTTAACATTATATTTCCCTATGATGCCATGTAGTGTGCACATCATAATACATTTAATCACCTATGTTACTGTTGAATGTTTAATATAAAAAATGCTCTCAATAGTTTGTGACTTGGTTTTTCTTTCTCCTATTTTCTTTCAGATTTTCTTTAACCAATATTTCTTCCATTTCCAAAGGTGTTTTCTGGCCTTTCTATGCTATGGATGGTATTCATGGGAATGATTCTGGGATACACATGAGTGATGCACAACATCCAATGCATGTGCCATATGTGCCCGAAAATGAACAACATGGATTGGACCATATGAGTGATGGGAATAGGATGGAAGACAATAACAATTGTGGCGATACTAATGTCAGCGGACATGAGAGCATAGAAGAAGTTGCCAACCCTGGAAATGTTACTGATGATCATGGTGCAATAATTGAACATGCTAATGGTGACCAGCTCACGTTGTCTTTTCAAGGCCAGGTTTATGTATTTGACTCTGTGTCGCCAGAAAAGGTACATTAATTTTACTGAGCTTTCTTTGTGTTTTCACTGTGTTCTTAACTAATATGCCAGATTCAACTGTTTATTGACACATCTTTCATGAAAATGATAATTCCAATTGAAGTAGAGGATTTCCATTTGATTACACCTAAAGTCTTGATTGAGGATGCTTGAATTTAGAACTAGATGAATGGATAAAATTGCGGCCAAGCAGATTAATTAGCTTCTATTTCTGTATACACATCTATTCACTATGGCGAATATAGCTGTAATGTGTGATTGTGGACATCTATGGACAATAAAAAGAGAGCTGTCTATATGCACTATTCATTTCAGCCTGTTATCTATTCATGCTTGTTTTCTCTATTTTCCCCTGCTTTATAGTATTTGTTGATCCTATAGATTAAGTAGAATCCTACAAGAAATGTTGAGTGGTATTCTTTGTAGTCTCCATTTCCACTCGTGCACAGGTATAGACATGCAATGCATCTCAATCTGCGGCAATTTTAATGTGAAGAATTTGATCTTAATATGATATAACATGTTCTATGACCATATAGATGTAGTGAAATCACTGTTTCAAAGGGTGAACGTGGTGTATGATAATCCATCATCTATTCTTAACCTACTAATAGTGGGCTACTGCCTACCTAGTTTGACAGGCTAAAGAAAATGATTTCTGATAATCCTCAGGTTTCACTCTCAGGTTCAAGCTGTTCTTTTACTATTGGGAGGCCGTGAAGTACCTTCCATGTCTGCAAATACAATGAATGTTCACCATAATAATCGGGTATTGCTGCTACCTCTTATGGTTGAATTACGGTCAAGAATCTTTGCTTGACAACTATCTGGCTGACAAATTGTTTAACCAGGATATGTCTGGGGCTCCAGCAAAACTCAGTGTCCCTCAAAGACTAGCCTCATTGATTAGATTTCGAGAAAAGCGTAAAGAACGGAATTTTGAAAAGAAAATACGTTATACTGTTCGTAAAGAAGTAGCATTAAGGTATGGTGCTTGTTATAGTTATTTCCTCGAGTAAGCTTACTCGGACTATCACTTTTCCGTACTTAATGATTTGAGATTGATAGTAGATTTGTCTGAGTTTAAACGAAGATGAGGCGGGTTAGTTTATGACTCTTATAAAGGTCAGGAACTTATTTGCTTGTATTGTTTAAAATTTGTTTCTTTCTACACTTTGTTAATGGTTAAATGTTATAGATCAAAACATATGGGCAAGTTTCTTCATTCTTGATGAGCCTGAAATCATCTTGGTTCACAAACCTATTTGTTACAACTAGATGTAGGCCTTGTGCATTATATGGAGGTTGAGAATGAGCTGCACTACTCTTGGTTTATGAATAATGTGTCTTTTTAGAGTATATTGGCAAAGGCATGAATATGTTCCCCTCAAAATTGAGATATGATTCCCCTGAAAACTCCTTAGGCCCACAAAATGTGTTATTTATATGTTTGTAGTTGTGGATTGGAGTTTCCCTGAAAATTCAATGCTCAGGGATTTTGTCACCACATCACAATAATGAAATTTCCATCTTATCCCTGACCGAAGCAATTTTTTGTCTTGTTGCTCCTGCTTTTCTCAAGAAGTGGAATAGTATTTTGGACATTAGTTGTTTGGAAAATTGATATCATTATCTTTCTACCATTTTGTTTATACTTAAAAAATATACGCCTAAATTTACATTCTAAACCGGCAACACACTTTTTAAATTTTCAGCACTTGCTTACTGTTACAAGTTATTTTTGTAGGATGCAGAGAAATAAAGGTCAATTTACGTCTTCCAAGTCGAACCCTGATGAATCTGTGCCAGCTGCAACAAATTTGGGGACAAATGAAAACTGGACATCAGACAATATTGGATCCCAACAGCTGGTTGTTGTGTAAGCGGACTGAACTCATAAATAAAACAAGATAAAATTGAAGCAAAGAATAAGTGCCTTGGAAATATATGGAGATTGATTAGATTTTTTGCTAGTTATATCATTGCAATATTTTAGAAGAATTAAGATTTCTTCCCTTTGACTTTAGTAGTGGAAAGGACTACTCTACCATTCTGTGCTTTTTTTATTTTGTTATGGGTGCTTTCTCATGTAAAAGCATAACATTCCGAACCAAATGTTTGAAAAATGAGCAGATTTTTGGCTTATAATGTCGTGATTTATTTCTCTTCCCTCTTTTTTGGGTGCAAATCCACATGAGTTTATTCTTCATCTGACAATAAAACCTTTTAGTCCATTGTCCATTTTGGGGTGCTAGTCTATCTCTTGACTATTGTGTATATACCAGCTGTAGGCACTGTGGCATCAGTGAGAAATGCACACCAATGATGCGACGTGGACCTGAAGGGCCAAGAACCCTCTGCAATGCATGTGGACTTATGTGGGCAAATAAGGTAAACTGTTAGCACATTGTATATTCCTCATGCTGATAGTTACCTTCTTTGTTGTCCTGTTAATACTCCCTCCAGTCTTAAATATAAAACAAAGTTTGTAGTGCAAATGGACCGGAGGTAGTAATTATGTGTTTCAGGAAACAATAATATAGATAACTATCCTTCAATCAGTCATTATCATTCATTTTTTAAAGTATGCTTATATTTAATTCTTGCAGCCAGATGTATCATTGCCTATTGACTATTATGGCGTCTTTTTCAAAGGCTACATTATGTTGGCTATGTATTGGTTAAAGATGCACTAGATGTGTATGCATGTTTTCATAAGTGATTATAATAACCTTCAGAGACTGAATTCAGAGGAGCACTTGCCCTTGATGAAAACCATCACGTGACAATATTTACTGTTGCAAAGTTTACTGGTCATTGACATAAATTAGGCAACGTGTTGATATGTGAGCCCAAGTGGGGGTCAGGATGACCCTTTTTCCACCGATTCTAGATTTGTTAGAGTAAATGTTGCAACCCTTATGTTGCAACCCTTTACATAAAAGAAAATAAGTTGTAATGAGAAGCGAAGAGATGGTAACCATACAAACTACAGACGATACCTGCATTCTTTCCTTTAAAATATGACTAAATCTCAATTAAATTATTGCAGAAATGATTTTGCAATCTACACATAAGTAGCACCATTTCCTTGCTTTATTTTGGTCTTCTTTGTTGATGTGTTCTTTTGCATTTTCTGAACCACAGGGAACTCTAAGGGACCTGACAAAAACTCCCTTAGCTGGACACAATTCTTCATTAAATAGGAATGAGGTAAGCAACCATCCTGTGAAAACCATTTATTATTGATTTATTTCTTGTCAACTTTCAGGAATTCAGATCTTTCACGTAACAGCATAAGCTTGATTTTCCACTTCTTGAATGATGTGCAGAATAAAAGTTTAGGCCAGGCAGGTAATTCTTAGATTGGCAAGAGATGTTGGTGGTTCATAACGTTTGACCTTTTACATAGGATCCCAGTACAGACTGATTCCATGTAAAAGGAGTGAGTGCTTGCCCTTAAGATGTAAATTGTAAGAGTCGGTTTTACCGCACTTTAGCAAAAATCCTGACATGGGAATTTTGTATTTTACCCTTTATATATGAGCAGAGGTCCTTTATTATTGTTATGTGACAGACAGCTAAGTGTCTACCCTGGAGATTTTGATTAACTTTGGGTTGATGAACTGGGCTAATTCGCTGCCTGATGTTGTAACGTGTGTAAATGGAACAACTTAACTGTTTGTGTAATCTCTTTCCGCAAAAGGACTAGAAAATGCTATCTTGCTAGTTTTAACTCTTCCCTCAGTCTTGAGAATAGAAGAATGGGGATTTTTATTGATAACCCCTTTTATGGTTATCTGTCTGAGTCAAATTCAAGCATTGTTGGGACTTATTGGAGGTAGCTCTCCTTAAGGCGTTTTCTGTATTTACACAAACTCAAACATTAGAACTCGTGCATAAGCGGCCAAAGCTCTATTATGACCAACACCTTTTAGTTTTGTATTGGGTTCTTTATACACACTCTAAAGCAACCCTCTCTTCCATTTCTCAGACTTGGGCACAGAATTTCACTATACAGAACTTGCTTCAAAGAAAGTAATTGGAGCAGCTTTACACTCTTCTCGTAGAGTATGCTATGTCATGCTACCAAAATGTGATTCAATTTATGGTTGATGTTGAATATTCAGGTTATTGGACATTTGATTATGGTATCCGGTATAGGATTGACATATGTGTTGCCTCTCTCCGAACGACTTGAGTTGTCTTATATTGCTATTGTTTGGTTGTAATTAACTAAGAAATATTGTTATAATCTGTAGATAGTACATGTTACTCTTGTTAATTATATCATAATTATAATTAAGATTAATGCCTTTAAAACAAATAGCTCTGGGAGAAACATAGTGAGAGCTTGTGCAACGAGTGAATTTTGATGGACTAGATATTACAAGACATATGACGAACAGCGTTTAAAATGTTCAGTTTTGTGACAATTTAGTAGGGATGATCAAGGACAAGACCAGACCGGTTTTGGTCTCAACTTGAAGTCTAATTTGGATAGTACCTTGGGTTGTACAAGACAGTCCTAAGGCTGGTTTGGTCCAGCACCAACTTGAGCTCGGATTGGACCAGACCGATTCAGTGGACTGTTTGAACTAGTCCAAGCAATCCATGACCTATTTGGTTCTTCTTTTTTTTTGGCCTTGTTTAAGAGCCAATATTTGAATCTAATAAGACCATAATAAGACCTATCATCCTATAAAACAAAACACATCATAAAATATTAAAACCCAATAATAAATCTATGATAATCTTCAACAACATTGAATAATAATAAAAACAATATTTGGGCTAGTTTGGATCAGACCAAGGGGTTTGAGGCCTTGGTCCTAAGTTTGGCTCGAGAAGACCAGTCTGGTGTTAGGGTTCCATGTGTCCTCTTTTGAAGAAAGCCACATGTTAGGAGAAGTTAGGATTAGTTAGTGTTGATTAGGGAAGTTATTGTATTTTATCTGTTTGTGATAGTTATTGTATCTTATCTGTTTTAGGGAAGTTGTGATAGGAAGTTATCTTTAGGCAAAGGCAGGAGGCTATAAATATATTGTAATATGTTTTCAAAGGATTATGAATGAAATATATGATATTCAGAATTGTTGTGTTGGCTAGAGTTTAGATTCTGCTCTAGATTGTCTTTCTTTTTCTTTCTCTTATCTTAAATTCTTCAAATCCTATCAATTGGTATCAGAGCGGTCGATCCTTTAGGCCTGTTTGAAACCATGGTTAGCATACGACATTCTTCCTATGAGAATGAATCACCCTTACACCCAAATCAGAACCCAGAAAACCCATCCAATTCCCATCCTCAAAATGATCCTGCTGTAATTTTAGTGCAAGAACCATCCCGATGCACCCCGATTCTAACCAAAGAACAATTGGCGCTATCCTTGCGCAATTGAATTTTATGAATTTCAAATCAATACACTCAAGAAAGCAAAGGCGCCGTAATGATCCCCGGAGAAATGAGTCATCGTATAGAGACCCTTTGGTGAACAAGAGGAGATCAATATGGACAATCCTTCATGGAACAGAAATTCAAACAAAAGACCATACTCAAAAGTCGAATTCCCGAAGTATGAGGGAGGGGATCCACAAGGGTGGATTTTAAAGGCTGAAAAGTATTTCAGATATTACCAAACATCTGAAGATTTAAAGGTGGATATTGCAGCAATAAATCTGGAAGGAGACGCACTGGACACTTTTACATGGGTTTCGTCTGGACGAACAATAAGACACTGGGAAGAATTAGTGCAAGTTCTTCAGGAACAATTCGGTCCAGCAGAATTCCAAAATCCTGATGTACATCTTTGTGGAGTGAAACAAACCGACACTGTAGGCGAATACAAATTGGAATTTGTTCGTCGTCAGTCGCGCGTGCAAGGTTGGCCTGAACATTGCCTTTTGGGAGTATTTATTAATGGATTAAAAGAAGAATATCAAGCCGACGTGAAGATCCAGAAGCCACGCACCGTTTATAAAGCAGTCAGTTTAGCACTTGAATTTGAAGCAGAACTCCAATCCCAACCGACTCCACATTTTGCGCCACAATCCCAATTTCCGCGCACAACGGACTCATGCCCATGTAGTTTTGATTCTTCAATTAATTGGCGTGATTCTAAAATAATCACGCCACGTCAGCCAGGAGAATTGTCGGTCAGCGGCGCAGCATATTCAGGAAACCAAAATTCGAATTATCAGGATCAGCGAAATTTTTCACGCGATACGCAATATTCTGACGCCACAAATCAGGGGACTCACGGCGCAACATATTCGGGAAACCAATATTCAAATCAATATTCGAATTTCCGAAATTCAAATCCCTCTAAACCGTTCCCCACCAATTCGGCCAATTCCCAACTTCCTCCTAATTTTTCGCACCAGTCACGATCATCTGACTCCGAAAGGAAAAACCGGCGTGAAAAGGGGTTATGCTTCCGTTGTGGTGACCGATTTAGCCCTGGCCATCGCTGTTCATCATCGACATTAAAAATAATGGAAGTATCTAATCAAGTAGGTGGTCTGATCGAAAGTACAGATGAAGAACACCTTGCAAACGCAAAATTGGCTGAAATTTCCTTCTTCCCGCCTTGAGGACAAGGCTGATTTTCAAGGGGAGGGTATTGTTAGGGTTCCATGTGTCCTCTTTTGAAGAAAGCCACATGTTAGGAGAAGTTAGGTTTAGTTAGTGTTGTTTAGGGAAGTTATTGTATTTTATCTGTTTGTGATAGTTATTGTATCTTATCTGTTTTAGGGAAGTTGTGATAGGAAGTTATCTTTAGGCAAAGGCAGGAGGCTATAAATATATTGTAATATGTTTTCAAAGGATTATGAATGAAATATATGATATTCAGATTTGTTATGTTGGCTAGAGTTCAGATTCTGCTCTAGATTGTCTTTCTTTTTCTTTCTCTTATCTTAAATTCTTCAAATCCTATCATCTGGTCTAGCTTACCCAATATTGATTTAGGCCGCCAATGTGAGTTGACATAGATGGTAAGGGATCCAGGACTAGGCCCTTGGGTCGTGGGTTCGATCCCCTCTACCGTCGCTGGGACTCCTTTGGTAGGCGATCTCGTAAGTCCCCAGTAAGTGCTCATAGAGCCCGGGGCCGTGCCCTGGCCTTGGTGGGGGACTGATGTCGAACCCCTCCAAAACTTTTTTTTATCAAAAAAAAAAAAAGATGATTTAGGCCAATTTTTTCCATTAGGTCGAGTTGGACTACTTGAACCACTAGAATTTTTGTTCATCCCTAAAATTTAGGTTCACAAATGTGTTCAAAATTATTTACTTTTTCCTGACATGTTCAGAGGTGGTGATTTGTGCTTAGGAAGAATTATCTCTTAATTTTTGTGCGCACGCCACGCACATACGAATTCTAATTCTGAACATATTCTAATGCTAAGAGGTGGGGATTCATAGCCAGAACAGATTTTATTGCTCCTAATTTCTATTTCTCAATTTGTGCATCTCATCCTTACGCAATGGCCATGCTATCCTTCATGACAAATTGTCATCTCGTTGACGATGGAAGCAACCATTATTCATTTGGATCACTGGTGAATCATTTGAAGTCCTAAAATGAATCGACAATAGCACAGAAAATTACCTTTGAAAATCAAACATTAAGTGGACAAATAATTTAGTTTTGAACAAATATACCTCGTTCTTTGGTCCTTGATGTATTTCCTCAGGGAAATAGATTTTCAAAACTATGCAACTTATCACATTTTAGCTTAGTTCTTGACAGAAGAATAAATATTATCCAACGAAGGAGATTTAAATAAATAACTCATGCAGAGAAATAAATTACAAAGCTAAAGTGAAGAGTTAATGTCCTTTATGCGTCATATTTTCTCTAAAATTTACATCATGACATGAAAACCTTGACATGATACTCATTAAACGTCCTAATGGGAATTTGGAAACCATGATTAAAAAAACAGCATTTTTACATTTTACAAGCCAAAATTCATCGTATATGTATCTCATACAATGTAAAATCACTTTAAATAAGTTGATCTAATTACCCATAACCAGAGACATTGTGTCAGGCTACTGTCTGCCCACAGAAAACGAAAGCTTGGATGAGGGTTTGAGCAGCACGGGTTTGATCAGGTGCACCAGAGACGATAACCAAACCCTCCGAGGCCCCCAGATTTGGACCATGAACCACTACATTTGCACCAGAGATCTGAGGAATTCTCAAATGTTAAAAAACTAAGAACTTTGAGGGATCGATGGATACTATGGGAGTGCCTAGACTTTCAGCCATTGGATTATCTTGAGATTCATGGGAGTAACATACTACTCCCTCCATCCCTTATTATATAAACTTTAAATTTGTGAATGGGTCACGAAATATTAACTTTATTTTAGGTTTGTCAAAAGGTATTTATTGCTTTTTTTTTTCTTTTTTTTACTTTAGCCCTTGATGATTGTATTTATAGTTAGGGAAAAAAAATACATATTTATTACTCTTAACTAATTTTAACTGTTTTCTTGATAAACACAAATCAATTATTTGAAGTTTATAATTAAGGACAGACGGAGTATTATGAGACACAAGTAACCATACAAGAAGTCAAGAACAGACCTGCTGGATCTGAATTAGGTTGCTATTGTTATCTCCATGAACTTGTGGTAAATACATTTGGGGGATGGTGACCTTCACAAGAGTGCTTGCATATTGTGTGATGGATTTCCATTCCTGGAAATAACAACCCGTTCACATAAATATCAGAACATCCAGAGCTAAATAAAGGATAGATTCTGCTAACAACATCCTATTATTTCATGTTGTATAGAACTTACAATCAGAAAGCCCAGCTACTGTTAGCCAATAAATCATACTACATCCGTTCCTAAATATATGAGTCAACTGACTTTTTTTTTAGAGATTAAGTAAGCTGAGTTATTGAGTATTAATGTTCATCGTTTTTCTCCAAACTAATTTTCTTGACTTATAAATTGATATATAATATAATGATTGCGCAATATATGATATCATTAAGTAGTTTATTTAGCTTTTTTTATCTCTCCCAAAAATATAAAAGCTAATTGGCTCTTATATTAAGGATCAGATGTGGGTGTTAGCTAAAAATCTAATCAAGCTCATCCAAAGAACTATCAAACTAATGCTGGAAAAAGGGGTAGAAGGAGAAAGGGAAGGGGGAACTCATAGTTAATAAGGGCTTAGAGACCCAAAATGATTATAGAGTAAATACCCTTTTTGGTCCCTGGAAAACACACGGATGCCCTTTTTGGTCCCTGAAAAAAAAAGATATCATTTTTTGTTCCCTAAAATGGAAAAATAAGGTCCATTTTAGTCCTTTTGGACATTTTTTTTGGACATTTTAATCCCTCATAAATTCCCAAAAAGGTCATTTTTAGTCCCTAAAAAGGACCAAAACGACATTTCCTTTACTCAGGGACCAAAAAGGGCATCCGTGTGTTTTCCAGGGACCAAAAAGGGTATTTACTCATGATTATAGGAAGCGTCAAATTGTGTAAGTATACTGAACAACCACAATAATTAAGATAGATTAAACGAAAAATCTTGGAGAATTTAGTATCAAAGTAAGGTGTTACATTGATATGGTATCAGAGTCTGGGTGATACACAAAGCAAGATTCTGCTAGTATGGTATCAGAGTAAGGTGTTACACAAATCATGTCTCTTCCTGTGATGATTAATTGCTTTCAATACGTCTCTTATCTTTCTTTCCTTCTTTCCTACTGTTATGTTCCAGTTTTTATTTCGTTCATACTGATGTCTCTCATATTCATTAAAGATCTGCTTCGAATTGGTGTTGGAATTGCTTGTTCCCGCCAACAGCGACTACGAACACCGCCGTCAACCAACAACAACTGGAAGTAGTGGTGCAGATTGCACCTATTTCCACGACGATCGAGGTGCCAGAGCCAGATGCAGCGCGCCTCCAGTTTCCCCTCCGCCTACGGTAAGACGCACCGAAACGTCGTACCCTAGGCGTGCATGAACAGAGGCTTACAAAGCAAGGTGTTACACTGGTATGGTATAAGAGCCTAGGGTGTTAAACAAAGTAAGATTCTGCCTAAATTAAGAGGCTTTTCTATCCAAATCAAGATTCTGCAAAATTAAGAGGCTTTTTTTTCACCTTGCTTAAGTTTATTGTTCACACTAGTATGGTATCAGAGCAAGGTGAGCCTGGGGTGTTACACAAAGTAAGATTCTGCTAGTATGGTATCAGAGTAAGGTGTTACACAAATCATGTTTCTTGCCGCGATGATTAATTGATTTTCGTACTTCTCATATCGTTCTTTCCTTCCTTCTTGCTGTTACGTCTCAGTCTTTCTTTCGTTTTTACTGACATCTCTCAGATTCATTGAAGATCTGCTTAAAACTGATGTTGGAATTGCTTGTTCCCACCAACAATGACTGCGGACACCGCCATCGAGCAACAACAACCGGAAGTGGTGGTGCAGATGGCACTAGTTTCCAAGGCGATCGATGCGCCTGAGCCAAATGCAGCGACGCCTCCAGTTTCCCCTCCACCTACGGTAAGACGCACCGAAGCGCTGTACCCTAGGCATGCATGAATGGAAGCGTTACAGAGCAAGGTGTTACACTGGTATGGTATAAGAGCTAGGGTGTTACACAAAGCAAGATTCTGCCTAAATTAAGAGGCTTTTCTACCCAAATCAAGATTCTCCAAAATTAAGAGGCTTTTGGTTTTTTTTTTCACCTTGGTTAAGTTTATTGTTCACACTAGTATGATATCAAAGCAATGTGTTACACTGATATGGTATCAAAGCATGGAGTGTTACACAAAGCAAGATTCTGCTGGTATGGTACATAAATATCTTAGGGAAAATTGCATTCAAGTTTCGAACAAGAAAAAAGACAACAAAATGGTCCATTGAAATCTCCAAATTGCATTTAAGTATCGTGGGACCTTTTTGCAATAAATTCCAATTGTTGGACTTGTCAATAGATGCCTATAGACTTGTCAGTGGATGCCCCTAGACTTGTTCATGGACCCTCATGGACTTGTTAGTGGAATTGGAATTTATTTCAAATAAGTCACATGGACTTAAATGCAATTTTGAGTTTCAAGAGACCATTTTGTCATTTTTCTCTTGTCTGAGACTTAAATGCAATTTTTCCAATATCTTATGCTGTGCACATAGTTGAAAACATGATGTTGCAAAAGCTAAAGATGAGTTGCGTTGCATCTAAGTCATTAAACAAATTTTAGGTCCATTAAGTAATAGATTTTAGAAAAAATCTCAAAGAAAGACCTCCAAATTTTCAAAATCCTAAACCAGGTTTATTTTCTACCATTGATAAAAGGTTGACCCCGCCTCTTGATAAGAAATTCATAACTCATTTAATATAAAATCACTTATTTAAAATATTAAAATTTTAGAGGCCTTTTTCTTGGCTCCTTTCTAAATTTTATGATTAGGGATACTTTGACAATTGTCATAAATCTAAATATATGGATCAAGAGTCGAAGGAGCAAGTGTACACGCTGGGAAAAAAAATTAAATATTGTTTTGTGAATAAATAAGGATTGGATTTCTTCCACTGAAATCTTCATTCCGTGGGCTGATTATTTGTTGAATCAGTGTGGAATAAAACTGTGATTAAAATATTATTAAGACAAATCATAATGTTAAATAAGCTATACAACCATTCGTAATTTCACAAAGTCAAAATATTCATATGGCGTCCTTTGGATTTTAACGCGAGACATTTTGTGTAATTTTTGAAAGACTAAAATATATGTTTAGTCTTTTTTCGTTAGTTTGATTAACGAAAAATGCTATTTAAATGATGATTCTGTAATGTAATTAAATGCTTACAATATTAATGTTTAATAAAAATTATAAATTATTTAAAATAAAACCTAATAAGATGTTGTTTTATCTAATCTTTCAACGTTAACAACTCATATTTCAAAATATAAAAACATTACACTGAAGGATTAAATTTTAAGCATGTTTTGTCTACATTTAAATGCACAGCCACCATTTAAATTTATTGGGTCAAAATTTTTCATTAATAAGACCAACGATATTAACGTTAAAGAAATTGAAAATGCATTTTATAAATTTATGGGATAAATAGAAACTTCTTGTATTAAAAAATTGAGAACTAGGCCCCACTAGTCCACCTTCATTGAAAATAATGTTAATGTGCTAAAATAGCCTTCACCTTTTATTAAAAGTGCAACAATAACCATAAACTATTTTTTAGAGCAAAATAACTTTAAACTTTTAAAATAGGGGTAAAATCGTTATAGAAACCCAACTAACTTCCATTTATTATAATGGGAAAATTAATTTTTTGGCCCTTAAATTTTTGATTCATTTAAAATTCAATCTATGAACTTTTGACTTCTTTGCAACTCGACCCCTAATATTTCTGAGTCATCCTATGTAGCAAAGTAATGTTACGTACTTAGGCTGATTTTACATAAATTAAAAAATCTCCAACAACGGCTCGTCGGGCGGCGTAATGGCAAAATTAGGATTTCGAAAAGAGTAATATCACTTTCAAAACATTACAAAACTCGACTACAAAAAATAGCCCTCCCATATGATACCCAATCATACTTGAAAATTTAAAGGCTATTCTAGCATTACTACCCCTAATTTTGAAAGAGCTATAAAAGCTTCAACTTTTCAGGTACTCGATCCCTACCAAGAAACACCCTACTTACTAAAACTATCTAACTCATCCCCACCAACTTAGGGCTCCAACAGTCCAGTTGAAGTTTCCTCGACATCCCCAAACTCATCCACCTCTATTTTCAAAAAATTTATTTTTGCTTCTATTATTATTATTTTTTATTTTCCTTACCTAAACTCAATTATTTTTCTCAAAATTTCCAATTAATTAGTAAATATACTTTTACTAATTTTCAACCATTCTCCACTAATTTTTGAGCTTTACATAATTATCTCGAATTTTCCTTTGAGCATCCATGGCATCCATAACAGATCCTTTTAAAACACTATAGGGCAGCAAATGACTCCGAATGAAGAAAATGTTAAAGCTTCTGAAAGATCTATCATGGAGGCCGGGGATACCCAGTGAGATTTCTAGAAAATAGAGGTGGAGAAGGATTCGAGTTGGTGGGGATGAGGATGGTGATTATTTTTTTAAATTTATGTAAAATCTACCTAAGAAATTTTCAATAATATATATATATATACACACACACATACATTTTTTGCTATATAGTTCCAACCAGCGGCTGCGTATTTTGATCTGTTCGGATCGTTCGCTCCATTTTGGTGCGTCTGTTCGTGCGACGCACCAGTTCGCTGCAATAGATGCGGGTTGCTTCTGTTCGTTCCGTTCTGGTGCGTCTGTTTGCACAACGCACCAGTTCGCTGCAATAGACGAGTCCATCTGATCAAGTTTTTTATTGTCTATAAATAGGGCGCCCTAGTCACAGAATTGTATCCGATTTTTCATATACACTCCTTCTGCATACTGCATATACAAAACATTTTGTACGTTCTGAAAGAAGACTCGTTGGATTTGCTTGGGCTTTAGATTGACAGAGCTCTCTTTCTGAAGACGAATAACCTGCTCTATCCTGGGAGGCAATTCCTCAGAAACCTTCAGCATTCATATTGAGGGAGCAAAATTGTCTTAAGGACACAACGTACGTTGAGCCCGGATTTCTTCATAATTCATTTCCATAATCGGCAGTCTTGTAAATTCGTTTATAGCTTTCCATATTATACAGACCTGTTGTATACTATCTGTATGTGCTGTTTCAATAATACATATTCTTGTTCTGCTATTTTAATAGTATTTGTTTATTGTATATTCAATTTTTACCTATTCAATACATTTTAAACAACAACATTTGGAAGAGGATGAGATTAAAAAAAGTCAAAGCACACCCACTTCACAACATATGTTGCACAATCTCTCCTTTCAGAGTAAGGTGTTACATTGGTTTGGTATTGAATCCTGGGTGTTACATAAAGCAAGATTCTGCTTAAATTAAAAGTCTTTTTCGCTTGTATTGCTTGAATTACGATCAAGAATCTTTGCTTGACTACTATCTGCCAAATTGTTTAACCAGGATATTTCTGGGGCTCTAGTAAAACTCAATGTCCCTCAAAGACTAGCCTCATTGATTAGATTTTCAAAATATTGGAAAGAAAGAAAATATTCCTATTCAACATCCACAAATAAAAGTATAAAATGCCTCCGTGACTATAAACCTGTTGTTGTCATCAGCAACGAGGGAACGACATCTCGCAACTGGGGCTGGGGAAATTGGTGCCATCTGCACCAGCACTTCAACCAGTTGTTCCTCGATGGCGTCTGCAGTGCTTGCTTTAGGGAAAAACCACTTACAAGCAGATCTATAGAAATATAATAAATAAGACAAGTAAATATGACTTAAGAAGAGACGTTAAGTAAGAAGGAAAGAACAAAAGACTACGCATTGAAAGCATTTAATAATTGGATTGACACACATGATTCGACGTTTTCTTCGCTCACTATACCTCCTTTTCTTTTGTAAAGATGTCAAACACTGATAAATTGTTTTAAAAAGTTTTAAAGTTTTTTAGAAAATCTCATTCATATTAAGGTGACTCAGTGGCCGATTCGCCAGTTTCTAGTCTGGTCCAAATTCCTAAACCATGGATATTATATGACATATCATGATGTGCGTTTAAAATGTTCGGTTTTGTTCCATCTAGTGCAGCTGGTTGTGGAGGGGTGATTCGGGAGTGTGCTGGCAATTGGATAGTGGGCTTTTCAAGGCAGATAGGGACTTGTCATGCTAATTCAGCTGAAGAGTGGACTGTAATTGAAGGGCTACAATTAGCCTGGGATTTGGGTTTCAAAAGAGTTATTTTGGAATCTGATGCTGATTTTATTGTTCAGTCTATTTTAGATAGTTCCTGCTCTTCTTGTAGTAATCTTGTGTTGAAGGCCAGGGAGTTGCTTAACTTCAATTGGCAAGTGGTTGTTAGGAGTATTTCTAGAGATTGTAATAGGGTAGCCGATGCTTTGACTAAGTTAGGTTTTGCTAGTTCAACTGTTCTTGGCGAGTGCCCCAGTGAACTAAGGTACTGGGTTGACTGCGAGTGTTTGGGATTAAATTCCCCTATTGTGTAATTTTACTTTAATGTAGGCTTGATGCCATCCTTTTTAGCAACAACAACAACAAAAAAGTTCGGTTTTGTGATAATTTAGTGTCACTAATGTGTTCAAAATTATTTACTTTTCCCTGACATGTTCAGAGGTGGTGATTTGTAGTTAGGAAGAATTATCTCTTAATTTTTGTGCGCGCGCCACACACGTACGTATTCTAATTGTAAATATATTCTAATGCAAAGAGGTGGGTATTCATAGCCATAATAGATTTTATTGCTACTAATTTCTATTTCTCAATTTGTGCATGTCATCTTTGCGCAGGGGCCATACTATCCTTCTTGACAAATTGTCATCTCGTTGATGATGGAAGCAGCCATTATTCATTGGGATCACTGGTGACTCATTTGAAAATTAAACATTAAGTGGACAAATAATTTAATTTTGAAAAAAATATACGTCATTCTTTGGTCCTTGATGTATTTCCCCAGTGAAATAGATTCTCAAAACCTTGCAACTTACCACATTTTAGATTAGTTCTTGATAGAAGAATAAATATTATCCAACGAAGGAGATTTAAATAAAGAGTAAATACCCTTTCATTGACAAAAAACACGGACCCCATTTTTATCCCTAACAAAAAAACGACATTTATTCATCCTTTTTATGGGACTAAAAACCTTTTGAAAATTTGTGAGGGATCAAAATGTCCATCAATCGACCCTTATTCGTTCTTTTTATAAACTAAAAAGGACATTTTTTTATCTGGACCAAAATGGGGTCCGTATTTTTTGTCAGAGACCAAAAAGAATATTTACTCTTAAATAAATAACTCACGCAGAGAAATAAATTACAAAGCTGAAGTGAATAGGTAATATCCTTTATGCGTAATATTTTCCCCAAAATTTACATCATGACATGAAAACCTTGACGTGATACTCATTAATCGTCCTAATGGGTGTTAGGAAACCATGTTACAAAAAAAGCATTTTTACGCTTTTCGAGGCAAAATTCATCATATATTTACATTGTGTCAGGCTACTGTCTGCCCACAAAAAATGAAAGCTTGGATGAGGGTTTGAGCAGCACGGGTTTGATCAGGTGCACCAGAGACGACAACCAAACCCTCCGACGCCCCGGGATTTGGATCATGAACCACCACATTTGCACCAGAGATCTGAGGAAATCTCAAATGTTAAAAAACTTAAAACTTTGGGAATCGTTGATACTATGGCAGAGCCTGGCTTTCAGCCATTGGATTATCTTGAGATTCATTGCAGTAACATATTTCTCCCTCCGTCCCTTATTATATAATCTTCAAATTTGTGAATGGGTCTCACTTATCCTCTTTACAAATAAGAGTATAATTGGAAAAAAAAAAATACACATTTATTACTTTTTAACTAATTTTAACTGTTTTCTGGATAAATACAAATCAGTTATTTGAAACTTATAATTAAGGACAGAGGGAGTATTATGAGACACAATCCAAGGGCTGAGAGCCCAAGCTCTCCACAACCCAAGCCAAGTAACCATACAAGAAGTCAAGAACAGACCTGCTGGATCTGAATTATGTTGCTATTGTTATCCCCATGAACGTGGGGTAAATACATTTGGGGGATGGTGACCTCCACAGTGGTGCTCGTCATATTGTGTAATGGATTTCCAGTCCTGGAAATAACAACCAGTTTACATAAATATAAGCACATCCAGAGCTAAATAAAGGATAGATTTGCTAACAACATCCTATTATTTCCTATTGTATAGAACTTACAATCAGAAAGCCCAGCTACCGTTAGCCAGCAAATCATACTACCTCCAATCCTAAATATAAGAGCCAACTGACTTTTTTTTTTTTTTTTGGAGAGATTAAGTAAACCAATTAAGTTACATTAAGTATTTATATTTATCGTTTTTCTCCAAACTAATTTTCTTGACTTATAAATTGATATATAATATAATGATACACAACATATGCTATCATTAAGTAGTTTATTTAGCTCTCTTAATCTCTCCCAAAAATATAAAAATCAACTAGCTCTTATATTAAAGACCAGATGGGAATATCAACTAAAAATCTAATCAAGCTCATCCAAAGAACTATCAGACTAATGCTGGGAAAAGGGGTGGAAGGAGAAAGGGAAGGGGGAACTCATGGTTAACAGGAGCTTAGAGACCCAAAATCATTACAGGAAGCAGCAAATTATGTAAGTATACTGAACAGTCAAAATAATTCCCAAGACAGAGTAAATGAAAAATTCATCTAATTAAAGAGTACAACAGCTTATCTAACATATGTAGTTCCTCTAAAAGATCAATAGGCTCAAAGAATCACCTTCCAGGAGGCATATTTCTTGAAGTCACACTGGAAGCATCAGGAGTTCCCCCAGTATTTCCCCTGCTAACTGCCTGAAAACCAGAAATCAAAAGAAAGTTTCAGATTAAAACCAATTATGTAAGCATGAAAAATCCAGAGATTCAAATCCCCAGATACCGACCTGCGGGTGCCATGATCTTGGAGAATTTTGTCCTTCATACCCACGAGGGTAGGGAACTCGATCCACAGTTGCTGGACCACGACCCACACCATGAAAATAAGAATGTTGAGGATCAATAGGCTGAGAGGGAACAGCCAAATGGTCAATTCCATGAGGAGGTGGAGGTCCAACTTGAGGAGGGTGACTGGAGGGCATCGGAGGATTTCTTGGCCTATACAAAGGAGGAGGCATTTCTGAGAATGGTGGCAAATGATGTGGTGGACCAAAATTTGGAGGAGGCACCTTTATTGGGAAAATGGTTTCTCGAATTCTACTGGTTATGTGAAACAAAGCATCCTGTACAGATTGTGGGCTCCCAATAACCTGAAATGAACGAACATTTTATTCAATATCCTAAGAGACTGCAAAGAACTACAGAAGGAATGAGCATGCCTGCAGCAGAATTACAGAGCAAGAACCACATACGACATTTGTTGTCATGATCCACGACTTAATTATGTATTCAAAAATTATCATACACACAAAGTTACATAACTACAGTAACACCATAACACAGCACAACATCTTCATGCTCATTACATTGAAAACAGGAGAGAAGTACACGGGACATCCAGTACAGCAATAGTCAGTGAAAAATCGATCAGCTACCTTAGCAGCATAAGCTATAAGAATGGAACCGTGGTAAGATAATGTTATACAAATATAAAGGCTAGTTAGTAAACAAAATAAGGGGAGGCAAACTGGCTCTTTCTCAAGAATTATGAAATAAAATAAAGCAACCTTTCTTGAACCAAACAAGGATTTGTTGAGTCTCGTCCAAATTTCCAGAAGTGTCAATTACCTGTACAATTTCTTCATTTTGGGAAGCACCTTTAACCTGTTCTTTAGGAAAAATACGTATATTAGCACCCGTGGCTCTTCTCATTTCTGAGATAACAGAACCTCCCTTGCCCAACAAGCAACCTATCTGCAGCGAGTGTACAAGCAGCCTAGCAACAGGGGCAGCACCTGGTTCAAATCCAATCTCTGCAAGTTTACAATGGACACGAATAACAGCATCCTGTGCAGGTGAATGCTTATGCTCTGGATTCTGCAGAAGATTATAAAAGAACGTCCAATGCTACATCATTACTACATACTAGACAAGCAATGAAAAGGTTATCATGATCAAAATATTCTGAACAGCAATTCACAGAATAACCAATCTGAAGATGGAATTAATCAAACCAGGCAACGATAAAGAGATATAGAAGAAATCAGCCCTACTTCAACCTTCTAATAAAAGCACTTAAAAAACAAAAATTGACACATTAGACCGGCTGATAATAATAATAATAATAATCTAAACAAACACGGGAAACTCTTTAAGACTATCATATTTTTTTGGATAAATATGAAAGGGGCAGAATTATCTCCTACCAAGAGAGAATTATTGAAGAAAATTGAACCACCAAATATTGCAAAACTATTACCATCAGGTAACTCAACATTTAAAAAGAAAATTAAGAAAAGAACTCAGGGAAACTTCAGTCATTTGCAAGAGTCTCAACACACACAGAAATGAACGAGCTGGGCCAAGAAAACACATTAATGTGCAAGTATAATCAATATAAAAATAAAGAGTTAATTCACTACTGTGCTTGCAAGAATCAGATATATCCCTACAAAACACCAAAAGATTTGAGATACTTAGGAGCTCATGCCTCTCGTGCAGATATAACAACAACACGCTCATCTAAATCAGAGTCAGCAATTTTGATAGATGCACCAGTTTCACTTTCCAAAGACCGTACTACAGAGCCACCTTTTCCAATAAGACTACCAACTTTATCTTGTTGACACAACAACTTGAAGACAACCTCATCTTCCACAAACATTCGATGACCAGCCCCAATGCCTGCAGGCCCTGGAAAAGAAGAATAACCTCTGGAATGATGATCATGAGCATATATGCCAGATGCATAACCCCGGTGAGGATAAGGATCAACCTGAGCCGGAGGTGCAGCTCCATGGAGTCCCCCAGAAGGCTTAAAAGCACCAGAATTGACTGCATCAACCCTTGGGTTATCCTGAAGACAACTTGAAACAGAGAGGAGTGCCTTCTTTACTGCTGTTAAGTGTCCTGTTATCTGCATATACCATAAGATGGCCACAAGATTACTGTGCCATAAAAATGAAAAAGAAAAGGGGAATTCGTGGAAATAAATGCCATTGAAACAAACTGAAATTGACAGACAGCACAAATTAAAGATTGTATGTGAGAAATAAGAAAACTGATTATTATTTCATTCCGCAGAGGAGCTTATACATAAGAGCATGGCAGACCAAGTCTCTAATCAAGGTTGTCAAATTCGCAAGTTCAAGTAAACTCATAGGAGATATGTAAACTCAGATCATGAACTCAAGTCGTAGATACATAAGAGTTTACCTCTATTAATAAATAGGTATTTATGAGATACATATATTGAAATGAGTGAAACACAATATCTTAAAAAATGTAGCATAATCATATACTTCAAAACAAATTCTTTACATTCCATAATTTATTATACTTAAAATTCATATAAAAGCTACATAGAGTTCCTCGAATATAACTACGTTTAAAAAATTATTAATGCTTCATAAATCATGATACTTATTAATTATTATACATTAATTATTTTAAAATAATACTAAACATTATTTATGCATAATGAGACTCAGCCATTAACCTTCCTCGAATCAACTCAAGTTCAAGCATTGAGATCATGCGAATTAAGCAAGTATTAACATGATGCAAGCGTGTTCACAAGAAATCCTTACCCATTACACAAACTTGGCGAGTTAACTCACGATTTTAACTACTTTGTCTCTAACTACTATAATAGAATAACAACTAGCTACCCTTACAAGCAATTCACAACATAAAAATCACAATTACATACTGCAAATTCAGCACTGGAAGAAACTAATGCCCAAGCGTCTCTAAGACAGAATGCTCAAAAAGAATACTAATCGACAGTTAGATATAAACCAGAGGGTATAAAAATAACAAGTAGCAGATGTCTTTGCTCATCACTGGCCCTATTGAGAAGGCTTTGGGGATGGCCTGAAACTGGAATTATTGGCCAAAAAAAGTAGAAACTCCACATCTTTTCTTGGGATTATAAATATTCAATAGGAAATATTTTTCAACAATTTATGTCATGATCAATTCTAAAAAGCTAGAAGTTAGCATTCCAAGGCCCTCAGAGAAGGATAAAAAGTTGTTCAGGAACTGTTGCAGTTTGCATAAAAATAAGACCGTCACTCAAAAAATAATGGTGAAATTTTGATAATGTCGTGGGATAGTTTACCTATTTGGATGACTTGTCTTCATTTTAAGCAGCATTTCTTGTTTGAACAGAACATATTCTGATTACTGACAGAGTAATTTGAGAAACAGCTGTCAGAGAGAACTTATACGCAAATTTTATAGGGGTCACTTAATGCCAGAATAAACCCTTTTTATTACAAATAGAGGGGTAGATCTCATGCGATAGAACCTGCCCCAGACATTAGACTTTCAAAAAGCTGCGAGAAATTTTTTCCTGAAAAGAAGGGGAAAACAACTGCACAATACCTGAATGCAGTCTGAGGAGAGGAACCAGCACTATTTGCTGCTTTGGCACAGTATCAGGTCCCTCAGAAATTTATAGATATATATATTGATTGTTAGTTTATCAGGTTATTTAAGCATTACTCATTCTAGGGCTTGCAATTTCTCTTTTGACTCTGATTCTTTAGGGGAAACTAGTATATCTAAAGAACAAGGGCCATTGCAACTATCTAAAGATTTTGTTTTCACTGTATGATAAACAAAAGACAAAAAACAATTCCATGGCCAGTGTCATTTCACATATTGACCTTAAGCTTAAACAATCCAGAGAGACTGTAACACTTTCTCCCTTAATATTCCCTTTAAACATGTTATTTCAGCTGCACATTAGACATGATACACATCATCCTTCAGTTCTCAAAGTAAAGAAGAAGATTAACTCTTGACATTGAAAATTACACAATCGGAGAAATGTATTATGCAGTGGCACATTTGTATCATAAGTGATAATATCAGAGGCAAAGCAAATATTCCTATTCAGCATCCACATAGCACATGAAATGAAGAGTTAAACAGTTGCTGAGCATAGCCCTCCTTTGTAAATTTGTGATGATTTAAGCACAAGAAGACAGGATAGTTAAATAACAAGATAAGGAAGCAAAACACTGTGAGTCTCCAAAAATTACAAAGTTACATTTTTAACATGATAATCCCAACCAAAAATTGACATTATAATTTGAGTCTCCAAAGGTTGTTTTAAATAAGGGTTAAGGTGCAATTTTACTAACAAAGTTTTTACTTAGGAGAGTCTAGCACAAATAAGTTTTGGAAGGAGCAAAAATACCAACAAGCAAATTAAAATAGTGCATATTTACCAAGGCCGTTAAATTTCATCGAACGTTTCTTAAATTCATCAAGGCCAATTTGAAGTAAAACCTAAGAGACGTTTGATGAACGGCCTTGGTGAATATGTACCATTTTAAATTATTTATTGGTATTTTCCCCCTTCAAAACTTATTTGTTATTTGTCTAAGTCGTTCCTCGGAAAAAACTTCGTTATTAAAATCGCACCTTAACCGTTTAAATAATGCACAACCAGTTTGGAGCATCCCTCTTAATGAATACGTATATTAAACCATCACTGAAAACACCAACGCCTAGAACAAGGAATATTGTTTTAGATATTTTGCCTCATGTGTAGGAATATACAAGCCTCGAGGCCCAGCACTGGCTGCCCTTTCCTTTCCAATCTATATCCCTCCCCAAATGTCATTTTGTGAATTACTTCCCCCAAGTTCCTTCAACCTAGATTTGTTCCCTCTAGTTATTAGAGTTCTTTCGCATTAGTAAAGACAAAGACATAAGGAAGAAAATGATGCAATCAGGAGCCATTTATGCGTAAGAGTAGTGCTATAAACAGCCCTCTCATCTTATTGTCATATTCATGAATACTTAGTTAGAACTCAGATGGTTTAGGGTACATAATCACATTCGAACGGGCATTTTCAAAAATAAAAATTTAGTTAAATTGAATCAACATACTGAACCTACATTACAGAAAAAAGGACAGGAGAAACAAGAGAAGGAGAATAAAGAAAAGCACCACCTGAATCAATTCATCTCCTGGAGATGCACAACCAGGGAGTTGATCCTTGGGCAAAACTCTGATCTGAGCCCCAGTCTCCTGCCTAATTTTCTCCACAATCTTCCCTCCTCTACCAAGCACACACCCAACCTGATTACTCTGAGCCAGCAACCTACAAGTCACCGAATTCTTAGTCTCACTTCCACCACCATTATTAATATTGTCCTCAGGTTTGTCCTCATCCACCCTTGCCATCTTCTCAAAAACCCTAATCAAAGCTTGCTGAGCAGGCGAGCCATCATCGCAATCGCCGGTACCGGAATTTGAATTGTTTGACGAAAGGGCACAATGCTGCTGCTGCTCAGCAGCAAAAGCAGAGTTGGCATTGGAAGCAATAACAATGACACGCTCGTCGGAGGAGGCGGCAGCAGAGTCATCAACGTGAATTCTGGCTCCGGTGAGCTCTCGAAAGTAGCGAATGACAGAACCGCCCTTGCCAATGAGGGCGCCAGTCTTAGAGGACGGACATAGCATACGGAAGACGGTGTCGGAGGGAGAAGCGGCGGACGGTGAGGGAGCCGGCGGAGGGTGGGGGCGGCGCTTGGGGGTGGGAGTGGGGAGGTCGAAGGTGCGATCAGGTGGACGCTTGTTGGAGCCAAGAGAAGGATCCATACTCCAAACACAGAAGCAAGAGTCGACAGAGTGGTACTTGCAGTACTAACGTGAAATTTGGTCACTTTGCAATCGGAACGGTCTTCGCTTCAGTCTGTGCTCTTCTCAGATGGAGCTGTAGCCTTACACGTGCTTGGAAACAGTTCTTAGGCTGTGTTTGGTACGCGGCAAGTCCACATTCCATGCCCATATTCTCATTATTCAAGATTTCTCTCTTTCTTGGAAATGGTGCTTACACAAAAGCATGTAAGAAGCATATAAATATGAGCATGAAATGTAGACTCGTGGGTGACACTCAATTTTAAGGAGTAACATTGGGTTTGGAGCTGGAAATCAGGGCCGACCCAGGGCCTGAGGTTAAAAAACATATGTTTTTCAAAGCCCAATCTGAAAGCACCAAGGCCATGACCAGCCCTACATGCCCCGGAAGTTACTATTTCAAATTTTAATTATTTTTCCTCTGTTTTTTTTTCAAGGAAATATAATTAGTAAATTACAACAATTAAAGTTCTAATTTATTAAATAAATGAACACGAATCATCCAACAAATAAACGCTTTCACTAATTCATAATCGAAAGCAAACTATTGTTCACAAATAACTCACATAAAACATAATAAGCATATCTAGGTTTTAAATTTAAAATTATTATGTAATATTTCTATGGCAAAATTGACCCTATGACTTGTGATGAGAAGGTTGTCAATATAAGGAGCAAGTTGACTTTCATTTTCAATGAATATTCGAATGTGGAGACATTTCTTCCAACTCCTTATGAAATTTTAAAAAAAAAAAAAAAAAATTAACAGGGCCTAACGGACCTACCCGAGACCCTGCAAAGCCGGTCCTACATGATCAATTTCATTTAACTCCTATAATTCTCAAAGTTCAGGGCTAGTTTTGTAACGGCTAGTTTTGACAGTGGCAATAAGGGTGAGAGAGAAGGAACTGTGATCGCTGAGAAGAGCTTTATTGTTGTTTTTGATATGGTAATATTACAACAATGATAAACAAATCTTACTCTTTTTTTATAGTTATTCATGGGTTTGATCGATTTGGTGGGCAGGTTAGTATGCGAGGGTAGAAAGCAAGATCGGCAATACTGATGATGGGGATCGAATGAGTGCTGGGTTTGATATTGAGAAGTAGTGGGGGAGTTAGTATTTTTTTTTTTTGTCCGCATAATTAGTGGGGAGATTCCCGAAGCTGCCCCCGATTTTTTTAGGGAAAATCACGTTCAGGTTTCAAAAAAGGAAAAAAATTATAAAAAAGTCCATTAAAATCACAAAATTACCCAGAAGTCCCAAGGAAATTTTTTTTGTAAATACATACATTTCCTGTTGTAAATGGTTTGAGACTTTTTTGATATTATTTGTACGGAATTTTTTAAATGTTATAAATACATACATTTCCTGTTGTAAATGGTCAAGTGTTTAAATGTTATTGTAAATATATACATTTCCTGTTGTAAATGGTTTAGAACTTTTTTTATATTATTTGTACGGAATTACAAAAAGGGAATACGTTCAGGTCCCAAGGAAGGAAAAAATTACAAAAAATTCCCTTGAAATCACAAAATTACCCAGAAGTCCCAAGGGAATTTTTGTTGTAAATACACACATTTCCTGTTGTAAATACATACATTTCCTGTAGTAAATGATTTGGGACTTTTTTTATATTATTTGTACGGAATTTTTTAAACGTTGTTGTAAATACATACATTTTCTGTTGTAAATATATACATTTCCTGTTGTAAATGGTCAGGTGTTTAAATATTATTGTAAATATATATATTTCCTGTTGTAAATGGTTTGGGACTTTTTTGATATTATTTTTACGGAATTAAAAAAGTCTCAAACCATTTACAACAGGAAATGTATGTATTTACAACAACATTTAAAAAATTCCGTACAAATAATATAAAAAAAGTCCCAAATCATTTACAACAGGAAATGTATGTATTTACAACAAAAATCCCTTGGGACTTTTCTGTAATTTTGTGATTTCAAGGAACTTTTTTGTAATTTTTTTCCTTCCTTGGGACCTGAGTGTAATTTTCCCTTAAAAAATCTCAAACCATTTACAACAGAAAATGTATGTATTTACAACAACATTTAAACACCTGATCATTTACAACAGGAAATGTTTGTATTTACAACAGAAAATGTATGTATTTACAACAACATTTAAAAAATTGCGTACAAATAATATCAAAAAAGTCTCAAACCATTTACAACAGGAAATGTATGTATTTACAACAAAAATTCCCTTGGGACTTTTTTGTAATTTTGTTATTTCAATGGACTTTTTTGTAATTTTTTCCCTTCCTTGGTACCTGAGTGTAATTTTCCCATTTTTTTATTTAGAAAGTTTTAAATACATTAAAATAACAAAATAATATAAATAAGAAAAGAAAAGAAAACTTCAACTTAACATAGAAAAATAATAATCAACAATCAACTATATAACCATTACAAAAGCATTCTTTGATGACTTCTCATTTTTGATATATTTGAAAAGTCATCAATATTAAATTAAAGAGATTTTCTTAAGATTTTAAGAGATATCAACATTGATACATTTTTTGTGGGATTTCAATTTAAAATAAAAGTTTTTGAGTGTAGGAAATAAATAATAGTAATTAGAAGTTTTCTATAAAAAAAAAAAGTTTTAATTATTATTATTATATAATGTTTCCTTTGCTTTTTCATAACTAGGATAAGGATCAAGAGAGTACGATATTGATGGATATAGTAATTGAAGGAGATTTGAAATAGCAAATGTGCCCACAAATTGAAAAAAGGGTTAATGTCCATTTTTGCCAACAAACAATTACACAAAGAGCATCCAGCACAAATATTAATTGATGGTATCTTAAATACCAAAGAACAATTACAAGGTTGTAACATACACAATCCGTTAGTCTTCTTAACTGACGGACGTTTAGGTGCTAACATTTTGATTTGCGAGTTCCTTTCATCCAATATGATACTGACCTTGGATTTCACGTCGTCCTCGATTTCTCATTCAAAACCCACCCATTAAAGTATTGCTCAATTTACACGTTGAAGAATTGACCAGATGAATTTATTAAATTACGCCGTCCCAGTTGGAACCGTAATCTCAACTTTCACCCTCGCATTAAATTAGGGTTCTTTCTTCTCTTTCGCAGTCAAAGAAGGAGATAAGCTGAGAAAACCAGAGAGGCAGAGAGGATGTGCTCGTTGGAGAAGAGAGGCAACATATTCATCTTAACACTTACCGACACTGATGAGCACCGGCTCAATCCCACCCTTTTAACTGCTATTAGCTCCGCCCTTCGCTGTGTCCGATCGGAAGCATCCTCCTCCTCCGCTCTCATCACCACCGCGCACGGCAAATTCTTCTCCAACAGCTTCATCTCTGGATTCGATCATATCATAGGGCTCGGCTGGTTTTGACAGAGAAGATGCTGGAGATGAAGCCGGCGATGACGATTTGGGAAATGACGCGTTTGCCTTGGCAGATTTTCCCCTTTTTCCATCGCTCTCAATTCTCATCATACACAGCATAATCAATCATCCACGCATCACAAACACAAACACAGCACAAAACCAGAATCATGCAAAAATTTCCAGCACACTTTGGTACAATGGCAGATCGAAAAACAGGTGCCGAACGAATCTGAAAAGTGGACTATGCAAAATCAATAAACCAACAAAACAAAACCAGAAACTATACAAAAAGGGAAAGAGGGGGTTGCCAGAGTCGGATCGGAGCGAGCACTTCGAGAGTAGCCAGATAATCGGTTTCTTTAAAAAAAAAATCCTTCTTCCAGAACTTGAAGAAAATGTAGAGTTACGGAGTATGCGAGCGATCAGAAAGAGAAAGGGAAGAAGAATCACAGATCTGACAAAAGCGGAGGTTAATGGCCGGCCAAGCAAGCAAAACACCCTGAATCCTCTCTCTCGCTTGGTCGCTATACCGCTCCGTCCAAACAGAAGAGGGCGCCCCTTCGTTTTTTGTGTTTGAAATTGGAATTCTGGAAAGAAATATGCGATTTTATATTTTCTCCAGCATCTTCTCCGTCAAAGGCTGCGGCGGCACCAGCTCCAACCACCAAACCTCCAGCATCTTCGCCTCCGGCAGCCGCTCCAGTGAGCTCACCACCAGCCAAATCTCCACCCGCACCCGCACCGACAACTCCTCTGGAAAGTGCTCCTCCCGCACCGGTTGCAACACCGACAGCTGACAGGCAAAAATAAAAAGAAGATTTTGATTTCACCTGAGACAACAAGTTGCGTCTTCATTTAATCTCCACCACGTCAGCAAGTAAACGTCTGTGAATTAACAAGACTAACGGCGTTGTGTTTCTTAGCACCTTGTAATTGTTTTTTGGTATTTAAGATACCATTAATTAATATTTGTGCTGGATGCTCTTTGTGTAATTGTTTGTTGGCAAAAATGGACCTTAACCCTTGAAAAAAAGGAGATGAAGATCTAAAGAAAGAAAAAAGATTGAGCGGCTGGGGGGAGAGTTGGAGACACACGAACCAAAGAAAAACAGAAATAGATAGCTGAGAGACAAGAGCACCGGTAACAGAGATAAACGAAGGAGGCTAGGGTTTGGTTCAAAATCATGAAGCTTCTGCGTTTTGTGTCTGCACGTGCGGACATTGGCACAAGTGTGGCTCCGCCACGGTTGATAGGAGACTCTTATCTAAAAATTATTATAAATAAGGATATTTTTGTCTCTATAATTTGCTATCTCAAGATTGAAAAGGCAATAGGTAGCTTTGGTCCAATCCTACATATATGGTAGTCCCTCCGGTCCTAATTATATGACATATTTAACCGATTTTAGAGGAATTAAGGATAGAGGTTAAATTAGTTAATTTTACTTATTTTCTTAAAATGCCCTTATATATTGCATATTTAGGCCTTTAAATTGGCTTGGCTTGGCCTTTTTAACAAACAGGTCAGGTCAGACCCTAAATAGGTCAGGCTGTAGGTTGCCTAATTGGTGTCTGGCCTATTCCTACATCTAAAGGCAAACAAAGCATCGTTTTGTTTTTGCTTGTTTCCATCCTGCATAAACAAATATGCTGAAATTGTGTAGTCTAATGGCATGAGAACTCCTCTTTAAATGGGAGGTCACGGATTTGATCCTGCTACTAACTTGAGGCCATTTGTGCCTACCTCTTTAATTTAAAAAAACTGTCTTGTTAAAATTGTGTTGTCCATTCATTAGATTTACAGTGGCGGACCTTTTTCTCCAAGTAGTATAGTGGGGCGTTGTTAACAATAGTGATTTGAAATAAATAACAAGAATCAAATTGAAGAATTATCATGTATTATTGATACAAGAGCATATGGTAAGCCACTTGTGTTAACCTAATCAAGTTAGTGAGAATTTCACATCTTACAATACTAAATTACCACTTCACAGCGCCCTTATTTATAGATTCTAATTAAGTGATTAAACCAACTAATTAACCACATTTAATTCATTCCTCTAACAAGTGTTTACTCAGCAGATTAAGTGATTAGCCATGCTATCAATTTCCAAATAAAAATAATTTCAATAAAAAATCATCATTGAATGGAGCGGTTATGTGACCTTCCCACTAATTTTTTTTTTTTGAAGCATACAGGCAAGCCGAGGTTTGAAATTAGGGAATAGACCAGACTATGAAAGTGTGGCCCAAAATACAACAACTACAGAAAGAACTAGGAACGGCAGATCAACTGGTCCTTCAATGCCATGTCAAGGCATCCTTCTGGTATCATAGGAATTAGAACCTCTCCCGCATCAGCGGGAACATTATGGCCTTCTTTGGCCAAATAATCAGCACAAGCAATGTTGTCTCTTGGGGTATGAAGAATCTTGACGTCCCAATCCCGAAGAAGGAGGTCCCTGACATCTCTGATAATGTCCCGGAGCGGGTGATCTTCGGAGCAGCAGTCTCGCATGAGGATGTTAACAGCGTCGTCCCAATGAATCGAGTAGAGCAGATTTTCTTGAATCCCATCTGGTATCCCATCCTAAGACCCAGCAAGATAGCTTGAAGCTCTGTCTCAATAACAGTATAAATACCGAGAGTCTTACAAAACCCCATCAGCCAATGACCCTGAGAATCCCTGATGACTCCTCCACAAGCCGCTTGAAACTGATGACGGACAGATCCATCCACATCAATTCTGATCGTATCAGTCGGGGGTGGAGACCAGGACTTTTCCTCATACCTGTCAAGTTGAAAAATTTGACTAAAGTATTTATTATTATCAGTGCTTTCCATAAGAAGGTAATTACATAAGTGGAGCATCTCCCTGGTATCCTGGATTCTGCCTTGAAACAAGAAGTTACATCTTGATGTCCAGAGAATCCAACATCCCAAGCTGAAGACCCGCGTCCAAGAGAAGATTCGAAATCTTCCTTTTGCCAGGTTATGATTGGAGTTCCAGTGAAGCCAAGCCTGCAAATTTCCTGCAAAAAACTGAGTAAGGTAGTTAGTATGTAAAATTGCTTTCCATAAATCTTTGGCTCTCTGGCAATCCCTGAGAACGTGGATAATACTCTCTTCGCTATTGCATTGGAACGGGCAGAGGCCTTCATTTGTAAGCCCTCTTTTAGCTCTGAGAGAATTAGTGACAAGCTTCTCATGGCCGATCTGCCACATAAAATTTACCTTCCCACTAAATTTAAATTACCATCAAAGATATACTTTTTCCACCAAACTTTAGATTCATACAAAAACCCTTGATAAAAGGGAAAATCCATCTTAGGGCCCATATTGGTAAAAAAATTATCAAAAAAGACCTAAGAAAAAGTTACATGTCAAAAAATGCCTTATGACATTTTATGATATTATTTCATAAAATGTTAGCAACTAAAACAGTCTCATTAACAACTAAATTAATACCCGTTAACAACTAAATCAGTAGTATTAACAACAATATCCTAACAACTTAATCAGTTCCATTAACAACTAAATCAGTACCTGTTAACAATTATATCAGTAACAACTAACATTTTTTGAAATAATATCAAAAAAGAAATTGAGGCTTTTTTTAACATGTGACTTTTTCTTGGACATTTTTTAACATTTTTTTTTGGCCCTAAGATGGATTTTCCCTTGATAAAACTTATAGATTGATAAACTAAATTGAACCAAAATCATACCAAGCAGAGAAGTTAATCGTGAACCTTAATTCACAAAACACTTCTGATTCTTCGCCACTAGTCGCAGATCTGCGAAACACAAGCGAGGCGTTCCGGCAGGCGAAGAAGGTGAGGAGTGAGCCGTTCCACCGGTTACTATATATTATTGGACTTGCGGGACCGGTTTCTACATATAAACGGTCTAAAGGATGAAACATTTCGGACCTCATGTTACTTGAAAGTTGAAACCGCTCTAAACTGTTATATTATAATTTGATTTCGACTTGTATTTTGTAGCGCCTTAGATATAAATAGCTGTGATATTTGTGTATGTGGCTTATTTATATAATTCTTTTTTTTAACAATACTTATTTATATACTTCCGTTACTCATAATCCGTCGTTGTTTGATATGTTTACTATTCCAGGTATATATATTGATTAATTTGGTTATATTAGTTAATAATTCCATGATTATTTAAATATGCTTGAAGGAATTAAAACGAACAGTATCCGACAGTAGGGTTTAAAGGACAAATCTTTTAAACATAAGTTTCAAAGAATAAATATTATTTATCGTGTTTTATTACAATTTTCTCAATAATTAATAAAGAAGGAAAGAACAAAAAAATTCATAAAGAATGAAGGGAAGAACATGAAAAATTCGCATCTCCAAATTTGCCATCCCAGCCTGAAGCATGTTGAAACACATAACCAGTCATAAATGTCCTAATCTAATCCCTTCATTGCAAGGCTAGGATACGGAGTTGCTTGCGATGCAACTTACCGGAGGGGAAACTGGAGGCGCCATCGCATCGCGTACTGCCATATCTGACGATTTTTTATTCAATGGAGTTTTGGTTATGAGTTATAACCATTTTGTTTTGTATCCGAGGAATTTTCATCAAAGGAGGTACTATTGTATGTTCTTAAACATATGTGTGCATATGTATTTAATAAATGTATCCTCTTCATTATAAATGCATTACTAATTGAAGTTTACTTGAGCTGATAGATAGATAGTGAGGGTGTAAGCTACCTAAAGTGTGCAAAGGATTTTAGACTCCCAGTTATAAGATAAACTTACTTAGTATTTAACAAATTGCATAAGTTCATTATAGGAAAAATAATAGAATATGAATTAACATACTATCAAGTTCTTATTCACACCTCATATCAATCAATGATTCAAAAATGTTTCTATTGGAACTGACTCTCTTAGAAGGTGATTAATAAGCCGCAAGTGTAATTGGTCTTGGCATTCATAATTATAGTCAGTGATATTTTCTGTGGAATTTGCAACCAGACCTATTTATATAATAGTTTTGTTGGTCTAGCTTTACTCATGCCATTTTTATGATTCCTATAAATGACATTTGTGTGGGGATTTTGTAACCAAATTTGTTTTTAAGGGTGTTTTTTGCCTTGATTTTTTTTCGCTTCAATAATGAAATGGTTGTCATGAAAAAGTTGTCCCGGAGTCATTTTAAACACATTTTACAATAAAACTATCATGCATTGTTTATTCTCCCACCAAATTATGATTTTGTTTGTCTTCATTATGTTGAACTCTTTGTCCCATTTTTTCCCATTCATTTATCAAATTGGGACAATAAGGTCAAAAGACTCCTAATCTTTGTATATATTGGACGAACATTAAGTATTATCTCATTCCAAAATGGTTATATATATAATTGAAACAATGTAATGTAAAAACATAAAAAATAATAATAATTAATTAGTTTAGTGTGATGTGGTATTGTTATTTTTGTTGAAATTTTTTTACTATTTTATAATATAGACAAATAAAACTAAAACAATAAGAATTTATTCACGCCTAACCTCTTCTTTCTTTCTGTCCATTTTATAATAACTCTTAAACGATAGTCAAAAGAAGAAGTTAGGATTTAGGGTTAACTGAGAGGTAATTTTGCCTCAGAAGTTGTTGGGGGCAATTTCACCTGGGCCATTATTCCAATTAATTTTGATCATTACTTAAATAAATATGTGGCCCTGAAAGTTTTAAATTTAACTTTAAAAAAATGAAATAGATAACATATAGACTTCTGGGGTAAATTTGCACCTTAACAAAAATGACATGGATGACATAAAACTCTTTTCTTTCAAGAATACACATTGGGGTCCTGGGCACAAATTCCAACCACAAACCCAGTATAAAAAATCTATCACTTTGAGCACAACTAACAAACAAAAAACAACATAGTCAACAAGTTTTACAACACTAAACCCTACAATAAAAAATTTACACACAAAAATTTCCATACAAGATTTAATTGTTTTTTTTTTTTTTGGTAAAATACAAGATTTAGTTGTTGATCCACTAAAATATCATAGTGTTAAAAATAAGGCCTTAGGCCCAACAATAGCCAAACAGTCATTTCAAACACGATTATCCAAAATAATAAGTATAGTATCTCAAAAACATGAGGGCTCTAGATTAACAATATAAAAAGCATTACAACATCAATACCAAAAGAGGTCTACAAGGCTCTCGACCATGGTAGTTAAAAATTCGTTTTAAAACTACGATTTTACGTTTTTACGATTTTTTCTCATTAAAACGATTTTACTAATTTTCCAAACGTTTTTGTGTTTTTACGATTTTTTTACGTTTTTACTACGTTACGATTTTACGTTTTACGATTTTTCATTCTTCTTTCGTTTTCACGTAAAATCTACGTTTTCACTACCATGCTCTCGACGCCTACGCCTTTAATTGCTTCCCTTGGCCTCTAGCCGAAATAGAGGTCTTGCCTGAAAAAAAATATTAACAACGGTAGGAAGAAACATAAAGTCCTAATAACCAAAATCAATTTATAAAATATGCAGAAAATAATTGTAAGTCAAAGAAGCAGATTTAACTACCATAATAATAATATTTTCAATAATTAAATCTTGTAAAATACTTTCAACAATTAAAACCATCCTCACTCTTTCCTTCTGTTCCTCCTTATATCTTCTAGATGTCAACATCTTATCAATGCTAATATACCCAACCAATTGTTAGCTAGTCACTTCAAGACTACTTCCCCCTCCCATGCCCCACCACCAATATATTGTAACATGTAATAAGGAGGTGTTTTCCCAAAACACTCAATTCAAAATCCGGGTCAGGAATAAGAGAGTCGATTGACACAATTTTACCATATCTCTTCCACACAACTCAACATATCCCATAACAAAAAAACAATATATCAATATAGTTTTTGAATCATTTTACAATATTATCATTCTATATACAACATTTCATTACAAACATTATATATATATATATATATATATATATATATATATATATATATATATATATATATATATATATATATATATATATATATATATATATATGGCTTCAAAGATTAAGTGGCAGTGGAAGAAGTTAGAAAAGGGTTAGAGAGAGAGGGAGAATGATTAATTGAAGATGACAAAAAAGGGCAGTACCCTTCTTCTTTTTGAAAATTTTCATGCGGGATTGTCATTTTTGTCTGTAGCCTACCTCTTAAAAAACAAGAATGGCTTTTGTTGACTCTAACTATTGGCATTTTAGAAAACCTTTGTAGACATAAACAAATTCATTTTGAGGGCTAATTTGGAAAAACGCTTCTTTCCTCGCTATTTGTGAAAATGGTTGATCGAACCATATTTTTATATGACTTTTCATGATTAAATTGGGATTTTTAATGCCTTTTCTCGAACATTATTGCATGATTAAGCACTAATTTGAGTTAGGGACATTTGTATTGAATTAAATGTAATTAGGGGTAAAATGGTCATAATTTGTTAATTATTCATGCAATTGATTCCTTAGATTTTTGATACTACATTGTGTTTAATCTTGCATTATAGGTGTTTAAGAAGGAAATTTGAGTTTTTTGAGAACCAGAATTAATATCAGAAAATGCCCTAAATTCCTGTAAAAAAAAAAAGGTCCAAAATCAGAGATATTGACAGAGAGGGTCCAAACATGCTGTCAGAAAAGGGCCCAAAATCAGAAAGGGCCCCATGCAGAAACTCTGCGTTTTGATTTAAGCATTAGGTTTTCTCCTTCCTTCGGACAAAAAAGAACGAAAGCCAGATAGTTTTCAAAAGGGGCTGGAACGAACGAAAGAGAAAGGGGGAGAGTTGGAAAACGAGATCCAGGGGAGACCATCATCGTTCACCTTCCTTCTTCGATCATCACCCATCAACATCACCGACCTCCATCGTCTTTATCCGGTCACCGGAGAACAGACACAGCAAGAGAGAGAGACCGGAGAGATTGAACAGAACGGAAAGAAAGAAATGGAACGAACCAGTGGGGAGACCTTCGTTTTTTGGAGCTTGGACTTGGTCGGTGTTGTCAGAAATCGAGCTTGGAAGGACTGTGTTTGAGTTGCAGCAACTTCAGAGTTCAAACAGAATTTTTTCCGGCGAGTTCTTGAATTTTCCGGCGAGTTCTTAAATTTCCGGCGAGAAATTCCAGAGTCCGGCGAAGCTTGTTCTCATGGCGGGTTTGCTTTCAGATTATATTAGAGTTTATCCCATAGCTATGTGTGGCTAAAACTCTTTGCTTCTTGGTGATGAGGAATTGTGGCTTGAGCAATTGTACTTTAACTGGGGAGTTATTTAATTCAATCTTTTGCTTAGATTATCTATTGATTTCCTTGTTTAGGTTTATCATTATTTAGTTGTGAGACTTGGATTGCTGTTATGTGTCCATGTGGATTGATTATTGTAGTTTTAATTGGATGATTATCTTGGAGTTCATATTTCTATATCTCTTTATAAGCTTGATAAAATTATGCTTGCTGTCACGTTTGTAATTAGTAATCATAGTTAATTTTAGCTTTTGAATGGTTCGTTAGAACATTCTAATTGAGAAGAACAATTTGTATCATCCCAATTTAAATTACACATTAAGTGAATTTTAACAATATCTCAAGAGGTAGTAGTTTGCTATGTTTGTAGGAACTATTATTAATTGAGATTATTGGACTCAAGTGTTATCTTGAGGTTGTTCTTTAGACTTAATGAAAATTTAACTCCCATACATATTTTTTTAAGCAATGATAGTCATCTTCTTCATTACCAAGAGCATTCATTATTAATCCCTTTTAATCCAAAGCATTTTTCACTATTTTCCAAAAATACTAAAAAGAATAGAATTAGTCTCTTTATATTTTTTTGAATTTTAGTTTAGAGAAAATCAATTTCAAAACCCCTTTTCTGACCATGTTTTTAGCACTTAGTTTAACCTAGGGAATTCAAAATAAAAGACTCCTTGATAAGAGAACAATCCCGAGTTATTTGCACTGTATTGCATTTTAATTTGTGGTGAATTGTGATTTGACCCTGATGCGACTAAGGTTTTTCCGTCAAATCAATGGTGAAAATGACATTGAAGAGGGAGGAAGATGGTTGTGCCAGTTTGGGGATGAGGCATTGAGTTTTTATGTCAAGGTTAGATATTTTAGGGGCAATTTAGTATTTTTAAATTTATATTTTAATACTTGATCATTCTTAATAAATATTATTTTTTACATGTCTTTGTTTTAATTTTTTATAATAGTAATAATAATAATAATAATAATATTATTATTATTATTAATATTATTATTATTATTATTCCTATATTTTACTTAAACTCTCAAAATAAAAATTAGGATGTTACAATGTTCATTTAATAAATAGGAGATCAAATATTATAATGAGATAAGTTGAATTTTGTGATTTATTTTTAGGGTTCAAAATTTTTACAAAAAAATAAAATAAAATAAAAATAATCCATAATAAAATAACCTAATTGATATCATTAAATGTGATCAATCTGTTTGAAACTTTTTTAACCTAAATCTATAAGCATATATGATGTAAACAACTCATAAACATGTGGGATATTAATTTTAAAAAAAATATTATCTCACATTGATAAACATTTTTTTTTTTTTTTTTTTTTTTGCGTATTCAGCTTATGCATTCATTCATTATATCCTCCCTAGAGGGTTGAAGCTTACAAACCACGCTTAAAAAAACCTTAAAAAATAGAGGAAATTCTTAAAAAATGTTTAAAATAAGGAAAAGACAAATTAGGGAATTCAATATCACAAATCCCAAATTAGACCTGTGGGAAGAATATAAGATTTGTAAATGTTTCCAAATGACCAATTTGTTTTGATAGTATTTGGAGAGCTCAAGTTATTAGTATGTATACTGAATTTGTTAATTACGACTTTTAAGTTGTTATTCTCTATATCTAAACTGATTATATATCGCAATTAACAATTTCAGTATACATATTGATAACTTTGAGTTCCCCAAATACCAACAAACTTGTAAGAATATTTTGAACTCACACATGTCAATTATCATTGACTACTTAGATATAGATAATATGAACTTAAAAATCGTAATTAACAACTTCAGTATACATATTGACAATTTGAGCTCTCCAAATGTTGTCAAGGGCAAACTGATCATTTGAAATCATTTGTAAATATCATATTCCTTCCACAGGTTTGACTTGTGATTTGTGATATTATACTCCGTAATTTGCCTTTTCCCTATTTCCAACATATTTTTCTAGAATTTTCTCAAAAAAATATCTGATGTTTACAATTTGTTGATAATAAACATAGGTGAACGGTGAATACACCTAAATATCATAAGGGATGGAACACTCGCAATGGTTAATTATATCAAAATTAACATTTAAAATAAATCTAATTTAAGTTTTGATGGCCGACTTACAGTGACCGCCGGAGCTTCGAGGATGATCAAACATTTTTTTAAAAAATATAAATAAAACAAGGGGAATTATTGTTTTTTTCCTATAAAACTTATTTTAAGTTTTGGTTGTAGTGAAATTTCATAATATTTTAGTCTTTGACTGAAATAAATATTGTCATGTGTTCTTTTAATGAAATTCTCCCTTAATTTAATCTATTTTTTTAATACAAAATATATTTTGTATTAAAAAATAATTTAAAATATTAATAATAAATAATCAATTAAAGAATAAGTGGGTTACTGATTTTTTATTACGATTGTCATATCTCAAAAATTATTATAAAAATAACAACAATATCTACTTAGTACTTAGAAGTATTCGTATTTCTTTTCTTTTTTTTTTCGGTTGCCCATCCGGTCCGACCCGGGTCACGTATCTCGTTATGATGGGTAAGTCTCCCAGATGGGCTTTTCTGTATTCATAAGGCTCGAACTCGAGACTTTGTTTAAGCAATACAAGTCACTTACCACCCGATGGTAGTACTAGTATTTCTTTAATCCTACTACTTCCTATGAACCATTCCTCAGATTCGTTTATACTTTATACACTTGCACGATACGCGGACTTCGTATCTTGTTTTCCATTCAAAAGTACACAAACCCAAGTTTCCTGTGTCCGAAAAAGGCAGAATTGGAGGAGGAAAAAAAAAATCATTGTCGTTCAGTGATCCTGCTCTTGTTCTGTGGGTTCATTTTGTTGATCTGCAGCAGTTTCTCCTTTTACCTTTCATATTCCATGGAAACCCTTTCGAGCTCTGTGTTTAACGCTAAGATGCTGGAGGCTTATTCATTTGTCCGATATCCTTCTTCAATCGAAACAGTTAGCAATCGAACTGGGTCACTGAAACTCACTGAGCATTCACGATTCGTTGGCCTTCGTGCTTCCAATCTCTCACATGAGGTTCCCAGCGAAGGCGAAGAAGGGAAGCCAGTAAATAATGGCTTTAGTTTAATTTCTCAAAATAGTTTTCCTGAGGTAATTCTTTTATATATATATCACACACATTCTTCGAACAACTTAACTTCTAGGCATGTATTTATCCGTAAAAGGCTACTTTTGATGCCCAAATTTTTTTCTTTTGATTAGTGTTGAAGTGCTCTTGGTTGACATAAGGTGTATGCTTTTGATATAGAATCCAAAACGGGCCCATCTGTTCGGAAAATGTTGGTTTTTAATGGTACTTTAGTAAGCAATATATACAATATGTTCTCTAAGTTCTGTGTGATTATACCTCTGCATTGCGAGTGAGCCTTTCGGTTTTATATTATGGTGGGATATTGCACAGTCTGACCTTCATATTTTTATTCACCTTATAATTTGTGGAACTTAAAGGAAAAACTGTGTCCCTAATGTATTTGCTGGCATCGTATAATTACTAAACCGAGAGAAATTCCTGCAATTATGTGCATAGTGGCTAAGATCTTGGTATATGTTGGCTGACCAGCTGGTGTATTTTATCATTGCTTTTGCTATTGGGGCTGTATTCAATTCTTATTAGTCTCTGAATAAATGGATAGGTAAGGGAAGAAGGCTGCATTCAGCTAACAGTTGAGACATACTATGCCTTTGATTTGGATGAAACAGTGTGGTGGTAAAGAAAAGTTTGCTGTGAACAGTAAATATTTGGATGGATATTGTGTCTAGTGACTTCTGTATTAGGGTTCGCTTGTTTAAGCTTAAGAAAAAAAACGATTGTAATTGAGTTAAACATTGAGGAATTTGTTGGGAAAAAAAAATTGTTTTCAACTTCTTTGGAAAAGCTAAAACAAATGGATGTTATCAGTTTGAATTGTGCTTCAATGAGTTGAAGCTTCTTATTTTCTTCACCCCCCCTCTTGTTCTTGTCATCTTGATGGATTTTATAAGATATACTCCCACTGGTCCTTATTATAAGTCACCAACTACCATTTTCTCGCGGACCAAGGAATGGAAGTTAAGTCATTAATTAGGTCTAAAAGTAATAAATGTTTCCAACTTTACCCCTACTTTAATGATGTAGGTTTAAATGAGTTAGTTAAAAGTGAGGGCATAATGGAAAAATAGTAATAAATGAGTTAGTTAAAGTAAGTTGGTGCCTTATAATAAGGACCAAAAAATGTTGGTGGTTGGTGCCTTATAATAAGGACCAGAGGGAGTAATCATTTAGAGTAATGAATAAGTTGATTGCCTTTCTTCCTGCAGGGTAATTTGAGCAACAGTCAGAGCTCAGACAAGGATGCAGATCAGACATTGAAAATAGACACGCCATTGACGGTTTTCCCAACCCCTAGCGGAAGTGGAGCAGGTGGTGGTACAAGAGCTGGACTTTTTAGAACGCCTATTTCTGGTGGTGTGCAGAGTGCTACCTCGGCTCATGGTTTACCTAGACCAGCCCAAGCGGTGCGCAATTTGATGGAACAGGTGAGTGGCTAGTAGAACTAAAACAAGATATCATAAATCCTGCAATAGAGCTTACTCTAGAACTAATTTGATTCATGGCTTCCCCAGATCATTTCTAATTTACCTTTTTCCTTCTTTAATTCAAGGCTAGATTTGCTCATTTGTGCACTGTCATGTCTCGGATGCACCACCGTCGGGAAGGATATCCGTTTGGTACTCTGGTAGATTTTGCTCCTGATCCGATGGGCCGTAAGTCCATTTACTCAATTAACTTAATGTTCGTTTCTTTTAATGTATAGTTGATAGTCGATTTGCATATGAAATTCCATACTTGTGTCATTCATGTTTCAAGTAAGATTAATAGGAGATTGAGTTAGGAATCCAAGTCCAAAGAATTGGGAACATGAGAGAGAATTGAAAATAAGTGTCCTTAGAGTCAACTTAGTGGAATAAGCAAATATACATATTTGGATCATGAACATGAATGACAGAAGATTCCTGGTTATTCTTCAATCCTTAAACAGAATGGGTTAAGGTTAATATGCCTGAAGCTATGGATTTCACATTTTTGCTGTAGGTGGAATTTCAAGTTCCAACTTTATGGTTACCTTAATGTTATATGGTTTCTTTGTGAACTCAAATGATATTTTTGAATTGCAGATCCAATATTTTCATTTTCACCACTTGCCATTCACACAAGGAATTTGTTAGCGAACCCAAGATGCACGCTTGTTGTTCAGGTTTGTGTAAAATGTTCCCTCTCGGACCTTTTATATTTTGCTCCTTGTTATTCTCCATTTATGGATTTTATTGATAGTTAGGTTTATTAGATACCTGGATGGAGTGGCTTGTCCAATGCAAGGGTGACTATCTTTGGTGATATCTATCCACTTGCAGAAGATCAACAGGTAATATGCTTACTGATTTGGGCTGTCGGATCAGTAATCGCTCACTTGCATGTGGAATTAAACTTAGCTTCTTTTAATTTAATATTTATTTGAACGTAAAATCATGATATCTACTCGTGCTTTACAGGAATGGGCTCATAAGCTGTACATAGCAAAGCATCACCAGGGGCCTTCACAACAGTGGGGCAATTTCTACTATTTTAGGATGCAGAATATAAGGTTGTTCACTCTTCAAACTTGACAAATTAATGTGGTTTATGCTTATTGCTTTGGACAAATAAGCTTTTCGGCTAACTCTACATTTTATGTGGACCTTCATAATTCCCTATATCTTTTGGTGAGCCAATTTGGAAAAAAAAAAAAAAAAAGTGTCTACACATTAAACATAAGTAATGTGGATGTGGAATTAGGGAATATGAATTCTTCTCATTGTCTGGTGCAGTTATCATCAACTAGTATAACTAATTTAATTAATCCATTATTAGCAGTGACATATATTTCATTGGAGGCTTTGGAACTGTTGCTTGGGTGGATGTGAAAGAATATGAAACCCTTCAACCTGATAAGATTGCAGTTGATGGTGGTGAGCAGAACCTAAAGGTGATTTCTCTTAATTCTTACTTGGTTAAAAAAAAGAAAAAAAAGAATAGAAATTCTGAATTGCACTGGAGTAAATCAGTCTAAATTTAAACAAATATTTAAGATGACTTTTAGCCTGTTAGCAGGGGACAGATAAAGTTGTGATGGCGTATTTGTCTTACTGACTGAGATGTAACTTTAGAACTTGAGGGTCATTTTGATGGTTATTGGTGAAATTAAGGTAGGGAAATAGAAGGCTACTAAAGGCAAATAATGCCAGAATATGAAATTCACTATTACTCTAATAACCCAAATGTTCAGGCCCCAAAGAGGCAAAAATACTTACCCCAATGAAGGATCTCCAATACAGGACACATAATAATCACAAGTAAACCGTTATAACATCTACACCCAATTATGGTGCAAACTGAAATATAAAACTAACTGTTCATTGAGACTAATAAGCATAACTGACAACTGACAATTCATGACATAATTGACCCATAACTGAAGCTCCTAAGTGGTCATTTGTTCACTTCCCTAGTTCTACATAATTTTATTGACCAAGTTACCTATCCCCACTTCAGTTTGGCCCCCTTTTGTTTTGTACTATAGGTGATTATGGGCTGCTGTCCAGAAGGGCCAAGAAGTATCTTATCGCATTTTCCTTTTATTTGATAAAAATCCAAAACAAGTTAGGGTAGTATGTATTTTGCTACTGGATAGATTCGAAAAATTGTATTCCCACTACTATTTTTTAGTCCATCTTCAACTTTTTCAACCATAGGAACTCAATGCTATCTTCTCAAAGCCCCTGAAGGAGCTTCTATCCACCGAGATGGAGGTAGATGATGCTGCTCTCATATCCATAGACAGCAAGGGGACTGATATCAGGGTTCGTCAAGGTGCACAGGTACATGTTCTTTTTTTTTACAACACATTATTTGGGGTTCAAACTTCTTAGCTGATGTCTAAATCAATGTGTGTCTTTTATGCAGTTCAACGTACAAAGGATACCGTTTGACGACGGCCAGTGTGTGGAAACCTTAGAAGAAGCTAAAGCTGCTCTTTGGAAATTAGTACACAGAGGACGGGTGTATAACTTGTAGAAGCAGAAAGTTGAACGTGCCTGACTATATCCTACCCTTTATACTAAGATGAGACAGACAACTAAGCTGTGTTTTTGAGTTTCTGGTCTCTCTCATTTTTGGCTCTAATAAAGCTGTTCTTCGTGTTAGAAGTCCATAGTCAACATACTCATGGACTTTCATGCTCCAGATTGTATCATATCTAAGAAGAATTTTGCTGTGTGGCTAATTAGGGATGTCCTTTGCGGGCGAAGTACCGAATGCCCATTTTTGGAATAAGATGTTAGGAAATAATATTATGCTTTTGCAACTTATCTGTAAGCCTTAACTCTGCTGCATTATCAGTAGTATTTATGAAAGAATCCTAGTATTAATTTCGTATAATGTTGATCGTCTCTGTGTGTGTGTCTGCAAGCCAATGAGCTTGTGTCTCTTGTCTTAGTGCTGGTTTGGAATGACAATTGGAACCTTCAGAAACAATTTTTTAATCGTAATTTACGGTGTGAGGTAAATATGTAAGAGGAATTTTATCTTGAATTTTCGTAGATAAGCACTTTTGAAGTTTTCAATCGGGATCCAAAACAAACAATGTTTTTGTTTTGTTGCTTCCCAAAAGAGTGAGCATTAGAGTAACAGTAAGGTTGATAACTTGGAGGTTATATGTTCAAGTTTTGGAAACAACCTCTCCGGCTTATGAGGGTCAAGTTATGTACATCCATCTCTCTCTGTATCTAGTGGGAGCTTTATGTATTAAGCCATGTGATTTTTATTTGTATCCCAAGTTTACAAACAACGTGTATAGACAAATTTGGCTAGAGTAGATGAAATGTTTTTGTTTTTTTGTTTTTCCCTGTTTTTGTTTGCTGAACAAGATTGTAACCTGTAGAGGAAAAGTAATCAGTATTATCCAATGAGTAGGCATTTGATGAAGGAATCAATCAGAAATAATTAAACCTTATCTCTAAATGCAACATATCAATTCAGATGCCGACGTATTCAGCATCTTCTGTCTAAATTCAAAGCCTATTTCTGTTCCCACGAGTTTTTTCTTTCCATTATGATTTGGTCGAATCCTAAGGCCATACAATACAAGTTGTGCTGAATAGTACAAGGTAAAATGATGTAAAATGGGATCAAATTCAAAGGGTTTTTTCTTTTATTTTCTTTCTTTCTATCTTTCTTTGTGCTTTTTTAAAAAAAAACTTTGTAGGGTTTAATAAGGTAAAAGAGAAGTTTCATAGTACTACTATAAGGCCAACAATAATATATGATAGTGAATGTTGGATTTTAAAAGGACGGTAGAAAAATAAAATCGTTGTGACTCAAATAATGTTGAAATAGATGCATGGTCATACAAGAAAATATGAGATTCTTAATGAACATATGAAAAAGAGTTGACGTGATATTTATTGAAGAGAAAATAGTTGAAGATTGTTTGAGGAGGTTTAGACATGTATAAAGAAAACCATTGAATGTACAAATGAGGAGGGTAGAGTATGCAATATGGAGTCCTATGAAAAGGAGCAGAAGAAGATTAAAGTGAACGCATAATGGAGTTATTGAGAGAAATCTCAGTTAAAAATTTAACTAAAAATTTGGTTGTTGCTCGAACACAACATGTGATCAATGTAGAACACCACACTTAGAGCCGGAAAAATGGGTCGAGCCCATCAGGCCGGCCCTTTTAAGCCCTGACCTTTCAAGGGTTGGGCTTGAAAATTAGAGGAATTTAATGAAATAAGCCCTGGAGGGCTGGCCCTGTAAGGCCTCGGGCTTAAAAGGGCCGGCCTTGCAGGCCCTTTTAATTTATTATTATTAATATTTAGATGCATAGATTCACATATGATGACAATTTACTAATTTATATGTATTTTGTATTTGTTATATCTATTTAAGTACAAATATACAAATACATAATAACTATACTCTAATTTTATGATTTGGTTTATTATTTGTTGCAGATAAAGATTATGAATGTGTTCATGATACGGGAGAAAAAATTCATGATGTTCTTACTCATGAACCAGAGTCTACTCAAAGCGAAGCACAATCAAATGCCGTTGAAATTGATGATAGTGGCGAAGACGACGACAATAATAGTCATCGTACTAAAATTGCTTAGTGGTATGCTTCTTATGTTTTTTGTGAGTTATTTGTGAACATAGTTTGCTTTTAATTATGAATTAGTGACTGTGCTTATTTGTTAGATGATTCATATTGTTTAGATATTAATGTTGACAACATTTATTTGATAAATTAGAACTTTAATCGTTATAATTTACTAATTATATTTTTTTCAAATTAAAAACAGAGGAAAAATAGTTAAAATTTGAAATAGTAACTTCCGGACCCTGGAGGGCCAGCCCTAACCCTGGTGCTCTCGGGTTGGACTTTGAAAAATGAATGTTTTTCTTACTCTGGGCCTTGGAGGGTAGGCCCTAGGCCTTCATAAGCCGGCCCTGATTCCCAGCTCTAACCACACCTAATAGATAAAACTTGCTTTTTTTTTTTTTCACGGGAAACTCCACCACCTGATATTTGACGAAGCCTGACATTCTCAACTGGGCTAGGTAGTTAAGCAGTAACCAACTAGTTCAGGCTTAAGGAATAAGAGTATGTCATTTAACGGATTATCTCCTCTCTCAATAAATACCATTCTCAAAATTCAAACTTGTTTTCTGTTCAGTGGGGCTGGTTGGATAAAACTTGTTGAAACTTGACAGCGTTTAAATGCAACTATCAATCGCACAGGCCTGAATAAACATGCCTCGGACTGAACTTTTTTTTTTTGCTCAAGACTCGGACTGAACTTGACTGATTAGATTCTGATAAGAAAAAATGTCACAAACATTTGAGGGTTAGTGATAAAACATAAAAAGAGGCCCCAAAGCACCAAAAGAAAAAAAGAAAAGAAATCTTTTTTGGAATAAAAGTTGAGTGTCCTGTCCAAAAACCGTGACTCAGCAGGTTGCAGAAGAAGCCAAAGGTTAAAAAAGAACCTCATAATTTCACAAACACGACAAACAAAATGGGCACAACCCCTAATCTGTCCACACTCCACAATCAATCCCTTTCCAGAGAAGAAAAAAAGTTACCATTTTCTCAAACACCCATTTTACCAATTTATCTTCCAACCCAAAATGGACTCTCTATACATTGTGTAGTAGTAAGAAATGTCTAGAACTTAGAAAACAAAAATCGTCTTTCAGTCGTGGGTCTGGCCTCAGCCAAAGTTCAAAACCATAGATTAGATAGATCTAGCCATGGAGATGGAAGAGAATCAGAGCTACGGAGGATCACCAATGAGAAACCTGTCTCAGGACCATCTCTTCACTATACTTCTTTTCCTTCCCATAGATGCGATTGTGTCTTTATCCATGACTTGCCGGAGATTGAGAACTCTCACTTGTTCTGACACTTTGTGGGAATCTCTGTGTAGAAGAGATTGGGGTTCTAGATGCGTCGATGCTCTAAAGTGTAGCAGAAATATCATCACTAATCAGATTGAATTTCCATGGATGAGGCTTTATAAGCAAGTTTCTGTCCTAAATTCTGTTTATTGCCATAGATTGTGTGACCCAATTTCTCAAATGGATTTCCCTACTCCAAGAGCTTCTCACTCTCTCAACTTTGTTTCTGATTGTCTTGTTTTGTTTGGTGGTGGACGTGAGGGAGGTTTGTTTCTCATCTTCTCTGTGCCTCTTTTCAACTGTCATAATCATGGTTTATGCTTTTTAGTTTATTATTCAATCCTACAGTTGATATCAGTGTGTTTGTGTTAAAAATACTTCTAGGTTTGGTTTGTCCCCTAATTTTGTGGAACTAAGAAAAGTCGTTTAGAATATTTTAAGTATTCTTGTTAGATAATAGGGAATGACACCATGCCATATATAATAATAAGTTAATAAAATGCTTTCACTATATTTTATTGTATTGAAACAGTAAAGTTGATTTATGATTCTTGTCTGATTCAATCTGATTATCACAGAAGCTTGTCATTTCTGAAGAGTTTATATATGTATATATATATTATGCTCGAACTTCTATGAATCTTGGTTCTTTATGATTGTGATTCTTGAACATTTCACGGTCAACTTAAACAAATATAGTCTTAGCCTCTATTTGGGAACACTAAAAATAAAGGGTTAAATATCATTTTTTACTATGGAAGTATTGACTAGAAAGCATTTAGCATTCGGAAGTTTTTTTAGTATCACTTTTACCCAGAAGTTTAAAAATATAGCAATTTTGCCTATCAGTTGATCTTAACCGTTGGATTGTTGCTCTTCTTTGTAAACTTTCAGGGCAAATTTGCTCCTAAAAAAAACTTCTGGGGCATATTTGCTCATTTTTGTAAACTTCCGGGGCAAAAATGATACCAAAAAAACTTCCAGATGCTGAATGCTCCCTAACCAATACTTCCTTGGCAATATTAATATTTAACCCTAAAATAAATGCTTTTATGCTTTATGAGACAAAAATCCTCACACATATGGATCTTTTACAATGCAAAATCACTTAAAATAAGCTAATCCAAACAAATACTTAGGCTAGGTTTGTGCATCGGAATTTACATGGTCTCCCTCAATGTATTGGTTCTGTCAAGTCTCAATTGTTGTGTCATGTGTTCTTAGGATCAGTACTGTGGAAAGAAGAGTTTGTTTTACTTTTCCCATTTGTGTTCTTCTAGTATAGACTAAAACTGTAATAATTGATGTAAAAGGACGACATGTGGATGACACATGGGTGGCATATATTGGCAATGATTTCCGGAGAATGTTGAAATGGCATAAAGTACATTCAGGCATTCCAAGTGGGAGATTTGGGCATACATGTGTGGAAATGGGTGATTTCCTTGTACTCTTTGGAGGAATCAATGATCTTGGGAATCGTCAAAACGACACGTGGGTTGGCCAAATAACACACTGCAACAACAATGTCATCACATTCTCCTGGAGATTGCTCGATGTTGGAGCCATGGCGCCAACCCCGCGAGGAGCTCACGCTGCTGGCAGCATTGACAACAAGAGAATGGTCATCCATGGAGGAATCGGACTTCTCGGGCTTCGCCTGGGCGACACATGGGTTTTAGAGCTCTCAGAAGACACAGACCACAACCTCTTAACCGGCACATGGCACGAGATCAGGACTCATCAATCTCCTCCAGCACGCTCGGGACACACATTGACTTGCATAGGAAGAAACAGAACAATCATATTTGGAGGAAGAGGAACAGGTTATGAGGTGCTTGATGATCTCTGGCTTTTGGACTTGGATACTCATACTTGGCTTCAAATAGTTTATGACATATCAAGAAATAAGCCTGAAGGTGTTTCTCTAGGTAGAGTTGGGCATTCTGCAACAATGGTATTAGGTGGAAGATTGCTAATTCATGGAGGAGAAGATTCTCAGAGACATAGGAAAGACGATTTCTGGGTATTAGATGTGAGTGCTATTAATCCTTATACTAGTACTAAGAGTACTACTGTGCAAGCAAGCAGTTCAAGCACAAGCAGGGTGAGATCAAACTCCAAGAGGATGATTTGGAAGCTTTGGAGATCAAATGGGTACGAGGCGAAATGCAGATCGTTTCATCGGGCATGCGCGGATCAATCCGGGCGTTATGTTTATGTGTTTGGAGGGATGGTGGATGGTGTTCTTCAGCCTACTGAGGCTGCAGGATTAAGGTTTGATGGTGAGCTCTTTCTTGTGGAGCTTCTTCTTCACTTGTAGGAAATAATGAATCTGTTGAGATGATTTGATAGTGTAGTATCTCCAAAAAAAAATTTATCTTTGAGTGCTCAAGTTCAGTGTATTAGTGAAGAATAAATTTGTTATAAATAAAGTAGAAGTATAAAAAATAGCATGATTATCTTAATTTTATCTCACTTGAGGGATATAGGCCCAATAAGGGATCCAAATCTTACACTGTTTCAGATTTATCCATGAACTGCTACAATATTTCAGCTATACTTGAGTTGTCTGAAATGAAAAGGACAAGGAAAACAAATCTAATTTCTAATCATTCATTCCACTTGGAATCAAAATAAACCCAAAAGAAATAAAGCTGAGCCATTCTATCAAGATTAAAATCTGAAATGGTTCTTGGAGTGAAGCAAGTTTTTGCACAAAATGGTATTGAAGAACTAGAAGAAAAAGAGTGACATAAAAAATTGAGTAGAGCCTATATTATTTATTTACGCACATCTCAACTTTTTTTTATTTATGTCTCTGTTTTCACATTTACATGCAACAAATTATTTATTGCGAATCTATACTCATCGGAGCAACCATAAAAAAAAAGCTTGCTGTTTAATTTTTATATTTTTTTCTAATTACTTCCTCAGTTCTATATATAAGAAACTTGTTTTTTTTTTTTTTAAGTGGTGTAGTCCTACTTATAAGATACACTTAAAAGATATCTGAAATTTTTAAAATTTTCATTTTAATGTCCATTAATTAGATGGTATCATAGCATTCATTATTTCTCACACACCTCTTTTTTTTAGTTATTTTCTCCCCCATTAAGGACATTATATTTTAAAAATAAAATATATATTTTTCCATATTTTATCAATGTTAACCAATTTTTTACCTACATAATTTGGCTATTTATATGATGGGAGGGAGTATATTTTAACACTATTTATTTGGGAAAATAAAAGGAGGAAAGTTTATTTTAACCATGAATATTATTTTGATTGGATGTTTTTTAGCATAATCCTTTTCATTCTATGCACCAAAAAGTTCATAACCACGCATGATTTTAGTTACAAGTCCAATCAAAGGAAGGACGATGATATATTTGAACATGTGCTAGCTCTGATACCAAACTTTAGAAACTGTATTTTGTGAGTTAGACGAAATAGTGAGATTAGAGAGATCACCGGTAATGATTGGCCTTGGTTGTGCCCCAGACCCTAGACATATAATTAAGAAGAATAAAAGAAGGAAAGAAATAAAGAGCGTAGATTACTTATCCCATGCATTGGAGAATCCAATGTAAATAGGTCACAACAAAACTAATAAGGAACCATATTTTGTGAGTTAGGCAGATTAGAGATCACCGGCAGAAGAGATAGAGATCAAAATCCGAATCACAGAGAGAAAAAAAGGGAGTGTCAAGCAAAAGTGGCAAATAAGTTGCAAATGGGCCATGGCAAATAAACCTACATTACAGGAACTTTCTAAAAAAAATGAGCAAACTAACATCACATGCATTCCTCTCCGTTTGAGTAAAAATGATGGGGGTCAGTTTCTCTCAAAAGCTCTCTTCTCAGTGTCTCAGAAGAGTTACACTACCTCCCAAACCGAGACATATCATTCACTCCCTATTATTAAAGGATGTTTGTCATTGCACCATTCGATGGAAGTGGTATTTGAACTCATGCTAGCTCTGATATCAAACCTTAGAAAGGAAGCGTCACAACACAGGGACTCCCTAAAAAGTCATGGAGCTTTTAAAATTGCATATCAGCCGTCCTTTTTGTTATTATCTCAACTGTTCGAACTCCAAACCTGATCTACACTACCTCCAAGACCCAATTACTAAAGGATGTTTGTCCTTGCACCATTCAATAGAAATGGTATTTGAACCCGTGCTAACTCTGATACCAAACATCATTAAGGAAGCATCACAACATGAGGGCTTCCTAGGAGGTCATGGAGCTTCTAAAATTTCATTTTAGCTATCCTTTTTGTTTTAATCTCAACCGTCCGAACCTGATCCACACCATCTCCAAGACCGGGACATATCATTATCTCTCTATTAAAGAAGGTTCGTCCTAGCACCTTTCAATGGAAGTGGGATTTGAACATGTGCTGGCTCTTATACCAAACCTTAGGAAGAAATCGTCACAACACAAGGACTTTCTGAGTTTACCCATCGTGGGACTACTTTCACCACGTGTCCTCGCCGCTAGGAGACTATAACCCGCATACTTAATCTTAGCCACAAGACATGACCCAAGACCTAGTCTTGTCCAGCGCTAACCATCATACAAAAAGCTTAAGTTGATAGCGGATATGTCCTTGCCACTATTGACCTTCCTATCCCTTGTGGTTTCGTTATTCCCTTTATACCCTTTTTACTTATTATTAATTAATAATAACACTCTTTGATTTATTATTAATTAATTAATAACTCCCTTTATTATTTATTCCCTTTTTACTAATAATAACAATATTTATTTATTTATTATTATTATTATTTTCTATTTATTACTTATTTATTTAATTATTTTTCTACAATTATTTAAACTTTCAAAGGCTATCCTAACTCTTTAAATTAGGAATTTAATAAATACCATTCATCATATAAAATATGATTTAATGTTTCTCATGGTTTCCCAAAGCATTACACTTTCTCCATTTCGTGACTCGGTGAGACATATGGTTTGAAGGAGTTTGCTCCACAAAGGTTAAAACGCATGGATAGTCTGTACAGGATGCCCATGATTATTTGTTTTCCAACCCACCTATTATCTATATACAAATCTAACACAGTAAGCTCTTGGGTTCATTATGCAGCCATATATATATACCTTTTCTTTTATACGTATATAAAAGACCATTTTTTTCCCCACATGACAGCAAATTTTTATTTAATAGCAACTTTCCTACTATATTGCATTGTGAGGCACGTTTAAGCATCCTGTGGTTAAACTCCTAGGAACCGAGACATATATATAGGCAGCAAGGTTTTCAATGTATATAGCTTTGTGGTTCTTGTATACACCTATATATATACTTAATAGTAAAATATTTTCCTACTGCAACGTTTTTCTCATGAAAACAAGAGGGAAAAGAGAGCTTAACTTACCTCTGTTTCTCTTGTCCTAAAGCAGAGCCACAAGAATGTTTAACTCACCCTCTCTCTCCTTTGGCTTTCTCTCTCGGACTCACTCTTCTCTGTTTGAGGCAGCACGAAGGATAAAGAAAACCAAGAGCAATAATTGTGTAAGAGATTAAGGGTCCAAGCTGAGGAGGAGAATGAACAGAGGAGACACGGTTTGAGCATGAATGAAACAGTGGCTATATAATGCTCTAACGATCCAGTCCGAGGAGAAGGAACGGACCGCTGAGTATATGTGCGTGAGGCTCAAGAAGTATGGTGCGATCCCGTGTTTGCCGCTGATGATATCTCGTTGACTTTGTTTAGCGTCTTGTCTCGTGAAAGCGTGCGTACAGAGGGAGTAGCTTTTTGTTTAAAGCAGAAAGTAATGGGTCAAGTTAAATCACGTGTAAAGGGGTTAGTTTAGATGAAACTAATGGTTGGGGTATTTTCTTGGAGTTGTGGGCCTGAGATAAATAATTATGAATGAAGGGAGTATGTGTGTATATGAATGAAGGGAGTATGTGTGTATGAGTGTTGGGCCGAAGAGATGAATTCCACTGGACTTTTATTTGCTTGTCGTCTGAAACGTAAATACCATTTCTATATCTTGGTCCCTGATTGGTGGATGTTTTGATCCCTCACAAATTTCCAAAAGGTCATTTTTAGTCCTATAAAAAGGACGAATAAGGGTTTTTTTTTTTGTCAGGGACCAAAATGGGGTCCGTATTTTTTGTCAGGGACCAGAAAGGGTATTTACTCAAATAAATTTCCAAAATTATTTCAGAGTTAATAAAGTACGGAAGTCTTAAGGTCATGGAAAATACAGATGATATAATATGAGCTCTAGAAGTACAAAAGAGCCTTCAAGACTCACTTCATAGGTGTCTTCCTTTGCTCCCTACTAAAATAATCACCTGAAAAATTGTTTATATATAAAGAGTTAGATTCCATATCTCAGTAATTACTGAAAGTTTCTACCGTATACAAGCAAACCATATATGATAAAAAGGAGCTGATTAAGTATATATTTGTATGTACCATAATCCTCATACAAAACAATTACAAATTAAATTATCATCATGACAATATGTATTTTCATCACATCATATACTATACAATTATGGAATATGCAATATACAACCTCCATTATATCACTGTCCATCCTTATACCACTGATTGAAGTCATAGGCTAACACATAGTTCAATAAAAAAACCCATACATTTGACTGGATTGTCTCAAACTCATCAATTCTTAAGATATACCCGGCCAAAGGTGTAGAGTTTAAGTTTAGCTATGGCTCCCCTTCTTCAAAGAACACAACTAAGGAAGTGTCACATATCTTATAGCTCCAATGCAATCTCGGCCAAAGGAAAACATAGAAGAATGTGCCCTAATAAGTGTCATCCACTGTGCACAGAGAGATAGCATACCACATAGCAAAAGATCTCAACATACAAGTTCCTCCTTAATCCAACTCATCACAAATGCAACCGCCAAGACAGATATATTCAATCACCACCAGTAATATAATTAAAAGATAAGATATATTAAATCATGCTTCCATTCATATAAAATATCAATTTACAATACATACACATATACAAATAATTCAGTCCATAAATTTTTAATAAAAGATAGTCATTCACAGTCATACACAATTCACAAGTATATAGAAAAATATTCAGAGTTACATATTACTCCCTAGTGTACAGATAATCATACAAGTGTTACTCCAAAACTCTCAATGAGAGTCTATAAAATCACAAACATAAATATCTATTATTATATTTCTCAAAACTACTCTAAAGTTACTCTAATACCACTCTAAAACATAAATTTAACCATCTAAGAATTTACAGTATAAAACATTTTTATTAGTTACAACAAATTTACTTTTAGATTTAGATTCATTATATTCTTTTTAAATAAAAAAAAAACCATTAAACAAATGCATCACATTTATATATAAAAACCCAATACATATTGTGTATGTAAGCATGTGTGTGTGTTGAATCAAGAGGGAATTTTCTGGACAAGCAGTAACAAAAAAGTAAATAAGTTACTGTACTTATCATTATTGTTTTTATAAATCAAGAGGGGTATAACTGGTTGTTTGTTGGAAGCATTTTTTTGTCATTTAGCAAAGAGTTTGACTTGACATTAAAAATAGGAAGGACGAAGATGGCTCTTCTGCAAGACAGAGAAATATGATAGAGAATTGCACAGATCAAGAGGAAACATCACACCAACTCCCACAATGGTTTTGATGAATGCAAGAGGAGCATGGGTCATGAAGGGAAGAGAGGAGAAGGTAAGAAATAATATGGATTCACGCTTGCTTACCAACACCAACACTAAAGAGAAAGGGTCACCACACCAACATACACTCGCACAGTGCGAGGGCTAAAATGACAAGAGTAGACAAATGGAAGAAAAGGAAGAAGTAAGGTTTGATACAACTGGTATTCATTGCAGTGAAGTTAGAATGAAAAGGAGAGAAGAGTAAACTTGAAGAGTGGGTAGTGGCGTCTCAGGATGGGGGAGAAACAAACCAAGCACTAGAGCTATATTAAAAAATTCGGGACCAGAAATTTCGTGTGTGTGTGTACATTAAAAAAATTACATAAAAACTGTATCCTTTATTCAAAGTTCTGTGTCTCCTTTTTGTCAATATTTGATAGGATCAAACAACTTTTTTTTGTTTTTGGTCAAAATTTGGCCTGACAATGTCAATCAACCAGTGGATTAAGACCATTGACTCTTGAGCCTTTGATTGTTTCTGGCTTTCTGCCAATGGTAGGACAAATGAGTTTTATGAAGGTTTTTTTTTTTTCTTATTTGAAGTTTAACCAAGATTTTTGTGCACAATATAACATAAAAGACCATAAGCTCAAGTTAATTGGCCTAGGATTATGACCTAATTGTGCTTTTAAAGTGATTAGGTATCTTTGTAATGACTTCTTGTACTAAGAGGTATATCCTGATTCTGGTGAGCTTCGGGACCTAACTGACCAAAAAAATTTATAAAGAAAAAAGTGATTAGGTATGTTTCGCCATTATAATATTTACAGTATACATAATCCCCAAAATGATTGAGATTGCATTGAAAATGAATGGTTCCCTAGAATAATCTAGAGCACGAAAAGGAGTTTTTTATTTTCTTCTGGGGGAGGGGTTATGCAGGTCAGTATCTTCTACAATGCAAAAATAAAAATAAAGACATTTAGTTGAGTAGTAATAATTACGAAAAATACAAGAAGAAGAAGAAGCATGAATACCTTTATTTGGTGGGTAATGATATTAATCATCCCACAACTTAGTATTTTACATCGGTGAACACTATAACACTATCCCTCTAATCAACCTCTAAAGATTTGGAAATAACATTTACAAAGAGACAGGTAAATATTGCTGCTACAAGAATTTTAAGCATAATGTGAACACACAAGTAAAGTGGCATCCCCACTAATTAAACCCCTGATCCTGCAAAGTAGAGGATACATATATACATGAGACCTAAAGTTCTAAACAACCTTTCACTCTTTTGGCCATTGGGTATGCAGAGGACATAGGTCATGTTTTCCTTGTGCCATGGGCTTCTCTGAGATAGAATAAAACCAACCATTTCTCCATTTTAACTGTAAATACAGCAAACAAATTAGAGACTTCACTTATGGGATTTCAAGAATCTTTTACTGTCTTCTTTTATCTCAGGGAATATGCACATAAGCGCTCGACCATTCCTTCTTCAAATGTTAAACCCTTTTCTGCAGCCGCGGCTGATGCTAGTTCTTCTACAAGTTTTGACACCTAAAAGTATAAACATCAACACTGCTAGTTCGGATTAGCTTATGTTAAATTTTTGTGTCGTACGAAGTAAATATGAGAGGATAACTTTGTCTCATGAAACACAAAAACACTTATTTTGAGTGTTTTCAGAAACAAAGATATCTTTCTTCTTCTATTTTTTTTTTTTTTTTTTGCTTTGGGCCTCAATTTCATGCCAAATCCAACTGCAAAGTACCGTTAATCTCTAGTGATGAGCATTATTAGGACATGCATTTAAATGAAACTCATCATAAAATAGATCCAATATTTGACCCTTCAGACCAACCCCTGCCAAATAGATGAAAAGTTTGAGCTTAATCCATGCAAATCTGATTGATCCCCACCAATGTTGGTTGAGTCTAGTAGAAGGGGCTAGACCCTCATAACGTGGCGAATCAATGTTCAAATTCCTGCTCAACAATGCGTTGAATAGGATTGCTTCCAATAAAAGGATACTTATACTTATACTTAGCCACACACACAAAAAACAAAAAAATCTTATTGATCCCCTCAATCTCTCAAAATGGATAGAATCAAGTACACTATCAGTTCTTGCAATTTGACAAACTCCTCTCAAAATGAATCAAGGGTTGATTCCCTCAAATGAAACCATAGCCAAGAAATGGAAACATTGAACTTAACCCATGCAATCCTGATTTCAATGAAAACTCATACTCCCTCCGGTCCTAATTATAGGAACATTTTTGTAGTGTAAATTGGACTACAAAAGTGTTCCTATAATTAGGACTGGATGAGGTAGTATCGTTCACCTTTTCATTGGTCAACAATAAAAAATAAAATAAAGAAAGAACACGCCTCTATTTTTGGATGACAGGAGGCATTAGGTTCTAATCATGCACCTCCAAAAAAAATCCGGAAGAAAAACTTATATCTTGGGCCAAAAGCAACAGATGAGAAATAGAAAGACAGAGATCCCCTAAATACACAAAATAGCATTGGAAATTAAACAAGTTACTGCTTACTGTGTTTTATTAACATAATATCAATCCATTCAGTGACACATCTATACTAATATGGCCTCTTTAACACATGCATCCCCCTTTGTGTTTTGAAATTACACTAAACAGCATCGGCTAACTATAGGATCAACAGCAACTGTAGGATAACTCAACTCACACATTCCCAACTTTCTTGAAACTACCATAGATGTTTCGCCAAAGTACTAAGAATTAAAAAAAAAATCAATTATTGAATAATAATAGAAAAGATGGATTTACATCCATTGATGTGCATCTCAAACCAGTTGTGTAATTATATCCTCCTCCTCCTCCAGCCATATCACCTTATATAAATACAATAAAATCTCAAACGATTAATTCATCACCACACCACCACCACCATCTACAATTCCAAAAAATCATCATTAACAATCCATACTAGAAAAGTAAAAAACTTAAAAAGAAGAAGAAGAAAGAAGATCTAGGTCCTGTTTTTCACCGGAATTTTCTCTCACCAAAATTTTCTCCTCTATGCACATGGTCTTCTGCATAAAGCTCTGTCCCCGCTTCCCAGTGTTGATGAAGAGTGGAAAATATGAGAACGAGAGAGCGAGAGACAAAAGGTGAAATCAATTATTAGAGGAATAGAGATGAAAGATCACCAGATTTTATCTAGACCCTTGTAAGGGGATGCTGGACACATCAACCCGAGCTTAACTCTAATACTAATTGTAACATCACAATGCTTCGCTCTCGATATTGTCCGCTTTGGTGTCTCGTCCCTCATAACTTTAAAGCGTGTTGAGAGGGGGAGGTATCTAGACCCCTCCCCTCCGCAGCCAATGTGGGATATAACACATCACAATCATGTGAATTAAAAAACAAAGTATAGAGATCAATATACATCCGAAATAAGCGAGTGATGCAAAATATGATGAAATTTTTTATTTGATATCAATAATAGATCTTACGGTAATCCTTCAAAGAGACCGTAAATATCGATTGGAATTTCAAGTTCCATCAAATATAGTGACATCAAGTCACCAAGGAATGTATAAAAATATCAATTGAAAATATTGATTGGAACTTCAATTACAATCGTAAATAGTGACATCAAGTCACTAAGGAATGTATAAAAATATCCATTGGAACTTTAGGTTCAATAGAAGAAAACGACTTCCAAGTCATATGGGAAAGGAAAAAGAACTTGTGGAGATGGAGAAAATAAAATAACATTGTCAAGATAAAGAGAGTATTAAAATATTATACACTTACTAGAGCTTCGTGCTGATAACATATTATAAAATAAAATAGAGATGAGAAAGAGAGAATATAAGGGTAAGAGAGAACAACTCTTATTCACTATTCTAAGGTGTGTCAAATACATAACAAATGCCTTCTATTTATAGACACAACTCTCTCATCTACAAATTAATGTGATTCCATAATCATTAGAAATAGTGGAGGGGTAAATAGGAGATAATGCATGATATGAATATGCACAGGTAATATATTCATAACATAAACTATTATATGTTTATAGTATTTTCAAGGGTTAATGTGTTAAAATAATCTTCAATTTTTATTAAAAGTGCAACAGTAACCATCAACTATTTTTTAGAGCAAAAGTAATCATAAGCTTTTAAAATTTAGGAAAAACTGTTAAGCCTAACTAACTTTCATCTATTATAACGAGGAAAATTAATATTTTGATCCTTAAAGTTTTGACTAACTTATAACTCAGTCCTTGGAGTTTGACTCAATACAACTGAGTCTATGAACTTTTGACTCACTTACAATTCAATCTTGATGTTTTTGAGTCATCCTATGTGGCAGAAAATGTAAGAATATTATTAAGAAGTTTTTAGGTGGATTTTACATAAATTTTAAAAAATAATCACCATCCCCGTCTCCACCGACTCGAATCCTTCTCCTCCTCTATTTCTAGAAATCTCGTTGGGCATTCATGACATCCATGATAGATCTTTTAGAAGCTCATTTTCAAGTATAAGGCGAGATCAATCTTCTTATATTAAAGGGCCTTTAAAATTATGAGCATCATGTATTTGTAGTTCCTTTTGTCATTAAAAGGAGAGATTGTGTGTCACATATGTTGTGAAGTGGGTGTGCTATGACTTTTTCTAATCTCATCCTCTTCCAAGTGCTATTCACCATTTATCATTCAAAAGTTAAGAAATCTCTTTTTTCACAATGATTTTTTTCTTGCATACTTGGATGCTCTATTAGAGTTAAAAGCATCATAAGAGGTTTTAACATTTTCTTCATTCTGAGTCATTTGCTGCCCTCAAGTATTTCAGAAGGATCTGTTATATATGGACACCATTGATGCCCAGCTAGGTTTTTTGAAAATAGAGGTGGGGGGATGTGAGTTGGTGGGGATGAGAACACTGTTTCTTTTTTCTTTTCTTTTTTTTGTAAAATCCACCTAAGTAACAGTATTTTGACATTTATTTGCCACATAGAAAGACTCAGAAATATCAGGGACCAAGTTGCAAGGAAGTCAAAGGTTTAGAGACTGAATTATAAATGAGTCAAAAAATTAAAGGTCAAAAGATTAATTTTCTCCATTATAATAAATGGAAGTTAGTTGGGTTTATATAATGGTTTTACCCCAATTTTGACATTTTATAGTTATTTTTCTCTAAAAAATAATTTATGGTTATTATTGTACTTTTAGCACATTAACATTATTTTCAATGAAGGTGGACTCGCAGGGCCTAGTTCTCAATTTTTTAATACAAGAAGTTTATATTTATACCCTAAATTTATAAAATGTATTTTCAATTTCTTTTACGTTAATATCGTTAGTCTTATTAACGAAAATTTTTGACCCAATAAATTTAAATGGTGGCCTGCAATTAAATGCAGACAAAACATGCTTAAAATTTAATCCTTCAATGTAATGTTTTTATATTTTGAAATATGAGTTGTGAACATTGAGAGATTAGATAAAACAACATCTTATTAGGTTTTATTTTAAATAATTTATAATTTTTTATTAAACATTAATATTGTGAGCATTTAATTACATTACAGAATCATCATTTAAATAGCATTTTTCGTTAATCAAACTAACGAAAAAAGACTAAACATATATTTTAGTCTTTCAAAAATTATACAAAATGTCTCGCGATAAAATCCAAAGGACGCCATATGAATATTTTGACTTTGTGAAATTACGAATGGTTGTATAGCTTATTTAACGTTATGATTTGTCTTAATAATTTTAATCACAGTTTTATTCCACACTGCCACGGAATGAAGATTTCAGTGGAAGAAATCCAATCCTTATTTATTCACAAAACAATATTTAATTTTTTTTTTTCCAGCGTGGACACTTGCTCCTTCGACTCTTGACATAGGCGGATCTACTCATATGAGAAGGGGGCACTTAAATTTTGATGTGAGCATATATATTTTTTTAAATACAAAATAAATTAACATAAAGAAAAAAAATTATAGAGGGGAAACTAATCCCAATAATTAGTACCCACCATTGATAATAAATGTCCAGTCTTTGATGTGAGCAATTAATTAGTGCCTACACTTGATAATAAGGCAATTAAAATACATATATATTTGAACTTATTGAGTGTCTAGTCTTGATAATAAGGCAATTATGATGGAATTATAAAAAATAAGACTTAGAAGGATGACATTGTAATTATTTTTATTGTAATATATTTTTGTTATTAAAATATATGTACTTGAACTTATTGAGTGCCCACCTTTCATTGTAATTTATGTAGCTGCATTTCTAACAGCACTTAGCTTTGCTTTTATAAATAACAGGTTTGTAAAATAATTGCATCTCTTATTATATCATTAGTATTCACTTGATTTCATGAATGTTATTTTATTTTATTTTATTTTCTTGTTTATATTTTTTTGTCTTTTAATGTATTTAAAACTTTCTTTAAAAAAAAAAAAATCGGGGGCGCTGCCCCCAAACCCCCAAATCCCTTGCCAATTGTGCCTCCTTCTATAATTTTCTGGGTCCGCCTGACTCTTGATCCATATATTTAGATTTATGACAATTATCGAAGTATCCCTAACCATAAAATTTAGAAAGAATCCAAGAAAAAGGCCTCTAAAATTTTAATATTTTAAATAAGTGATTTTATATTAAATGAATTATGAATTTCTTATCAAGAGGCAGGGTCAACCTTTTATCAATTGTAGAAAATAAACCTGGTTTAGGATTTTGAAAATTTGGAGGTCTTTTTTTGAGATTTTTTCTAAAATCTATTCCCTCCGGTCCTAATTATAGGAGCTATTTAACCGATTTTGGGGGAATTAAGGAGATGAGTTCAATTAGTTAATTTTACTCATTTTCCTAAAATGTCCTTATATAAATTTAAAATGACACAAGTTGCCCTGATTATAAGTGTTTCTGATTTGCCTTATGTTAGACATCCATGACATATTAGTTTAGGATATATGTATATTAGTTGCTTTTTATATAGTCATGTGTATACATATAGATCTAATTTCATTTCCACATGCTTTCTAATTTAAATAATGGTCTTGTTATATAAACATATGTGTGTGTGTGTGTGTGTGTGTGTATACATATAGATCTATATACATACATACATATACACACACCCATATATCTACACACATATACATACATATATAGACAAACACAAATATATATATGTGTGTGTGCGCGCGCGCACACACATATATATTGACACACATAAACACAGATATACATATATATGTACACATATATATAAATGCTCCTAATAATAAGTATAAATAGGGGTATTATAGGGACAAAAGTTAAAACTTGTTTGTATAATTAGGAACAAAACCAACTCCAAAATTTACTCCTATAATTAGGACCGGAGGGAGTATTACTTATCGGACCTAAAATTTGTTTAATGACTTAGATGCAACATATTTTTAGTTGGTGCAACTTATCTTTAGCTTTTGCAACATCATGTTTTCAACTATGTGCACAGCATAAGATATTGGAAAAATTGCATTTAAGTCTCGGATAAGAGAAAAATGACAAAATGGTCTCTTGAAACTCAAAATTACATTTAAGTCTGTGGAACTTATTTGAAATAAATTACAATTCTACTAACAAGTTCATGAGTGTCCATTGACAAGTTTAGGGGCATCCACTGACAAGTCTATAGGCATCTATTGACAAGTCCAACAATTGGAATTTATTGTAAAAAGGTCCCACGATACTTAAATGCAATTTTGAGATTTCAATGGACCATTTTGTTGTATTTTTTCTTATTCGAGACTTAAATGCAAATTTCCCTAAGATATTTATGTATAAATAAAGATATGTTGCAAACAATTGAAGATGAGTTACACCCACTCAAGGATCTAGATCTTTAGGTACTTTTGGGAGATAAATTTTACAATGGGAGATTGTTTATAGTAATTTTTCCTAATTAAAATCGAATAAGTTAAAAAGCATGAAATATTATGATTGTGATATTTTAGAAGGAAGAATGTTAAAGAAGAGTTAGGTATTATGATTGGTAAGGGGTAGGACGGTGTGAAAATGAGGATTGATTTGGTGACAAAAGATGAGTGATATGTCTTGCAAGAGAAGCAAAGCTTGATGGCGGATATGATATATGTCCTACATGTTCATGTTTTTATGGCAGTTATGTTAAGTGCACCAACCACTTCCAAAGTTACTGTACCATATTCACTCATCGTCTTTTGATTTTGCTTTCTTACCACAGCAACAATCTATTTGGGTTAGTGGTGAGAGATGTGACTTATTTTCTATCTGACTATTGTAGAAGCCCGATAGAAAAAAAAGTCAAGTCGCAAATATGATTTGTGTTTGGATTGATGGTGGTAGAAGTAGCGGGGCCTACGTCAAAAAGCTGAGAGTTTTTTTTCTTTCTTTCTAAAAGCTAGCCCATTGAGCTTTTTCCTAAATTGACTTTTAGGAACTTTTTTTAATAAAAAAAACCCAATGTACTTAAAGCTCTATCCAAACACTCCACTTAAGGCTTTTTTTTTATTGCTACTTTTTTCTAACTTTTTGACTTAAAACTACCCTAACGCTCTCTCCAACCAGGGTCAATACTACTAGATTACTAGATGAGTTCGGTTACATGAATCACACAACATCATTCTATTCTATTAATAAACTTTCTTATTATTGTGCTAGAAAATAACTTTCTTTTTATTATAAGAAAGTTTAAGTGAGTTGGTTTCCAGGGACTCACAAAAGCCAAATCATATCTCCAGGATTAGAAAGACGGGATTTATCACCACTTTAGCTACTTTAGAGGTTCAACCGATTACTCGAGAATCCCAGTTATTCCATTTCCTGATGTTAGCAATGTGCTCATAGAGATTTTTACAGATTGTATATCAATAAGGTCCTTATATTAGCATTTAGCAGCAAGATTTAAACTCTACACTAAAAAGTAAATTTGTTGGTATTAAATAATCGTGGAAAAATGACACCTACGTCCCAATTAAGAAAAATAGTATCAGAAAAGCTTCATAACTTGTCAATGACAACTCTTTCACTTATCATTGATCAGTTATGCGACTTTACTGATATTCTTTTCTTTATTTAGGAGTTTAGTGTCATTTTCCCAATAATCTTTGTGTTTGTGTATTTGTACTCATCATATATAGTGTTGTGGTTTCTCATCATTATAAGATTTGAATCATCTAACTTTTCTTATTTAAAAAATGATCCAAATTATCTCACAACAACGCACTAATGATAAGATAGTAGGTTAAACGATGCAACTCACATTTAATAAAAATAAATAAATTAACATTATTTTTAATAAGAAAATTAAAGTATTGTATCCACAATGACAAATTGCAGAAAAAAAAAGACAAATAAAAATTCACAACATAATCAAAATTCACATATCACAGCCAAAATATTATTCTCAATTCCCCACAAAATTTTCAATCACAATTCATATTTCACAATAAATAAGAATGGAGGGAGATTGATTCAACAATTAACAAAAAGTTAGCTGCAAATTTGAGATTGATTCAACGATTAACAAAAAGTTAGGGGCAAAATTAACGTCAAAATTTACTTAGTACGCAGAATTCAAATTTGAGATGGAGCAAGTTCAATTATGAAAAATAATCAATTAAATATAATGTATATATACAAGAATTTGAATGGGAGATGAGTCAAACCAGAGAATTTGAGTGGTTTTTGTGAAATATTTAAAATATTGGGGGAAAAAAAAGAGAGAAGGCAAGAACATTAACAACAAACATTACACGAGCCAAACAAGATGAGATCAAACATGCCTATTTCAAAATGAGCCACATTTTTTTTAGCTATTGAGTAAGTCTATTTCAAAAAAGAAAAAATGATGGTTCAAATGTAACATGTTATTTAATTATTATTATTATTTTATATGCACTGTCTAGATTGAATTTTAATATTTAAATTTATTTATATTTTCGTAATATTATTATAATATTTTATAACATATTATATCTGAACCATTTATTTTTTTTATCTAAAGATGGAGAAATGATTTCAAGAGGAAAACGAGAAAGAAGATTTAGAGGGGATTCAAATCCAAAGATTCATATCTTTGAGTGAGTGCAACTCATCTTTAATTATGTGTAATATATCTTTTTCTTTTTTGTCCTTTACATGCAATATATCTTGGGAAAATTCCAGATAAATACCAAATGAATTTGTAAAACCCCCAAAAGTCCTTTGAATTTGCAAAAAGACTGAGAGGTGACATGGACTTTTCAGGGTTATGCAAATTCGTGGGAAAAGACCAGACTGCCCTTAACTTAACTTATGTGATGAAGACAATGATACATTCATTCCCCCGATAACAATTAATCAGCCCTGTTCTGAGAAAAAAAAAATAATCAGCCCTGCGTCGTCGTGTTCCTCAGCTTTGCCCACTCCGCACCGCCGCTCCTGCCGCCGTCGACGCCGCTGCCTCCGCCGTGTACGACTCCTCTGCCTCCGCCGTGTACGACTCCTCTGCCTCCGCCGTGTACGACTCCGCTGCCAGCTTCGTCGAGATCAAGCAGAAAGAAGAGGTACCTGTTTCGATTTTTATGTTTCACTCCTTGATTGAATCAGCAAGGAAGGATAAAGATTCCACTTAGTATTGTACTTAGTTAGGACTTTGAGCTCTGATTTTACTTCTTTGAGCTCTGATTCGTTGAGCTCTGATCCATTTTTGTTGCCAAAAAGATGCTTCTTTTTCTTTCGCAAACAGAACAACACGAACCCATCTTCCATAGTGAACAATGTTGAGCAGAAATAGAGAAGACAGTGATGGTGAATGAAATAAGAAGGTAGAATAGATAAATAGCAGAGTTTGAGTCTTGACCCTTCTTTGCTTGGCTTTTTAGAGAGAGAGAGAGCAGGCGTTTGGGCTGGAGGGAGTGTAATGAAGAGAGAGAGAGAGTAGCAAGGTACAGAATCATAAAGCCATAATGCAAAGCAAATTTGGCTTACTCTACCCTCCTACTTATAGCAAAGTTTCAGCCTTTAAGCACAAATAACTACAGAACCTGTTTGCATTACTTTTTCTTATAATACTGCATATTTAAAAGCAAGCATTTATGATTATTTAATGCACATTCTTTTGAAATCAATGTATGTTCCTATCACAAAATCAATTTATCATCCAAAGTGAGTTTTAGGTAAGATTTTTAACTTTATGCAGCTGGAAAAAGAAAGATGACATTATAGTTTGGTGAAATTTTTCAGCTTTAAAACCAAATTGATGGCATTGCTATCATTCCTCCCTTTTCTTAGTTATGTTACAGTTTGCTTGGACTTGTCTGTTGGCTTACCTACGTTTTTTTTGTTCCTAAGTTAATAGGTTTTCTTTATTTAGTCTTACTTTACTGAGTGAGATGTGTTTACTATTGAGCTTCCCTTGGTGTTTGAAATTTGTAGTACTAAGAGAAAATTAGAGAAAAGATAAGATAAGACTAAACAAAACAAAGATTTTTCTCTTCTTCCCTGTTCTGTTGCGGTTGTTTCAGAAGTGATCAAATGCTTGCTACTAAACATGTTTTATGAAAGCTGAGTTTGCATTAGTATTTGTGCTTTGAACATGTTGCTGATTTCCTGGATCTGTATGAAAAAGGGAGGAATGATAGCAATGCCATCAATTTGGTTTTAAAGCTGAAAAATTTCACCAAAAGATCAATCAAATACCACAACAATGAATATGCATGCAACCTTCAGAAGCTATGTACAAGATGAATGATGCAAATTTTACTTACAAGAAGCTTAATCACCGGCTACCAAAATGAACCAACTCTTATGAGTTGCCTTATTAAATAACACTAAAAGCCTATCAATATTTAGCTCCTTCAAGGCTTCAAAAGAATACCAACGTATCACCATTCATGCACATTATATGATTACAACCAAGAAAATCATCTTCATCAATGAAGAATTTGTAATAACCATTGTAAAATTAGTGAAAATCATTGCAGACTTTGTGAAAACCATTAATATTGGAGGAAGTAGTAATTTTTGAACTTGTAATTACAGTTATGATACACCATTAACATTGTGATGAAATATTAATTTTTTGTTACAGGTTAGAATGCAAGATGACATCAAACATGGCAGCAACACCTTCTTCAAAGTCACTAATTTGTTTTTTCCATGTTGGGGGGGAGTTTGTAGCCAATGGTGAATGTGAAGTTAAATATAATGGTGGGAGTGTGAGGGTAAAATCGTTGAAGGAGGGGATGAAACTTGAAGAATTGAGGGTAATAATAGGACAATGGTTTGGTATAGATGGTCATGGGTGTCACATTAAATACACTTTAAGCTTTGATGAAAACATCTTAGTAGACATGGTTGATGATTTCGAAATGGAAAATATGTTTAATTATAATGAAAGAAGTGCACATGTTTATGTGAGATGTAAAGGTACTCATTTTGCAGCTAGGGAAATGGATGATCAACAAAGGTATGTCATAGTTAGTGTAGGTAGAGCAGTACTAATGTCATATAGGGTTGTTGGTAATATTTTGATAAAAGTTGTCATTATCTATGCAGGGTTCATCAATTCGAGGGCACCACAGAGCAAATGGCTTACATTGAGGAGCCAATGTCACACAGATTGAGTGATGATTATGCAAACAATGAGTGCAGTGGAATACATCTTTTGAGCCTTCCGTGTGCAAGTCAGAGTGCACCAACGCCGATGCCAGAGATGAACTCAAAGAAGTGGAAGGACTTGTTCATAGGAGTGAATCAAACATTTGCAAATTCGGATGAGTTCAAGAAGGTGTTGCACAAGTTCAGATTGCCCACAAATTTGAGTACACATATGTGAAGAATTCAACCAATTGTGTGTATGTTAAATGTAAAGTTGAAGATTGTCCATGGAGGATAACTGCAACGGCGATTGGGAAGGGCAATCTTTTCTTACGTGTGACAAGATACACTGAAGACCATCATCATACAGCACAAGACAATCTTGAGGTGAAACATGCTCGAAGTGCTGCCTTGACAAGTACAATTATTATTGATGAGGTTAGAAATCACACAGACAAGCGTCCGACTGATATAAGGAATAGTTTGCAAAGAGAATTTGGTGTGCACTTGACATATAAGCAAGCATATCGAGCAAAGGAGAAGGCCATGGAGGAAATTCACGGTAGACTGAAGACATACATGTTGATACCATGGATATGTGATAGGTTGAAGGAAACTGATGACAAGACTGTGGCAGAATGGGTGGCTAGTGGGAGCAACATATTTCAGCGTGTATTTATAGCATATGGTTGTTGTATAGAGGGGTTCATTGCTGGTGCTAGACCTGTTTTATACATCGATGGAAGCCACTTAAGTGGACCATATAAGGGGACTCTGCTGTCAGTGTCTGCCTTCGATGCAAACAATGAGTTATTGCCGTTTGCCATTGGTATTGTCCATGGAGAGACAATAGAGGACTGGACATGGTTCCTTGAAATGGTGAAGAGGACACTTGGAGGATTACAGATTACAATTGTGTCAGACCGACACAATGCGATAATCGCTGCTGTCCGAGGAGTGTTCGGGTCTCAGAGACATGCCTACTGCTATAGGCACATTAAGGAAAACTTTAGCGCCCATATGATTAAATTGAATAGAGGAAGGAGGGCGATATGTGGGCAACAAAGGCAGACCGCACTTCAATTACTTGACGCAATTGCGTATGCAAGACTTGATTGTGACTTCGATGCTGCGATGGAACAAATGAGGCTTTTCAATCAGCAAGCATTTGATTGGCTGATGCTTCATGGTGATGTTGACAGATGGGCCATGAGCAAGTTCCCATTTAAACTGTGGGATAAAATAACCACAAACCTTGCCGAGTCCTTCAATGCTTGGATGGTAAAGGAAAGACATCATAATGTGGCCCAACTTATACATGAGCACCGTGAGAAAGTTGCAAAGAAGATGTATGCAGCAAGCATGGCAATGAGTAAGTGGAAAAATGGTGTTGGCCCGAACATCGAACAACAAGTGTTGGAGAATGTGGCAAGGGCTGAATACATGGATGTTCAGATATATGGAGGAGGAAGGGTGCAGGTCCGGACAGCAAGTGGGGCCCTAAAGGTTGAGGTGCACCTGCGCGAGTGCACGTGTAAAGCATGGCAAATGTCTGGTATTCCTTGTCCTCATGCGTGTGCAGCCATCAAGGGTGTTCATGGTAATGTGTATACTTATGTTGATGAATGCCTGACGATAACAGCTCAAAAAAAGATTTATACACGAACCATGATTCCGGTTGTGACAATAGACATGCCAGACCCAAATGACGTTCGCCTATATGACATAGGAAGGCAAGTGTTACTAGCACCTCCTAAGACTAAACGTCCACCGGGAAGGCCTCCAGTTCAAAGGGTAGAGAGCCAATTTCGCAATAAAAAGATTTATCATTGCGGCTTATGCCATGAGGCTGGACACACAACAAGAACTTGCAAAAATCCAAACCCAGCTTAATTGTGCATTGGTTGGGGTTGTGGGGTAAATATGTTAGAAGTCATCTTTTGGTATATATTTTAGAAGTCATCTTTTGGTATATATACAATGACTTGGATCCCTTCACATACTTTTGGATAGAAGGGCTATAAGACTTATATGATAACTCAAGATGTAATTAGTGTAAATGGCATAGAATGTCTCCATGTGTTGGAATGACACGGAAACATTACGTCAATGTGGAATTGTAATGTTCACTTGTCATTCCACTATATTTTGTACATGTTTTCATTCCATCACAACTTTTTGTAAATGCCAATTCTGTACTTATCAATGCCACAATGACTTAATGTTGTTGGAGACTTTGTAATTGTACTTATGTTTATGGGAAGGATCATTTGGAAACAATTGTATTTGCTTGGATTTGTAAATGACTATCTGTTGCAGATTTTTAATTGTAGTTATCCTTTTTGGTATCATACTTCTTTCAGCTTCATATGTATTTTTATACCTAATCCAAATGCTTGGATTTTGACAATGAAAAAACCAAAAAAAACCAGTGGTAATTCTCGATGCTCCAATGGTAATTCTCGATGCTCCGATGGTAAATCACGATGCTCCAATGGTAATTCTCGATGATGTTCTTGTAATAATGCAAGATGTTCTTGTGTCTATTTCCTGGGCAACAATGAAAAAACCAAACAAAACCAGTGGTAATTCTCGATGCTCCAATGGTAAATCACGATGCTCCAATGGTAATTCTCGATGATGTTCTTGTAATAATGCAAGATGTTCTTGTGTTTATTTCCTGGGCAACAATGAAAAAACCAAAAAAACCAGTGGTAATTCTCGATGATGTTCTTGTAATAATGCAAGATGTTCTTGTGTCTATTTCCTGGGCAACAATGAAAAAACCAAAAAAAACCAGTGGTAATTCTCGATGCTCCAATGGTAATTCTCGATGATGTTCTTGTGTCTATTTCCTGGGCAACAATGAAAAAACCAAAAAAACCAGTGGTAATTCTCGATGCTCCAATGATAAATCACGATGCTCCAATAATAATTATCGATGATGTTCTTGTAATAATGCAAGATGTGCTTGTGTCTATTTCCTGGGCAACAATGAAAAAACCAAAAAAACCAGTGGTAATTCTCGATGCTCCAATGGTAAATCACGATGCTCCAATGGTAATTATCGATGATGTTCTTGTAATAATGCAAGATGTTCTTGTGTCTATTTCTGGGCAACAATGAAAAAACCAAAAAAACCAGTGGTAATTCTCGATGCTCCAATGGTAAATCACGATGCTCCAATGGTAATTATCGATGATGTTCTTGTAATAATGCAAGATGTGCTTGTGTCTATTTCCTGGGCAACAATGAAAAAACAAAAAAAAAAACCACTGGTAATTCTCGATACTCCAATGGTAAATCACGATGCTCCAATGGTAATTCTCGATGATGTTCTTGTAATAATGCAAGATGTTCTTGTGTCTATTTCCTGGGCAACAATGAAAAAACAAAAAAAACCAGTGGTAATTCTCGATGCTCCAATGGTAAATCACGATGCTCCAATGGTAATTCTCGATGATGTTCTTGTAATAATGCAAGATGTTCTTGTGTCTATTTCTGGGCAACAATGAAAAAACCAAAAAAACCAGTGTTAATTCTCGATGCTCCAATGGTAAATCACGATTCTCCAATGGTAATTCTCGATGATGTTCTTGTAATAATGCAAGATGTTCTTGTGTCTATTTCTGGGCAACAATGAAAAAACCAAAAAAACCAGTGGTAATTCTCGATGCTCCAATGGTAAATCACGATGCTCCAATGGTAATTCTCGATGATGTTCTTGTAATAATGCAAGATGTGCTTGTGTCTATTTCTTGGGCAACAATGAAAAAACCAAAAAAACCAGTGGTAATTCTCGATGCTCCAATGGTAAATCACGATGCTCCAATGGTAATTCTCGATGATGTTCTTGTAATAATGCAAGATGTTCTTGTGTCTATTTCCTGGGCAACAATGAAAAAACCAAAAAAACCAGTGGTAATTCTCGATGCTCCAATGGTAAATCACGATGCTCCAATGGTAATTCTCGATGATGTTCTTGTAATAATGCAAGATGTGCTTGTGTCTATTTCCTGGACAACAATGAAAAAACCAAAAAAAAACCAATGGTAATTCTCGATGCTCCAATGGTAAATCACGATGCTCCAATGGTAATTATCGATGATGTTCTTGTAATAATGCAAGATGTTCTTGTGTCTATTTCCTGGGCAACAATGAAAAAACCAAAAAAAACCAGTGGTAATTCTCGATGCTCCGATGGTAAATCACGATGCTCCAATGGTAATTCTCGATGATGTTCTTGTAATAATGCAAGATGTTCTTGTGTCTATTTCCTGTGTCTATTTCAGTTAGTATCTTCCATTTGAGTAGTTTATTTGATATTAACTTTCCCTGATTTGTGGTAATTGATTACATTTGTGGTAATTGATTTGATGTCTCATTTTGTGGGTGAAGTATGCATCACATTTAAACTCCAATTGTTCCATTCCTTTATCCAATTGTTCCATTCCTTTATTTATGCATTGCACTATGCCAAGTTCATGTATGGATGCATGGACTATTACACAAAAATTTGTTATGTATAAATAGATTTTGTTAATCCCCTATACGTCAGTGAACTTGACATCCCTGATTTACAAACATCTAGCACAACAAAATTGATGACTACCCATACATTTATGTAGAGCCCCACATACATACAGAGATTGGGTTCTATCCTAAGAAGTAAGTGTCAAAATGATTTACAAAATCAGCTGTCAACAATCATGCTCAGGTCTTTCTTTTCTTTCTGTGGGTCGCTGGAGGGGCCAGGAGTCGCAATGCATCTTCTGTGGCTTTATTCAACTCATGGTTCACAAGCCACCACATCAGGTTGCATCTAAACTCATTTACCTCATCATCACCATACTGATTACTCTCACTAGGACTCCAGTTGTGCAACCAGATCAACACATGAATGCCACAGTCTTGCCTACATAACACAGAAACGCCATAATTAACAAAAATTCAACAACCTAAAATTCCTGATCATGCAACACAATGACACTCACAAATTTGGTTGTTGTGGAACATGTGGCCAAATAATTTATGTTCTTTCCATCTTGCCGCGTTTGTCATTTGGTTTCACAAGTTTTATGATCTCTTCAAAACGTTCCCTCTGTAAACAACAGAAATGCAGTAAATAAATGTCTCATCAATGGTTTGTCAAACATTAATGCGTATAACTTACAAATTTTTTATCGCTGTTGACTGGGATTTACAAATGCGGTTTGCTTCTTTTTACTCGTGTAGACCTTGTTGTTCATCGAATCTAGCACATAAAAACTCATCGTGCTTGGATCTAGGGCGACGCAAAACCAGTGCTCCTTAACCAAGATGGGTCCCATTATCAGATCACAATCACCAATGTTGTAACCTATATGTTGGGGCAATAGTAGGTGTTCCCACTCAGCAACTTTCCAGCTCGACGGTTTTGTTACAAATAAGCTCTACATAATCACCAAACACAGACAAGTCATGTATACATATCTGAATGACTACTAAATTATCAAGGTCCAATATTGTAGACTAACCATATGATCAGCACTGAAAATGTGCCTCCTTACTTGGCCCTCCTTTTGCATATCCTTCATAAGCGTTTTGCACACAACTCCTACGTCCTAGTGTCTGAAGCTGCTCTCGAGTTAGATCTTCATCGTCTATTTGAATGAGAATCCTGTAAATGAGAAACAACGTCATCAGACATACACAAATGCAGAAAAAACATCGTTTCATATTGAGAATTTCTTGAAAATATCTTTTATGATCACTTCTCGCTCACTCTCCTCATTGGTGCAGCTTAGGAGATAAGGTCGAAGAATATTGCCTTCTCTTCTTTCGCCTTCCTTGGGCGCTTCACCGCTTCGTCAACGTCCACGGCGACATATTTTTGCCATCTTCGGCCTATGTGACCTCCGTGGTGCATATTGTTGATGAACTTGGTATGGGACAATGGATTGTTCGCCTTTGGTCCGTCCTTCTCCAATGGGACTTCCCCCATCAGATTCATCAATGTGGATTGGCGTTCCTGGAGCTTTGTCATCGTCATAACCAGATTCTCCATCATCATGATGATCACCATCACCTTCTTCGCCTTCATCATCCGAATCCAAATGTTGGCCATTATCATCAACATCAGCATGTTGGCCATTATAATCAGCATCAACTTCATCATCAGCTTCATCGGCTTGTTTTTTCATTGCCTTTCAATGTGATCTTGTGCCTTTCGCAACTTATCTTCCATAGCAGCAACAAGCCTTCTGTGGCTATCGTTGATTACACCCATCAACTCTCCATGCAAGTCCTTTAAAACCTAATCATGAGACAATTTACCACAGGTCATTATAAATAATTTTAAAGGATGAATTAAGTGTCATTAGTGGAAGCACTTACTGGGTCTAAAGAAGCCACAAAGTTCGTTTCCGACGTGTCCTTGTTAGCCTTGTCGTTACCGACTTTTTGTCATACAACAGTCCCATATTGCTCTTCTTCTCTATGTCGATCATCTCCTTGACATTTTCTTTGGTCCAGAACTCAACTGGACTCTTGCCATGATGTTGTACTGGCTTTCCCACTGGAAAATGCTCGCCAAAAAATAACTGCAACAACAAAGTTATACATTTAAAACTTATGACCAAAAAATATTAACACAAAACAACTCATAAAACTTACCAACAACATGTATATGCACCCTCCAACATAGGAGTTGCAATTGTTGTTTCCTCTTATCGCATTCACGTAATCAGCGAGCTCTTTTTGGATGTCATTGGCAATATATCTGGCCCAATCGAAGCGGGCAAAGCCATTCATGGTCAAGCTTAACACCTTCAGCAACTTCTCAGCAGGAGTTGTGCTTGATGTTGGAGCGAGAAAAATCCCCAACATGTGCATCATGAATAACATTTCAAACTTCTCACCCGACTCCCCTGAAGTTATGAGGTTTAGTATGTCGTCATACTTCATTTTACCATACTTTTTTATTAGTTCTTTGAAGGACTTGGATCGGTGTCGCTCACGTTCATTGTCACCTCGTCCCCTTTATGTGGCACCCCAAGCAAATGAGCCACATCTTTTCCATCTATTTCACGTGTCTTCTCCCTTATTCTGAATTGATTGGTTGGGGGATCATAAGCTCTCATTATCCGCACTAACATTTCCCGCGGCAATTTTTGACTTTTGATATGAAGCAACTCTCCAAATCCTAAGTCTTGGACCTTAGCTTTTAAGGTTTTATCGGAGTTCACGTATGCTACAAGCTTGGAAAATTTATTCATCGAGCACCGTGAGGGAAAAGATGCAGTGTTAGTCCCCTTCTTCTTCTCATGCGTTGCTTCTATGGCTCTATCCGAGTATTTTTTCTTCTCAGCTACACTCAAAGCCCTCCATGCCTTTGAGGACTCCGTATTCATGACATTGAAGTCAGTGAATTTGTTGTCTTTGATGAACTCGCTGCGAAACAAAACGTACCCATTACTGGGGGACATTTTGGTGGACTTTTCCTTGCTAGGCCGACTTGTAGATGCCATATGTCACTGTGAACTATGTTTAAACCTGAAATGGCAAGAGAACAATTAAGAAGATGATAAACCATATATAACAGCAAATACTTTTACTAATTTAGCAAAAGAAGTTCCAAAAATTTGAATCCAATAATAGTAGCAATAACAAGTTAACTAAATACACTCTAAGAGACTAATGATCTTGTAATGAATGTGATCACAACAACACTTAAAGCACAATCGAAGAATTTTTGTTTCCAAGCAATTCAATACAATGCTAATTTGAGCAACAACAAGAATTTCAATAGAAAACACTGTGCCAAACCAACAAACGATGAATACCTTGACAGCTTGTTGCAACAAGGTGATCTTTGATGCAGAATTTTTAGATAAGAAAAAAAAAAACACCAACGGAAAACTTTAATTGCAAAAAGTGGAAACCAGACAATGGATTGTTTGAAACTCAATCGAGAGCTAGAACATAAGATTAGTCATGTTTTTCTCGGTTAGCAGTTATCAATAATCTAAATAACCCACTAAGAGCTCAAACAAGTGGCAAGGTAATTTTTTTAATACATAAATAGAGCCCAACATACAAGAACCAGACCTTAACAAAATATCATTTGTGACATACAAGCAACTTTAATACAAATTACAGTCAACCCACTCAAGTGCTACTAACGTTACGCTTATATGTGTGCATGCACACGAACACGGACACATGAGCATAAATAGAAATACTCAAACAGTCCAAACACACCAAATTTGAATGACATGATCAATGGCTTCAAACCAACCCTTTGATCTGTTTGGCAACTTGAATTCTTATAAGAAATTCAGCATGTTCACGGTTTGAAAATTTCAGAGAACTATAATTATAAATAAATATAATGTAAATGCCACATTTTAATGGTGAAATTCTGCTCTCGTTTACATTTTCAAAGTGGAATAAACCAGTCAATTGTTAGCTATTCTAAGTCAGTAGATCAGCTGAAACACAATCCAATTACAGATAAGGTCCAGAAGCATGGTTCATCCCATTTGACATAATTTTGATAGGCAAGTACTCCCACAGTCTCTCTATTAGTTTTTTATTTGTAAAAAAAAATTCCCTTGGTGGCAGATTTCTTTGTGCCATTTTTTTTACCTTGTCTAGCAACTAGTTATATCTATAATAGGCTTTTTGGCATGTTTGGAGAAGGCTTCTTCTCAGGGTCTGGGCATATTTTTGTTGATTTAGAATAAATAGAGTCCAATGAAGAGCACAAGTTTCACATTACTTCTAACATAGCATATCACTGAAACGTAATCTTTTCTACATTTACATTGTCAGAGTTTCTTCGATAACCTTAACAGATGGAAACGAAGATATGTTTAAAATTTTAAAAATCAACGGCGAGGAAAAAGTTATGTGGCACACTGGCACTGCAAAGTGATTGAAGATGATGATGAGGTTATCTTCAATTATATGTTAATATTTTATTTATTTATTTTGTATATGGTTAAATATAGATTGCAAACTAGAAGAGTTAGGTTTTTCAGCCACATTTTATTTACATTTACTTATTTTAATTTATTGTCCATCATGGTCCGCCATGGTGCCATTTCCTAAGACAAGTCCTTTTCTGCTCCTGTCCCGTCTTTTTTTTACAAAAATATTTTAAAGTATTGATTGGTACTAAAAAAAATATTTTATGATATTGAACGGTACTGAAAAATACTTTATGATCTTGAAAAATTATTTTAGAATTCTGAAAAAATTATTTTAGAGTATTGAATGATACTAAAAAAAATACTTGATGATACTAACTGAGTAACTGATACAAAAAAAAAAAAACTTCATAATCTTAAAAAATTATTTAAGGATATTGGAAAAATATTTCAGGGTACTGAATGCTACTAAAAAGATACTTTAGGATATTGAATGTACTAAAAAAATAATTCATAATCTCAAAAAAATTATTTTAGGATCATAAAAAGATATTTCAAAGTACTAACTGGTACTAAAAATACATTTCAGGATATTTTTTCAGTATCCTAAAATAATTTTTAAAAATTATAAAGTATTTTTTGGTATCGTTTTGTATTTTGAAGTGTCTTTATAATATCATTCACTAGCCTAAATATATATATATATATATATATATATATATATATATATATATATATATATATATATATATATATATATATATATATATATATATATATATATATATATTTTTTTATTTTTTTATTTTTAAAAAAGGCATAGTTGTCCTTCTTTGCACTAAAACAGCATCCTAAAATATCTTTTTAATATTATTACCTCCTGTCCTAATTATAGGAACATTTTTTATTGTAATTTACACTACAAAAATGTTCCTATAATTAAGACCAGAGGGAATATTTAATAACTTAAAATATATATATATATATATATATATATATATATATATATATATATATATATATATATATATATATATATTGGAAAAACACTTCTCATGTTGTTGGAGAAGTGTTTTATCATGTTACATACACATGAAATGGTGAGACCCACATATATATACAATTAGCATTATATATATATATGGGTCCCACCATTTCATGTGTGTGTAGGAATCTTCTTCTTCTCATGCAACATGAGAAGTTTAAACCCCTATATATATATATATATATATTAGAAAAAGGCACAGCTCCCTCCTTTACACCAAAATGACGTCAGTTTGGCGTAAAGAAGGACAACCGACAGGAGTAAGAAAAGGATAGCCGGGTCCCATTTCCTATGCCAAGGGCCACGACATTGTCCTAAAGTTTATACTATGACGTGACACAATAACAAATGCCGCATCAAAACCAAACCTTAAATTTTTTTAAATAAAATTAATATAAAAATGTACAACTCGTGCAAAATTTGGATGTGAGATAGAGTAAGTCCAATAATCTATAATATAATAACTAATTAAATAATACATTTTTGTTTTATTTCACTTTTTATCTACATAATTATATCAAGAACTTGATTCGGAGATGAGTGAAAAGTAGAGATGGTGTTTTTTAAGGAAATATTTAAAATGTTGGTAATAAAGGAAACAACAACACACTGGCCAAGCAAGCTGGGATCAGTTAGGCCTATTTCAAAAATTATTATCTCTATTTTTTATTTAATCATATGACAATTTGTTTTTATTACTCCAATTCTAAATATAAGAGTTAGATGACTAATACATAGAAATTATATTAGTGAAATTAGTTAAGTAAAGAGTAAATACCATTTCTGGTCCCTGACAAAAAACACGGACCTCATTTTGGTCCCTGACAAAAAAGGTCATTTTTAGTCTATAAAAGGACGAATAAGAGTCGATTGGTGGACATTTTGATCCCCACAAATTTCCAAAAGGTTATTTTTAGTCTCATAAAAAGGATAAATAATGGTCAGTTTTTTTGTCAGAGACCAAAATGGGGTCCGTGTTTTTTGTCAGGAACCAGAAAGGGTATTTACTCTTAAGTAAATAAATATTTGTAAAAAATGTATTAATTTTCTTAAAACAACCTTCCAATAATTTGTATTGGAAACTATCCTATTAGTGAAAATCCTTCCTTAGATATGTGCAATAATAATACAAATATTTTAGGAAGAAAATTATAATTTTGGATAAATGGAGTGAACTGAAATATTATGTTTAAGATTAAAGCAACCCCTCATTAAGTTTTTACATTTAGGGAAAAAAATTTTTACTTATTTTAATTCATTGTTTGTCATTATGCCACGCCTTTTGCTCGATTAAGTATTAAGTAAACAGACATTATTTTGAAGTCTAAGCGGAACGATACAACATAATAATAGATCTCACAACTAACAATTATTTTTTTAATAAAATTAGTCTAAAAATTTATTAATTAGGGAAAATCCGGATTTGAGGTAGTGTAAGTTTTATTAGGCTAAAGTAAACTTTTTAAGTTTATATGAGGTATTCTTTTGGTCGCTTAACTTTATAAAAAAAATATAATTTTGGTCTTATAATTCTAACAACAATATTGTTTCTAATAAAAAATGCTGATCTAACAAACTTAAGTGAGAAATGTGTAATTAAATTCTATTAATCTTAATTTTAAGATATGTGTAAATTAGAAAATATTTAAAAATCTTATGAAGCAGTTAATATCAAAACTTCAATTGTATTAAATAGTTCAATAATTTAAATATATTAGTTTAATAATCTAAATATTAAAACCTTAATTTCATTTACAGTGATTTATCGATTTATTTTAGTTTAACAATCTAAATATATTATATTAAAAATTAAAACTTAAATATGCTGTGTTAGCTGCACAATCATCAATCGGGTTTGTTGCGTCAAATTTTCTATTAATAAAATTAACGACGGTGTGAAAAATATAGGGTCAAAAGTACACTTTATAATTAAAGAATCAAAAATATATTTTAGCCGTTTTTTTTAATCTAGAATAATTAATTATATAATATATTTGAAAAGTGAAAAGAACAAGTGTATAAAAATAACTAAATCTTACATTTATTGTATTTCTTTTTTGCTCAGATACATTTATTGTATTTCACGTTTTATCAGTATAATTATATCAACAATTTGTTTTGGAGTATGGAGAGATGAATGGATTGTATCAAGGGATGGTTTTGAGGAAATAATTTAAATGTTGATAATAAATGAAACAACGACAGCACACTTGCCAGACAAGTGGGATAAAAAAATGCCTATATCAAAATGAGTCAATTCTTGGCATTCCAATTCACTTTTTTTTTTTTTTTTTTTAATGTTCTCAATGTTCTCATTCTCTCTCTCTCTCTCTTTTTTTGCTCTAGAAGCAAATTACTGCTTATAATTTTTCAAATTTAATCACAAGATGCATGCTTTTATTACTTATTTTAGGTTACATTTGCTATACTAACTAATCCATATTATTTTATGGTCTGGACTAAATGACCTAACACTATAATGAACACAATCTAAGTAATTAATGATATTTTAAGGATAATTGGTGAAAAAATTTTATTTAAGAATTTTATTGGATAGAAGAATTTGAATTCAAGGTGACTTATTTTCTGTATGATTTTTTTAGAAGAAAAAAAGTCAAGTTGTAAATATGATTTGGGTTTGGATAAGTCAGGTTGTAAATATAATTTGGGTTTGGATTGGTGGTGGTAGAAGTGGCGGGATCTACGTCAAAAAACTGAGAGCTTTTGGGAAAAAAACTTTTTCCTTAACCGAATTTTAGTAGTTTTTTTTTTAAAAAAAAAAAACTCAGTGAATTTAAAACTCAACTCAAGCACTCTACTTCTGACTTTTTTCTTACTGCTACTTTTTTCTGCCTTCAAACTACTTAAAGCTGTATCCAAAGAGGCTCATTAATGTTTTGTGCATAAAATCCTGTAGATACCAATGTTTTATGTGTATAAAAACATGGGAAAAACACTTCTCATGTGTGTGTAAGAATCTTCTTCTTCTCATGTAACATGAGAAATTTAAACCCCTAAAAACATATAAGTTTCTTTTCGTTAATAAAATAAATTTTCACCAATTTTCTCCTTTTAATAAAATTTCTCTAATTATGCAAAATCCAATCAATGAATTTTTTTTAATGAAATTTCACTAATTATGAAATATCTGAATTTAAGATCTATAATTAATAGTGACTTATACCATATATTTAAAAAAAAGTGAAAAATCAAGTGGAAAGATGAATACATTTTAGAAAAAATTAGGGGAAAGTTTGCAAATGAAAATTTTATGGGTGGGAATGATAAATTATCCATAGAAGTGGGGTTTTGTTAGAAAATAATTAAATTGTTAAAACAGTAAATAATAATAGGATAGGATATTGTCACTACTAATTTTATGTCACTACCAAGTCACTACCACTTTTTCACCGTTAGATCAAAATCTTATTTATCTTTATCATTTCTCTCTTCTATTGAAATTCTGATCTAACGATGAAAAAATGTCAGTGACTTGGTAATGACGTAAAATTGGTAATGACAATATCCTATCTCAATAATAATAATAATATCTTTTGGTTAGTTTGGTGGTTTTGGCCGGACGAGACAACCTACCAGTTGTTGCGGCTCTTTGAAGAGAGAAAGAGAGAGGGCCTTCCCTTTTTTTATGGTGCGACATACAACATAAGCGAGAGGCCAAAGCCAAACAAAAACTTCACACAGAAATGGCGAGTGCTCTGAAGATGGGATTTCACATACTCACTCACCGCCGCCGCCGCCTCCTCTACTGCCACCGCCATTGTCACTCCTCTCTCTGATCCACTCTACCTCCTCCTCCTCCCTCCCCTCTTCTTCTTCCTCAGGTACTCTTCTCTTGCTTACTGAACCTCTCATTTTCTGTTCTTCCTTCTCCCTCATTTTCCGGCTTCAATTCCCATAAAGTTTCTCCTTCTTTCTGTAGATCTTCATTGCATCTTTACTGTTCAACCGAGCGTTTGGGTTTCTTTTGTTCTTCGATTCGATATGTGAAATTTGAATGCTTTTTTTTTTTGGCCCGGTGTTTTTCATGATGATTAGGTTTCTTATGTACTTTCTTATTTTGTAATTAGTAAGAACTCTTAATCTCATTTTGGTGAGGGTAACTTTTGTTATTACTAATTTTTCTGTCTGTCTTGGTGCTACGTGGGTACTGAAACCAATTTACAGGTGGAATCAATTCTATTTTAGAACAAGGGCTTCATCTTTTTTTCCAGACATTGCAATGCCATTTTCATCTAGTTTTAGTCTAGAAAGATGTCTAGATCTCGGAGTAAATTTCCTTTTTGGGTTTTTCTTTTCTTTAGCCCAATTTTCAGAGATCTGTGCTGCCTTGGGGCCGAAATTTCTGTTTGGGTTAGATCCGCCGATAAAATATTCAATTTTGTCTGAGTATCTGCTCATTTTCCTTTTGTTACTATGGTGATGTGTTCTTCCGTTCACAGATGCTTTAAAGTCGTTGAGTTGTCACCTGTTTACAAATTTTGGAGACTCGCTATACTAAATTTACATTTTGGTGCCTATTAAAATATTAACAGTTCAGTCACTAATATGAATCTGAAGGTCTAGATGCTATTATTAGACTGACCTAGCTATTCTACATTTTCCTTTTTTTTAAAGAAAAAATTAGTAGAGGTGGGCTGTTGGCAGAATTATTGAATTTATTGTGGAGAAGAGATGTCTACGTATCACAGGATTTTTAAAACCTCTATTTAGGGACTAAAAGTAGGAATCAAACGCAGTCAGTGCATGGGTCAGTGCAAGCTTGGCTCCTTGCTTGCTAATTTTAAACAAATATACATGATACTCTCTCTCGATTCTTTGCGCCTATACTTTCTTTGCAGTGATATATTTTTATAATTTTAGATAATACTCCATTCTCTTTCAATATTTTGGCCAAATTAATCGAATCAAATGATCATATTGTTTATTTTGACGTGCTGATCGTGTATAGAAAATGTTGACTCTGATTATTCTTTGTTCTTGGCCAAACAAAGAAAACAAGCTTTCAACTCTAAATTTGCTGTTGCATTTCTCAGATTTTAATGAGACAAGGGTTTGGATACTGTGCTTTTTGTCGGGATAAATTCGAAATATCTGTACATTGAACTCAAAATTTATAAGCAGAATTACATTAACATTGCCTTTGCCTTCGCTATTTGCAGTGTTACTTGGAATATTACTTCAGCACACTAGTACTGCTTCTTCTTCAGGTGCCTCTTTTGGGCCAGTTTGAAGAAGCCAGATGGGTTCTAGATTCCCATCTCATCAACTTAGTAATGGCCTGTACGTATCAGGCCGGCCTGAACAGCCAAAAGAAAGGACTCCTACAATGAGCTCAGTTGCAATGCCCTATACTGGTGGTGATATCAAAAGGTCAGGAGAATTAGGGAAAATGTTTGATATCCCCGGTGATGGTTCTAAATCTAGAAAATCTGGCCCATTAAATAATGCTCCCTCAAGGACTGGATCATTTGCAGGTGCAGCTTCGCATTCTGGACCAATCACACCGAATGCAGCAGCTCGTGCTGTTTATACTACATCTGGTAATGTATCTGCTTCAGTCTCAAAGAAGACCAACTCTGGTCCATTGAATAAACATGGGGAACCAATTAAGAAGTCATCTGGTCCTCAATCTGGAGGGTATACACGACAAAACTCTGGTCCAATTCCTGTTCTTCCTACCACCGGTCTTATTACATCTGGTCCTCTAAATTCATCTGGGGCTCCAAGGAAGGTGTCTGGTCCATTAGAGTCCACAGGATCCATGAAATCACATAGTTCCTCAGTTGCTCACAATCCAGCTGTGACTACAATTGGCCAAAGTGATGAATATTCCTTCATGAGGAACTTCCCGAAGCCAATACTGTGGTCTGTAATTCTGATATTTGTTATGGGATTTATTGCTGGTGGTTTCATTCTTGGAGCTGTCCACAATGCCGTCCTCCTCATTGTTGTAGTAATCATGTTTACTGCGGTTGCTGCTTTATTCACCTGGAATAGTTGTTGTGGGAGGAAAGCTATTGTTGGTTTCATTTCACGTTATCCTGATGCTGAGCTCAGAACTGCGAAGAATGGGCAATTTGTGAAAGTTTCTGGGGTATGTTATAAATTAATTTTACACATGCATGTATAGGGCAATTAATCCCTAGAATTCATGCAATTCCATACCTAACCACCCATCTCCTCTGGATTCCTCTTTATGGTTTTTCTCCTTCCATTGACTGGTGCAATTCCTCTTTGCGATTTCCATGCCTCATCACCTTCATAATTTATGACTTGAATGTTTGACTGGTGTATCAATGTGACTGTTTTATGTTACTACATATGCATGAGCGAGGGAAATGGACCAATAATTTGTTGTGTGCGCCTTTTGAAGGTGGTTACCTGTGGTAATGTTCCACTTGAGTCCTCCTTTGGAAAAGTCCCTAGATGTGTCTTTACATCAACAAGTTTGTATGAATACCGAGGATGGGGTTCAAAACCAGCCAACCCTAAGCATCACCGTTTTACATGGGGAATCAGATCTACTGAGGTAATTTAAATAGTCATTCCTTTTGCTTTTAACAATTTGATGAAGTATTTTATTTAGATTTTGTTCTCTGGTTTGAGCATATAATGAATAAAAATTGAATTTGTAGACTTCTCTATATCATTGGACGACTCAATACTGTTGTTTATGAATAAATGCATTTAGGGTTATCATTACAAAGTGAATTTTCATGTCCGATGTGATTTAAGCATTTGGCAAACAGCTACTTGTGGAAATTCCGGGTTCAAATCATTTAAATTGTTCTCATATGCGGCTAGACTTGTTGGGATGAGGAACTTGTGTATTATGGAAATTGTAGTCTAATATCTTTGAGACTTGAGATTTTTTTCTAAAAACATTGTATTTAATATGATGCAGAGACACGTGGTGGATTTTTACATCTCTGATTTCCAATCTGGATTGAGAGCATTGGTTAAAACAGGCTATGGTGCAAAGGTGACTCCTTATGTTGATGATTCTATTGTAATCGATGTCAACCCGGCTAATAAAGACATGTCCCCTGAGTTTCTTCGATGGCTAGGAAAGAGAAACCTTTCCAGTGACGATCGTATGATGCGATTAAAAGAAGGGTAAAGTATTTTTTTCCCCCCTGGCTAGAGCTTAAACTTCCAAGGTCATTTGTTGATATGAATTAGCCATTATTGTTGGGGGGTAGAAAACTGAATATTGTTGCTACGAACGTAAATCATTTGAGGTAACTCATAGTGTTAAACTAAGCAAAAGCAAGATCAAGATGTTCTTATGAGATTGTGCAATGCTTCTTTTGTAGGTACATTAAAGAAGGCAGCACAGTTAGTGTGATGGGAGTTGTCCAGAGAAATGATAACGTGCTTATGATCGTGCCGCCACCAGAGCCTTTGGCAACAGGATGTCAATGGGCTAAATGTATATTTCCAGCTAACCTTGATGGTATTGTTTTGAGATGTGAAGATACCTCTAAGATTGGTGTCATTCCAGTGTAGCAGAAGCCTCCCGGTTAGGTATTCTTCCCATATCAAAACTTGATGCTTGTTTGTAGCCCAAAGTGTGACGGCTTTACAAGTTTTATTCCTTTGGTTCACACTAAAACTCCTAGTTTGTTGTATAGTTAATGGTAAATCTTATTCGTTCATTTTTACTGAGGATGTGGTTTTTCATGTAGTGAGATAAGTTGTATTTCCCAGAGGAACTTGCTGTTTATAACCAAACCAGTGGTTGGGCTTGGCTTGGCTTTACACCTTGTCTATACTCTACATATGTCGAAGTGTAAGAAGGATACCTAATAATTTTGTTTGTTTTGAGAATAGTATATCAATCAAATGAACCAAAAAAACTGTGTAATTATTCAGTTTACATTTTGAACTTCATCTCACTTTCTAATTATGTATTTAGTGTTATTTACATTCAGTAAAGTTATTGAATGGGATTTTTAGTTAACAGTTTATCCGAAGATTTAGTTGTTGATAGAGTACAATAACGTAATGTGATTCATGTAGTTGACTCTATCTAGTGGAATAAGGTAAAAACTAAAAACAATGGCAACATAGCTCTCCGGTCCATGTTTCACATGCCATTGTATAAATCCATCTCTCAGCTTTTATGGAAGTTGTTAGACAGGAACAAATTGTTATTTCCCAACTTAGTTGAATTTTTAACAGATGATTTGCATGAATGTGTTTTAAAAATTAGAAAAGGGGCGCTACTTTGCAGATACTTGTATGTTTTTCTTAGGATATAGAAGCCTAGAAGGCATCGAATACAGATATAAACTTAATATCCAGAGAAAAAGAAAGGTCTCTAACTCTAACCAACTAATGTCTGAATTCTCAGTTGTTGAAAAGATGCTTTCATTTAATGTTTAACAATGTTTCGTACATAATTGGCCTCAACAAAAAAGATACGCGGCCTCAGCTCTAATAAGAAGAAGAATACAAATTTGAAGAAGGATCCTCACCTCTATAAAAAGAAGTATACAAATTTGAATCTTATGAAGTATATTGGAAAGACAAAAAAACATTTGGGCTCTAGACCTTAAAAGTGAAAGCTGACCAAAAAAGAAAAAAGAAAAAAAAGAAACGGTTCAACTTTCAAAGTTGTGGGCTCCAGGATCAGCAAAACAGGTTCCACTAATACAATAAAAAGATAATTGTGAAACCAACATGTGTAGTTGGTTCAGCGGAATGTGGTACTGGATTCCCTTAAGAGGTCTAGGATTCGAGCTGCGGTAAAATTACTCGTAATCCGTCTTGTATGGAGCTATCACTGTTGGGAGGGTCATCCTTGCCACTGCAGAACTCGGAGTGGTTACACACTGCCACCATTTCTCATATAAAAAAAAAAAATTGTGAAGAGAAATGGTATAAAAATAGAGGGGCTTTAAGGAGCGTGCACGGAGGGAAGACGTTTGAAAGCCGCCACGTATTAGAAGAATGCGGTGGGAATGAAGAACGTGTCGCCAGAGTAGTAACATTCTGGAAAAGGAGAAAGAAAGAAAGGAGGCCTATTTATTTATAGTGGCCATAATATCAATCTTCTTGCAAAGCAAATCACATCACAATGGATAAAGAAAGAGCTGTTCTAATAGTGTGCATGTTGCTGGGCTTGTGCTTTTCTTTTACTGTTACTAATAGAGGCGAAGAAGAAGAAGATCAGAAGCAGAATACAACAGCCGCAACATCATATTGGCTGTGGCAGAAACTTACAAGCTTCTATTCTCTCTATTCTAAAGTTGGTTCTCCAGCTACTTGGGAATGGAAGATGTTAAAGGAAGCTTATTCCCATTTCATTTCTCCACATCTTGGGTAAGCCACCGTGCTTTACAAATCTTTATTCAACTCTATAACCTGATCTTCAAAAAGCAAGACGTCTGAGTCTTAGTAGACAAGGTTTTGACTGCTTAAACACGAATACAAAGTGTCAACTTCAAGATAATGTGACTGCAGAAAATGTCAACTGGGCCTGATAATGCTTAAAATCCAACCCTAGTCAAATGAAAAAAATCTGCAAGATCCAAATCTATTTAGGGTCATTTAGAGTTGGTTTTGAAAAAATACGTTACATAAATTAAAAAAAACTCCTCTCACAAACTTAGCTTATTTTTAACTTACCTCTAAGTGTGGCTTAGTGATTGAGATTTTAATAGTAGGTGTTAGAGTGTGGAAACTGATGGAATGTTCAATGTTGTACAGGTTTAGTAAAGGAGGAGATGAAGGTTTGAGAGCTGCAAAATCAGGTAATGAAAAGAAGACGTCGTCGTCAAAGCAGGATTCACAACATCAAAACGAGCTCTAATCTGATCTCAAATCAATGTCCCCCCAACTGGTATCTGGCACTACTAGTTTACTAGCAATCACGATTAGTCCGGTTTGCACAGATGTAGGTCCATAATGGGGAAACCTCACCTCACTGTCGCGGCTCCATACTAAAGCTTGAAACTGGTTTTAGTTGGAACGACCAACATAGGTGGTCTAATGAATGTTTTTGCTTTACGTTTAATATTCTGTAAATCTTTTCATATAAAATCTTTACTCCTGTAAATATTGTTGTCTCTATGTCTGCTAAATTTGAATTCGAACTCCTGTAAAATCTTCAGATGTTACAGCTTCCAAGTGGGAACATCTCAATTTACTGGTGCGAGAGTGATGAAGAGTTTTTGTTTTTGTTTTTTTTTTACCATCAAGAGTGATGAAGAGTTTGCTTATTGATTTAATAAAAAAGTCACAGAAATTATGCCAGGAAAAACAAAATTATTACGGATAAGTGTCAAAATTAAGATGACTAAATTAGTTCCTGCATTTATTAGGATAAGTTAGATATATTAAATAATTGTATTTATCATCGTTAAAATTAACATTTTCCTCTAAAAAATTTATTAATTTATAAACTAATATATAATTTTTTCCCAACAAACTAATATATAATCTAATAATCTAATATTATATAGGAGAATTTAATTAATATTTTAGGGAGATCAATATCTTATTAATTTTTTTAATCTTCCTAAATTAATTAAATAGTTTTTATATTAATGACAAGTGAAGATAACCTGGTGATGTTTGCTTTTAAAAATTCCAGTCAATTTTGTCACACGATTGCATCCTCAAGCAGAATAAGATGGATTCACCTGAGTCCGATAACGAGAAAAACATTACTCTAGTATTTTTTTTTTTTTTAAACAGAATTTGTTTGGTTAATTCACATGTAAATGTTTGAAAATATTAATTATGTGGATGATTGAGATTGATTGAGAAACTAAAAGGCTATTATATACATTCATATGCATGAATGATACCAATGGTCATTAATGTATATTTATCTGTATTAATCATATCATTCATTGTACCTTAGTAGCGACCCCAGATGATGATGACTCTTGAAAGCCTATAAATAGAGTATTTTTTAAAGTATTGTGATCACAAGAAACATAAGAAAATTAATGAGAATTGCTTCTCACTTTCTCTCTTGATTCCCCCTCTTATCTCTAGCTCACTTATCCCATTTTTTTTTATTGTTTTATTTTCATAACATATTATCAGCACGAAAGCTTTAACGAATATATGTTTCTCTCATCGTTTTCTTGATGATTTCATCTACCTTTTTTTACCGCGTGTTTTATTTGATTTATTTGGGATAATCTGAGTCATTACATGGAATTAGAGAGTTTCTTTTACTTATTGTTTTAAACATCGGGTTTTGTGGTTAAAATTGGAGTTGTTATTACTTTTATATCTTATTTTATTTCCTTTACGAGCTCTTTTATATTATTGATATTGTTGTTTTAGTGTGGCTAGAAATTATACACCTTTGATTTGATATTAGAAAATTATATGATTAGAAGTCATATTGTTTTGATTTCATATTTTTATATGATATTTTCAGAAGCCATATTGCTTCAATTTCTTATTCTAAATTATATGGCCAGATGCCATATTTCTCTTACTCCTATTTTGACATTACATGACCAAAAGTCATATAACTTTCATTCTCTATCTTATTGTATGGTTGGAAGCCATATTTAACTTTTATTTGTCCTGAAGATAAACAATCACAAGCCATATAGATTAAATTTCTCATCTTGAAATTAATTGGCTTGAAGCCATCAGAACTAAATGGCTTGAAGACATAAAGTTTAATTTTGTTATAATATCTTACTTTATGAATTATTTCTTATCTTTATGAATTTTCTGTTACTATGTCTGTTATTATATTGCCCTTTATATTTCATATTTTATGAATTTTCTTTTATTACATTAAATCTGAACTATATTAAATATTGTGAAATTTAAATTTGTGGCTCCTATCATTATCAAAAAGAACTATTTATCTTGTTTGATCCATGATTTTTCAGAGCCACCATTTGTATGGAGGTCTCAAAATTGAACATATGACTATGAAAGTTAAACTTGTTCTTTGGAACAATTTAAAACAAAGGTATGACCACTAGAAAACAGTTATCCTTCTAAAGGCTAATTATGAATCAATGCATCCAATTTACTCCAACAATAGCAATATAGTGAAAGAAAAGAAATATGTTGAATTAAATCAAATGTCAGTCGATTTAAACTAAAATTATTTGATGTTGTATGACAGTATGACTCTTATTTATGTTTGTAATGTCGCTACGAAGATAACGCTTGTCTGTCTTATCCAAACAAAAAAGAAAACACGCTCCGAGAAGATCGTATAAAAAAATGTCAATGTATTTTGGTTAAATACAGTATTACTTTATATTTTAAATATATATAAAGGAAACACCGCGTTCTTCACAGTCTAGAGTTGCACCATTCTCTATTAAAGCATTTGCGATTAGCCTGATCCAAATTATCTTTCATCCGCTTTCATTCCTGATTATTATCGTCGTCTTCTTCTTCTTCGATGGCAAGATCCATAGCTCAAACCCTAACCCTAGCTTATCTTGGTCGTACTGTCTCCTCCAAATCTCTATCTCCCTCGTCCCGTCTCTTTCCTCACCGAACCCAATCCAATCAATCATCGTCTGATGTTGGCGACCTCGATTCCTCTCCCAACCCCGATCCTCTGATTCGCAAGCTCGAGGATGCCATCCACTGTATCATTGTTCGCCGATCTGCTCCTGATTGGCTCCCCTTTCTCCCCGGTTCTTCTTATTGGGTACCACCGCCTCGCTCCGCATCTAACGGTCTTGCCCAATTGCTCGACCAGTTAGCGAATCCCATCACTGAGGAGGAATCTATGTCCATTAATACTGTTCGTGGTTGGCCTTCTTCCTCCTATTTCATCCAAGGTTAATTCATTTTACTTCGTACTTTTATGGATATACTTTTTGCAAACAAATTGAGAATGATGTCTTTCTTTTTGTCCTTCAAGCAAAATTATGTTTTATCGTTATGCTATCGGATGAATTTGGCTGAAGATTCTACATGAAATACAGGGTCATTCAAATTCTTTTTTCTTGAAAATTGTTTGACAATTGTTCGAGAGGCTACTTGCATGATATAGCCACAACATGATCCTCTCAATAGGAATGCTTGAAAAATTAACATAAGAAAAAATTATGATTGAAAGGAACAAAGTTGGGATATGGGTTCCTGACTACTGAGGTAAAATATGTTGGTTCGTATTTCCTAATGTACCTCGGTAAACGGTTGTTTATGCATAGCAGATAGCACAATCTATAAGTCTTTATGCATAGGTTTAGTTGTATAAGTTGTATTACACTTGAATGTTACCTAATATCATTAATTCAGATCCTATATTACAGAGGCCCCCAACTGGCTTTCCTCTTTACCTTCAAAACGACTTAAACATAAGTTTATCAATAAGTGTTAGGATGTCTTTAGTCATCTAATCATGTGATCAAATTGTTGCCTTCTGCAACTTATCAGCGATTTGTTTTTATTTTTAGGTGGTGCTCCACATCCAGTGGAGATGGAAACGACATCCAATTTTGGTTCTGAATCAGAGGACGAAGAGGGGTGAACACCAACTTTTATCAACTTGCATCTGGGGCAATGTGCGGGGGACATTTATTTCTCTAATTGACCTATATTTTTTTCAGGCCATCATCTGAGTACTTGCAATTCTCTTTAGTAAAAGGTTTATGTAGGCATGCAGTTTATTAATCTGTTCAATAATGTAATTTGTGGAATGCTGACAAATTAATTTAGGGCCCTCACCCTTTATGTTGAATCTCAGTTGCCAAGTATTAGAATGAAAAGCTTTTTGAATACCCTCTGTTAGCTATTGGATAATGCTACATTTATGTTACTTTCAGTTTTTCCCCCCTCTATTGTAGCAAAACTGATGCTGTGTTTCTAATATTTACTTGAATGTAGTGCGTATTTTAGAGAATGGATCACTAGAGTATGATATATGAGATAAAAAAGTGATGAAAAGGATCATTATTCTAGCCTAGTATGTTGATTTTAGACTCTATCCTTGACATCTTTTATGATTCCTTGGTATCATGAAAGTTCTTAATTTTAGCTTCAGCTATATGCAGAGTGCTCTTTTCCCCCTCCTTTGGGGCCCGAAAGTACTTGGTTATGATACATCAAATGGAAATTGTCTTTATATATTCGCCCTGGTTGATTTTCTCGTTACATCTTCAGATATTAATTGTTTTATCTGCCTTTGCAGGCTGACCAAGACATGTAAATTTATGTAGTGGAATGGTGGCAAGGCGCCTCTTGGCAGGAGGGGCTGTACAGATGCAACTTTGTTCGCTAGCAGAAATAATAGTTTCTTAGTTCTTATTCACTGAGGAAACTTGCCATGTAATCCCCACTTGTATAATTGTAGAGATAAATATTGGAATTCAATGTAAATTATTAACATCCAAGTTAAGTAATTATCGTTTTTTCTGATTCTTTGGATAAGTCTATTCTTCCCTCTGCAATGAATCAGTAGTTACGTCGAGGATTAATCAGTGATCTCTCGAGCTGTTTTTTCAACTGTATATAACTGTGAGTCTATCAAGTTTTGCAAATTTTGGATTGAATCATTGGGTTCTATGGAATATGAATCATTATATAATAAGAAGATTATAAGAGCCCTTATAATATGATTCAAGAAATGACTATCAGTGGGTGGCATATGGGGAAGGGATGCATAACACAGCAAACAGTTTTTTGTTTTTTCTTTCTTTTGACGTGACCTAGCAAACAGTCTTTAACAATTGAAACAAGCAAATTATAAGAAACCCTTATTATAGCATGATTATAATGTTCATGGCACAAAGTATTGAACTATTGTGAAGTCATTTTCTGAGCATTTGGGGATTGATTAACATTCATTAGTGACTATAGGTTGGCAATCAAATTTAAAAGGGAGAAAGTGATTAGCAGTTATATGTGATCAGAAAATATCTAACAAAGGAGGTTGGAGAGCGAAAGAAGAAAAGGATTTTTTATTTTTTTTTACCTTAGAGAATATAAGATTTGAAATGACTACAAGTGAAAAATAGTTGGAATGACATCTAAGAAGGCTGTTAGATGTGCAGTAAAGAGCTGGACAGATTGTGTCAAGTCTTATGAAAAGAGGTAAATGATGATTAACAACACTTCAAAAAGTTTTCAAAGATGACCTTTCAATTAATGATATTTTTAAAGAATAAGCTATTGATAGAGTACATCAGTATAGTGTAATCTATGTAGCTAATCCCATTTAGCAAAATAAGACTTGTTTAAATATACATCGTATGATCAATATAAGATATAAAAAGTGGAAAGTCAATTTTTTTTTAACAATTACGAGATAGCGCAGCTCATTTCTCAAACATCATGAATCTCTATAGAAAGTTTGTAGTTATGGACAGCACCATCTTTCCCTCGTTTAAGTGGTGTAGTGTTCTTCAACATAGACATTTTCTAACATAGGAGTACATCCTCAACTAATTTACCAACAAAATTCTTCATGTATAGTGTTTTTATACTATCATCTGGTATTCAACATTTTTTCTTGATCATATTATCAGGTATCATATCTAGAACTCAAACTTGAGACTCAGAGGATCTAGCAGGGCCTTACCCTTATATCAACTAATTTACCAAGAAATTTCTTTTAATTCAAAGAATTACCAGATTTTTTCCCAATTTGATGTTATCCAAATTTGACAGCTAAAAATTATAAAGGTATTGTTATGTAAATATGTGGGGCAATAATCAATTGAATACGAATTGTTTTCAATATATATATATATATATATATGAGATTTGTTCCCAAAAAGCCAACATCCTCGACCTAACTAATTTTTACAAAGGATAAACTAAAAAAATTGTATCAAAACATTATTTTTAACTTTATATAGATTCCACCAAACAACATTGACTCAACCAATTTTTTTAGCTGCCATCACATTTTGAACAATAATTTTTGTTTCTGTAAAATCTAAACATTTAAAAGAAAGAATCAAAGTAGAGTACATCTAAGTATTGTGCTAACCCATTAACCATGCCCTGGGTTTTAACTTCAGTTAGTTTGCACATCGTTAACATACGAAAGTTCTGTTCTAGCTTCATCGATGAATAACTTATATCCAGAAAACCATATTAACATGACTCCATTCTCGACGAACCAAATGATGCACAAATGTGTGAAGAACCATGGAGACAAGAAGCAAATGTAACAAATTCAGGGTGGCTCTGCAAAACATGCATCCAGGTTATAGGGTAATAATGATGACCATATGACCTCATAGCTTGAAAGAAGAAAAACACAGATGAGAAGTCCAAGACAATGGGATATCAATTATAATGCAAATATTATTCATGAATTACATGCAAAAAAATCCAACCAAGTGTTACATAATAATGTAGCCACTTGGTTACACCCAAAGCTATCAAGGTGAAATTTGATAAAAGACGTGCCATTCCCAATTATCAAAACAAAGGATTTTGGATCCGGGGTTGATCTTTCTCAATTGCTCTAACGGTTATGTAGAAGCCGAAATATGTAATATTTTTATATTTTATTTTATCTATAATAAATTTATGCTTCTGCAATATTCTGCATTTAAGCAATTGAGGAAATAAGCATTGCAGAGGATCGAAATCCAAAACAAAGTTTCAACCATAATTACAATCATTAAAATTATAACTTTCCCAAGAAATTACTATAAATAAGAATAATTAGATCAATATGCTTACTTCATTATGATAATATAACATACCATGGATAGAATAAGTTGAAAATAAATCAGCATAAATTCAAACTTATTAGGTTCTTGATGGATTAAAGAAATCTAATAAGACAAAATTGAGTGCATACTTACCAGTTAGAAAAGACCCAACATTCTCAGTTCTGTCACATGACTTGGATCAAGTTCAGGTATAATCTTTATATGTTCTCGATCTTCTACCACATATTCCTAACATCATAAGAAAATAGAATAAAGTGACAAATGCAAAGTTGAATACTTTCTAGCTTTTAAGAAATATGATCCTTATAGGAAATCATTCTAATACATGTATGATAGAAAACAAACATATAAATAACAATCTTTGAAGAAGCAATTAGGCCATGTGGCTTATGTAAAATGGGATACATGACCCATAAATCTTGTGTTTAATGGTCAATATTATTAGACACCCATAACAACATCTAATCGGAGACTTAATAGCAGTCATCGTCTGACTTGTATACTGGCAAGCATTACTGTGAAACGCTAGTAAACATATGCTAGCATTCAGTTCAACTATATAATAATCCTAAGTTCCTAACAACCTGATCACACAAAAAGTTCATAATATAATTTGGTCCGACTTTTTGGCTAAAATATTTATTTAATAGTATTAAACCGAAACATAAGAATGCACAAACTAAAATGAAAACCATTATTAAACAGCATACCTTTGTCAATTCCTGTTTGGCAAGAACATGGTAATGGCGTTCATTGATTCTTTGGCCACATATGATGGCTATGAAGAAGCCATAGAGCAAACCCACCAAAACTATGGCTAAAACTGCAAAATAAAGCAAAATAATGAACTCGCTAGCACATATAGTGCTGTTGGTAGATTGATAGCTTGTCAGCCGAACATACAACATTGATTCTTTTTTTTTGGTTGGGTGAACCATATAATTGAATTTTTAAGTCGATGAGAAAATATTATCCTTTTTGTTTTTTGCCGGAGAGAAACTATTGGCTAAGCACTATTTTACTTGTTAAGCGGAAGCCCAAGAAAAATTTACTATTATCTCCAACAACTATAAACATACTGACATGAAAATAATTACAAGTACAAGCAAAAAAGCTGTTTACAATGTCAAAAGGCAGGAAAGAAGTGAAGGATGGATATACCAGCCATAGTATAGAATCCATATGGATGTTCTTCATAACCGAACATTTCTCTCAATTCGTCTCCATAAAATTTGTACACAAGAATTCCCAGGAATGCAACGATCTGTTAGAATTTGAAAGATTAATGAATTTATTAGATACTACTTACAAGGGAAGAAAAGTTACTTTGAAACACATTTATATAACATGGTATCTCATCAAACAATTATTTGGGTGGAAAATGATCTTCAATATGACTGGTTCCCTCAGAGCTTTATACTTGAACTTTGAAATGTACATCTCATTTGGTTACTTCTTTTTTCACCATTGTTGGGAAATTTGTATTTAATCAGGGAGGTATTTTAAAAATTAAAAAAAAAAAAAAAATCAAGACTTGGAACTGTTAGGAGACTAGTTCTAAGGGCTGACTAAAGGCGACCCAATGCATAAGGCTCTCACTAGGTGGTGTCAGAGGAGGGATAGATGTACACAGCCTTACCCCACAAGTGAAGAGGTTTCCAGGATTTGAACTCTTGACCTTTAGGTCACATGGCAGTAACCTCACCTCTGCGCCAAGGCTCAAGTTCCAAGAGTTGACAAAGGAAAGGAAAAGAACTTGTCCTTTGTAGTTACACGGTTAAGGATATGAATATAGTTTTATCAATATTCTGGAGTCAAAACAATGAATTTCCTATGAATTCTTTAGACTCGGCTTGGAAGTCTGGCCTTTGCTGAATAAGTCAACGTAAGTGCAATCTAGTCCAAACATGATCGATTGCAATACCTAACTACAAAAGATTGAGGTGATTTATACGGTGGGTTTTGACACTTCACCCATAGGAACTGGCATGGCTTCAGTTTCAATAAAGTCTTTAGTCAAGTATACGAAGGGTTTGCTAAACTAATTACTTTGGAACATTACTGACAGAAAGGGTAATATTAAGTTATTGATCTCAAGCCTTTACATAATGTAACATTTACAGAAATAACACATTTGATGCCATACATGTCAAAGTTCAAATCATGCAGCTCAAAATTTAGATTTCGAGCAATCTTGCGAACTTGTCCTTTCTAAATATGCAGTTTTCAATGCTGGATTCATCCATGGAAGTTTCATGAAAACTTGTGCATGTCAGAAACCAGTCAAACCTCTTGTTTCCAGGAAAATATTTGCCTTTGTTAGACAGGAAACACAAACAATATATCAGCATACATGATGCTGCCCTCCCTAAAATGCCATTATTATATGGACTCCACACATCACCATAATTATGGCTAACACTAAATTGCAAACTGGAGAAATAATAAATATGAATAGGTATGCTCATGTTGGAAATACTGCAAGATCTTCATCAAGGGGACAGCTCTATTAAATTAATGATGTTTCCAACCACATTCAAAGAAGAATAAAAGTAATGGCGTTTACACACGAGCACCAAATTGACTAAAATGAGTTTGTCGCATACCAGCTGAACAGTTATAAAAATAAACGCATGATCCCTAGCAACAAGGAACTGGAATTTTAATCTCAACCACCACCGATCATTAGGGACATTAGCACGCAATATGAAGACAGCTCTGCATTCTGTACAGTGTGAAAAAGCAAAGCCTTCCTATTACAACAAAAGGAACAGAAAGTAAGTACAACACCCAGTCAGATGGTAGAAACCCTCCCCAGAACTTCAAGGTAATAAAAATTAGTAGTTGATCTCCAATTAGAAAATACATATTTCAACTGCTTTTATCAGTTACATGATTTAGGAAAGGGGGCACAAAAAAGAAATCAGGAATTTACCTTAGTAGACCTCCAATTATCAAGACATGATCTGTGGACATACTTTTGAGTACCTTTGCAATGGCATGGAGCAATTATATCTTCTCCTGGAAAATATATTTTATTTTGACATTTAGTGAATTGGGACTTTTAAATACATATATTTCCTGTAAGCTTCACTAGTCTTTTTTGTTTGCAACATAATTCTATCTAGTCATATAGCCAAGTAAATTCATTAAAAGGTTGTATAGACCTCCACTATCAAGGCATATCCGGCATTGTGGCTGATCTCCATGTACCAAATGGCATGTTTCATCAACTTGAATATTCTGCAAATCATCAGCAGTCAAATCCCCTCCAGCAACCGTAATTTCACATGAAAATGGAGGTTCTCCAGATTCTTCCAAATCGCGATGCTGATTCAAGATGGGTTCACTCTCTGAACATTCTTCCTTGTTACCATTTGATGCTAATTGCATTTCGTAAAATTTATAATCAAGACTAAATAGCGAGATTCATTCCCAGCATTAGAACTGCCACAGATCATTTCAACACAAAGTAAGACGCCTGCAAATTGGAAAAACAATATACTTATGAGGAAGAAGGATCTAACATTGTTGAGTCAAGCCATTATTATTATGCGATAAACAAAACATGGTTTAGCTACCAACGGTTATGTAGAATAATTTGCTTCCAGCATTTTCTTCCCTATCAAATGATCTGGGAAAAACATCATTTTCCCCTGTAAATGACACCAAGGGAAAGGTCATACTTGAATAAAATTCTCATTTCTTTTTGCCTGTTCAGCCCCAAAAAGAATCCTATGAATATGAGTGCAACAAAATATCTTTGGCATAAATACTACTACCTCCGATCCTTAATATAAAACCCACTTTGTAGTTCAATTTCTTCATTAAAGTGGAGGACCGGAGGGAGTATATAAATTGTATTTGACATTTATGTCTATCTATTTGACGTTTCCAAACCATAACTGACTGGCTTTCTTTTGGAACTCCTCTGTCAAGGGGAAAAGGCAGCTCTATACTGGTAAGCCCATGATTTGTCAAAAGTTACTATCATCTGCCCTGATAAATGTTCTTAGCTTCAGTTCCATATAATCAGAAAGAAGTAAAAATATCCAAAACACAAAAGGCTCTAAATACAGTAATGTTCTGGACCTCAACATCCACCATAAAGGAACAATTTTCGTTTCCTTCTCTTGGTGCAGGGATAATTTAGTATACAAATATCACTTCATACCCAAACATTCTATATCAAGATGAAATACTGCCATGCTCTTATAAATTCGAATAGAAACCAGAACCTTTTGATTAAACAAACATGGATTACCAAAGAAGCCAAATTAAAAATAGGGAGATAAAATTTGCTCCGAAACTTTCTATTCAACGCTTATACCTTGCAACATGTATTATTGCAACATGGAAGTCAGGGCTGAATTGTTTCCCAGAGCCGTTGATTAATAAAAATAGCTTTGTATTAAGACTACTTGCAGATTAGATTACAGTAATTAGAAAGACGGAAAGCTACTAATGAGAATTCCAATTCTATCAAAGCAGAAAATGCCCATCTCCAAGTCCAATAATCAAACAAAAAACTGCAAAAGAAATTTAGAGAGTGGTAACCTGTTCCAGTTCCGCGCCATCAAAAACAGGCCCCGGTATCAGAACTTAATTATTCAAGACGCGTCGCTCTAAAGCCGACTCAACTTCGATCGCAGAAATTTGGATCCACCAGCTTCCAATGACCTCAATCAACACAAATGTGAAGAAGGAAGAAGAGCGAACATAAAATTAATTTTTTTGGCGTCAATGGAGCTTTCGTTTACAGTGGGGATAAAGATGTAATTTCCATGATGTCGTTAACAACGGTGTTAGAACTTCGATGATTTTAAAATCGGGGTCAAGAAATGTAAATAAAAACAAAAATGTGAATCAATTTAAAAATATCACAAAATGAATCACGATCTGTTTTTCTTTTTTCTTTTTTTCTTTTTTTTGTTTGCCAAAATCGAATCACTATTTGACCCTTACGAGTAACGATAGAAGGTTCCAAGTTCAAACTTGTCTTCGGGGCGGGCGCTTACAAATCTTACCTACGCGCTACGCCAAGAGATTTTTCTTTATTCAAAAATAAAATTTAAATTTTTGAAAATCATTTTCAATAATTTATTTTAATATTCAAAAATAAATTGATGGAGCAATCGAAGACTTATCTTGCATATCAAAAAAACAAAGACTTATGTTACGACATAAATCACAAATTTTGAAAATTATTTTAAAATAATTAAAAATAAAGTTTGTTATTAAAAGGGTATCAAAATTAAAGTAAAATGACAGTGATTCTCCAATTTTTTCATGCACGTGATTCTCTCATTTCAATAGCTCTTTTTTGTAACATGCCTACCCACCCTTCTAAAGGCCTATTTGAGTTACCGTTATAGAAACACGTGCATATAAGCTGAGCAAAAAACTCCAATTATATATTCATCTCGTATACTTAAATCATGTTAGATAAACAGCTTCTACCGCTAAATCAAATAGAAATTTAAATGATTTTTCTATCAATTAGACAGTTAGTACCAAGGTACTAGGATCACCTCCATATCAAGAATTACATGTAAAAGTGTGACATTGAAGTTAAATGACAAACACATTACTAAAAATCAAACCATTTATCAAATTGATCAAAACCATAGTACATAACTTGGTGGTGTAATTGTGTTTTTTTTTTTTTTCCATACATAAAAGTTTAGGTAGATGGAGACATCGATAACTCATCAGAGTTAGGACACCCCTCCAGACTCATAGGACGTTTACAGAGATACTTACAGATCGACCATCAACAAGGCTCTTACATCGACTAGCGGGTATCAAACATCCTCGTTTTTAGGGTGAAAACCGACGCCTTAGCCAATTATATCACTCCTCGTTGGCTTGTGATTAAAATGGAAGTAAGATGTCTCCACTTATTTCTCTCACCATTTCTCCCCACTAAATTAAAACGAGGTCGCTTTCTTGAAGTCCCAACAGAGGGTTCAATGCGCGTCTCTCTCCCTCTTTTCCACGCTCTCGTTTCCTTAATTAAAGTTTTCGAATATTTTTTTTTTTTTTTTCAAATTTCTTCATGTTAAATGAGGTTTAAAAGGAGTTATACAAGAGGAGTCGCAATTTAATCATTAACTAGTGTTAACCCTGTGCGTTGGATGGCAATTTAAAATGAATACTCCCTCCGATCTTAATTATAAGACATAGTTGACTTTTTTTGGAGAGATTAAGAAAGTTAATTAAATTACTTTAAAGTATTTTTATTTTTATTTTTATTTTTTTCTTCAAGTTAATTAATTTAACTAATAAACTAATATATAATCTAAGGATACACAACATATGAAATGATTAAGTAACTTATTTAGCTTCCTTAATCTCTCCAAAAAAAATCAATTAGGTCTTATAATTAGGACCGGAGGTAGTATAATGTTATTGATGTTTCTGTTTTGATTAGTAAGTTTTTGGTACTAAGTGAGATATAGCAATTTTTTTTTCTAAATATTGTTTACATGGGTGTTAAAGAAGGAGTCCCTCTAATATTATTTAGATGTTTTAAAATGAAGAGATATGTTTTTAATAGTTATGTCCTTATTAATTAAGGAATTAATGTTGGTTCATGAATTTAATATATAGTTGTTTTCTTAAATTAATGAGGTCATTTTTATAACATATAGTTATAAAAAAAATTATAACGAGAAACACAATATATTAATATTTACTTTTTTTATGAAATGAAACCAACGAATTTAAAATGGGGGGGTGAAATTAAGGAGCGGAGATGTATTAAAATTACTTCTCTAATCCTTAATATAAGATTTATATATCTAATTTAAGTAGATTAAATAATTTAAATAAATTACTTAATTATATTTATGTGACATTTTCTCTTTAAAATACCTATGTGTAATATTAAATTATATATCAATTTAAAAGTTAGGCAAATTATTTTTTTTAACAAAAATAAATGAGAGATAAAACGAAAAAAAAAAAAGTATTGCATCTAAGCCCGTTTGGATGAGCTTTTAAAAAAAATGCTTTTTTTCTAGTGTTTTTTTTTTAAGCTCTAAATTTGAGCTTTTGGAAAAAACAGCATTTTGACTTTTTTTGTGACTTTTGCTTTTTAAAAAAAATATCATCTAAACACATAAATTAATTAAAAAGCATTTATTTTTACATTAAAAAAGTGTTTTTTTATCAAAAAAAAGCTCATCCAAACGGGCCAAAATCCATTCTCAAACTGAAGGGGAAAAAAAAATCATCCTCCTACGTCTTAAATCGGAGGAGTATTTGATAATTGAATTGAATATAGAGGAGGGGGAGGACAATGGTCATAGCCCTTACTAGAGCTGATAATATTTTTTTTTTTTGGAAAATACAGGCAAGCTGAAGCTTGAGAAGTAAGAGAGGCTAGTCTATGAAAGACTAGCACCAAAATACACCAAACTAGTAAAAGAACTAGGATCTACAGACCAATTGGTCTTGTAAAGCTATATCCAGACATCCTGAAGGAATTGTCGGGACTAGTAACAAGCTTGCATCAGCAGGAGCATTATGACCTTCCTTGGCCATATAGTCAGCACAAGAGATGTTATCCCTAGGGGTATATCGGAGCGTCACGTCCCAGTTCTGGTAGAGAAGATCTCTAGTCTCCCTAATAAGGTCTCGCAATGGATGGTCAGCATAACAAAGATCTCTCATGAGGATGTTGATCGCATCCAAGGAATCAGAATAAAGGAGGATCTTTTGAAATCCCATCTGAAGTCCCAAATTCAATCCCAGCTTGATGGCATAAAGCTCCGCTTCAATAACAGTATGGAGACCAAGGGATTTGCAAAACGCCATCAGCCAGAGAGCTGATAATATGAGCCAGCTGTTGGGTTCAGGCTAGCCCGCTGTGGTTTGACTGCTTGTCGGGTCAAGTTGAAAAGACCCAATCAAAATGGGATGACATTTAGTCAATACAATCCGTAACATGTAGGTTTCAACCCGTTTTCACTTTTTTTTTTTTTAAAAAAAAAAATCTCATATTACTTTTTTCAATGTTTTTAAACAATATAATGAAATATCTTTTTTTTTCACAAACCTAAAATATAAAAATACATTACAAAATTATAAAGTGATCATAAATCATCAAATTCAAAATTTCATACATTAACAATTAAACCCACATCACTATTCAACACAATACAAATTAAACAACCCCAATGTTTCACAACCAACCCACCTGCCCACGGGCTCTGACCATATTACCGGCTCTAGCCCTTACTCTTCTTTTCTTATTATAAAAGAGGGTTTAATGTTTCTGCATTTTTTGCAGAAAATTTTTATCTGTCACACTCATATAAAAGTATATGAGTTTCATTGATATTTTCTCTTTCTTCTCTTTATAATGAGACCTGCTCACTTTTATTTTCACTTTTATGTAAGTGTGGCAAATAAAAATTTTTTGCAGCTAATGCAGAAACATTAAACCCTATAAAAAATGGGTTTAATGTTTCTACAATTACCGCAGAAACTTTTTTTCTGCAGCATTCACATAAAGGTGGGTAAGTCCCATTGTAAAGAGAAGTGAGAGAAAATATTAGAAGGACCCATCCATCTTTATGTGAGTACTGCAGAAAAAAAGTTTTTTGTAGCAATTGCAGAAACATTCAACCCATAAAAAATACTCATCTGTTCTTAAATATAAGACATAATTTATAATGCAAATTTAACTATAGATTATGTCTTATATTTAGAACCGAAGGTAGTATTATAAAATTGAACCCCATCAACCAAATCTAAAACCTTTGACTGGACCGACGAAACGATTGGTTTACCCATGTGATCAGCAGACAAAAATTTTAATACCGTGATGAGCACGCACATGGAACACAAAATGCAATTTCATTAGTATTCATCAATATAATTAGTATTCCCTCCGGTCCTAATTATAGGAGCAAATTTTGGAGTTGGTTTTGATCCTAATTATAAGAGAAGTTTTAACTTTTGTCAATTTTTTCCTATAATACCCCTATTTATACTTATTATTAGGAGCATTTATATATATATGTGTGTGTGTGTGTGTGTGTATATATGTGTGCACATATCTATATATATTTGTGTTTATGTGTGTAGGTACACACAAGTGTGTGTGTGTGTGTGTGTGTTTGTGTGTGTGTGTGTGACTGTGTGTGTGTGTGTGTGTGTGTGTGTGTGTGTGTGTGTGTGTGTGTGTGTCACACACATATATATGTTTATATAGCAAAACCATTATTTCAATTAGAAAACGTGTGCAAAGGAAAATTGGTCGGAGAGATATGTGGCGGGGTTGTAATTCACTTTTACTTATGTCATTTTAAATTTATATAAGGTCATTTTAGGAAAATGAGTAAAATTAACTAATTTAACTCCTCTCCTTAATCCTTACAAAATCGGTTAAATAGCTCCTATAATTAGGAGCGGAGGGAGTAACATTATTGTTCCATCTCCACAGAAAGAGTGACATGGTGGATAGAATGAGCCCGCACAAAATGTAAGTGTCGAATACGTTAACTCGTTAGAGTCTGGGTCATGGTGATATTACTTATATGATGGTTTGAGCGAGTGAGAACAGGCATTCTCTCCTTTGTGTAGTTTCTCTCTCCTTCTATTGGATAAATATTTCTGAATAAAGAACTGAAAACTTATTAATTTGAGATAGTAGGTGTAAAAAATATTTCAGAAAGCAGTATATAATTTAAATCTAAATAAATAAAAAAAAAATAAAAAAAATTAAAAAAACATGCCTCTCTAATTAGATTAGAGGGATGAGCTAGCATGTAAGAATATAATGGCCTTATGTGCTTCCCCAGGTGACGGTCATTTGGATCTGGAAGCGGTAATCAAGAGAACGTGAGCAAGTTGGGTGGTTAGAAGTGATGAGGAGGATGGGAAGTCAAATGGAAAGTGTTGAATCGATGATCTCATCGCCAATTTCATTCACAAGAGAGCGGTCAGTGGTGTAGTGGAGGAACGAGGTTGAGAGTGTCAACTGTTTCGACCTTAATCCAACAAGTTTCTTTATCCCACTCTCGTTGATTTGGTCTGGTTTAATTTGCATGGGATGTTAGTTTGAAACAAATAATAAACCAAATCATAAAATTAGAGTATACTCCCTTCGTCCCTAATTATAGGAGCAAATTTTGGAGTTGGTTTTGGTCCTAATTATAAGAGCAAATTTTAACTTTTGTCAATTTTTTCCTATAATACCCCTATTTATACTTATTATTAGGAGCATTATATATATGTGTGTTTACATATATATGTATATTTGTGTTTATGTGTGTCAATATATATATGTGTAGATATATATGTGTGAACACACACACATATATAAACATATATATATATGTGTGTGTAGATATATGGGTGTGTGTCTCTATGTATGTAGATAGATCTATATGAATACACATATATGTATACACATGGTTATATAAAAAACAACTAATATACATAAATAAACTAATATGTCATGGATATCTAACATAAGGCAAATTAGAAACACTTATAATTAGGTAACTTGTGTCATTTTAAATTTATATAAGGACATTTTAGGAAAATGAGTAAAATTAACTAATTTAACTCCTCTCCTTAATTCTCCCAAAATCGGTTAAATTGCTCCTATAATTAGGGACGGAGGGAGTAGTTATTATGAATTTATACTTAAATGGATAAATAACTCTATAATAAATACAATATATATATATATATATAAATATATATATATATATATAAATTAAAAAAGGAAAAAAAGGAAAAACTATAGTGAAAAGGGCCTGCAGGGCCGGCCCGTTTAAGCCCGAGGCCCTCCAGGGCCGGCCTTATAGGGTCAATTTCAAATATCTCGTCCATTTTTCAAGCCCGGCCCTTAACGGGCCAGGGCTTAAACGGGCCGGTCCGATGGACTCGGCCCGATTTCCCGACTCTACTTGATGGTCAATCCATAGCCCGGACATTTATTTCTTAATAGACACAGGGTAGCCTAGGACTATCAAGGGCATGTTAAAGCTTGTGGCAAATGAGCTGGCATAAACTTGTGTGGGTTTGAATGGGTCCGCTAGCACATTTTTATTTAAAAAACTCAATATGCAACTGCATTTTTACTATATCATTGCTACTACTTCCTCAACAAAAATAACAAACAACACTAATAATAAATCATCCTTATCCTCCTCATTCTTCATTGCAACCACACATGAAATGATATTGACAAATTAACAAGGGAAAATTCCAGATAAAGAACATGGAAAATAGGAAAGGACAAAATTATGCTTCCAACATTCATAATGTTAGAGAAGGTGCAACATCACAAAATGAGATTTTAGAATTGGAGAAAAAAGATAAATTAGAAATGAAAAGATAGAAGTGCCACTAATTAATAATAATAATAAAATAAAATAAAAAGTACCCAACCACCTTGTCAAAGCCGCCGCTGGCTGCTGGCAACTAATAATTGATGACTTTCAATAGATAATATGCAAAGAAAAATATAAGTTAACTCTTTGATTTTAACTACTCTCTCCAGTCTTAATTATAAGACCTAATTGACTTTTTTAGAAATATTAAGGAAGCTAATTAAATTACTTTAGAGTATTTTGATTTTTTCTTCAAACTAATTAGTTTGATTAATAAACTAATATATAATCTAAATATATACAACATATGAAATGATTAATTAACTTATTTAACTTCCTTAATCTCTTTCAAAAAAATCAACTAGGTCTGATAATTAGAACTGAAGGTAATACAACTTATGAACTTTCGTTTAATAAGTAACAAAGTCACACTTTCATGTTATTCACAAATATTGTTAAAAAATTCCTTACATTTGATTAGGTATTACCAGTTTTTATGGAGCTATGATAGCTATGACTTAATAGCTATGGCTGAAAGGAGCCCCAACGTCTTCTGACATTTCCCCAGGCCATTCAATATCTCTGCAAGCACCAACTCAATTTCTCACCTCTCATTTTTTATCCCTTTTGACATTTCACATGGGACAAACCATGCAGGTCGCATATGCTTTTTATACTTACTTACCTCTGCTTCGCTCTGTGCCTCATATTACTATGATTGAGGTGCTTTCCTGTAGCTTTTGGCCTTTTGAGTATACCAGTAATATTGAGCTTCGTGTAGTTCTTTAATCCATGATATGTTTCCATATTCAATAAAAAAAAATATGTTTTCATATTCATTATGTCCCATCTCCATGTCAATGGTCTTAATAATACTACTGTTGTTTCAATACTTTCATTGAAAATTTTACTGTTTTTACTGTGACCTTTTTATCTTTCATTTTGACCTACTATAAGCGGCAGGTAATTAGTATCTTCAAGCTATTCTATTTTACTCTTTGCATTTTGACCACCCGGTAGCAACTAAAAAGTGGCATCCTCAAGAAAAATTTATTTATCTTAGTATTCTCTCTTGTTCTTATTATATGGCACCAACTAGTAAGTTTATTTGGTCCTCTTTATAAGGCACTTGCTTATTCCCGAGCAGTATTAATTATCTTTTTCCATGTATGCTCATAATTAATAAGGGTAGTACGTGAGAGTAATAATTATTATGATATTAGAGTTTAATGCAATTAATAGGGGAAATATTGAAAATTACTTAAATTTTAAGATAATTTTATTGACTTTAACTGTTTTATTGGTTTGTGAGAATAGTTAGTTGGTGCTTATAATAAGGACCAGAGGGAGTATGTGTTTATTTAACAGCTTCTTAAAATGTCTTTGGAGTTTTTAGAGTTTTAGGTTAAGATAAATTATTATTTTTAAACCCTAAAAAATTGTTTTCTCATAAAGAAAAAAATCACAGAATTCAATTATATATTCATATATGTAAAGAATTAAATATATTTAAATTAAATAATTTTAAATAAATGATTATTATTCTATCTCATTTACTTACTTACATATATTTAATTTTTTAAATATTATCTCAGATTTTTTTTGAAAAACTGAAAAATGATTTATTTAACAGCTTAAAATCTCTTTGGAGTTTCTAAAGTTTTTAGGTTAAGAAAAATTATTTTCTCATAAAAATTACTTAAATTAACTTAAAGTGCAAATTTAGTTACCCCAACTTTGACCATTTTCTTTACATGTGGTATGACATTGCACTATCTTTTTCACCGTGTCTCTCACCCTAGTTAAAGCTCTCATGTTCATTTTACATAAAAAAACGGAGCTTTTTAAAGCAAGGGACGGACGCGGAGAATCGTGGCAATAATTAGAAGTTGATTCCGAGTAATTCTTGAAGTTATTTGATTGGATTTTTTTCCACGTTTTATTTCAAGTTCTCCAGTATATCAATTATTTTAAAAAAATGGTGGAGATATGAAAATCAATTTTAATGTTCCTTGGTAGTGATGTTTGGGAGAGATCTCTTTTAGTCCACACTATATAATATTTAAAATACTTTAAAAAATTGTTTATAATATGTAGTCATTCATTGATGGAATAAGATATTGTCACTACTAAAATTTTGGTCACTATCACTTTTTCACCATTAGATTCTAATCTCAATAGGAGAGAGAAACGATAAAGATATATGAGATTCTGATCTAACCGTGGAAAATTGTTAGTGACAATATCATATTCATTCATTGATAGTGATATTTTAATATTCCTTAAAAATAAGAAAGTGACATTATTTAGGAAAAAAACTATGTTTAAGTGGCATGTGGAAGTACAAGCTCACCATATACAGCATAGCTAAGTATCTTAGGCGCTATAAAAGACAAGTCGAAATCAAATTATATGTGAATTCAAAATATAATTGTAATTTACTCCCTTGACAGATTTAAATGAGTACAAGTATCATTCTTGTCTTTATTATAAGTTCATTTGTAGATGCAATTTTTTTTATCTTAAATATAAGTTTGCCTGTTGATTATTAATGATCATATTTTTTATTTTATACTTATTTAATTTAGTTGTCATTGGGAATAGAAAAAGGAGAAAAAAAAATGAGAATGATATATATATATATATATATATATATATATATATATATATATATATATATATATATGATATTGTCATTACCAATGTCGTTACCACTTTTCCACCGTTGGATCCTAATCTTATCTACCTTTGTCATTTCTCTCTCCTATTGAGATTTTGATCTAACGGTGGAAAAGTGGTAGTGACCAAAATTGATAGTGACGATATTCTATCTCATACACACACACACACACACATATATATATATATATAAAATTTAGAAAGTGTAAATTGAAAAAAGTAACAATTTAAAAGATATTTAATGATTTAGGTCAAAACTATTATTATTCAGTATGTGAAAATTAATTAAAATGGATTTATAATAAGAATGATATTAATGTGTGGGTTTTATATGTTGGATTTCTCTTATGGTTAATTATGAGAACCAAAACTGTAATTTTTTAAAATATCCAAAAGTATTTTTTTTATATATATTTAGCATCCTAAAATATTTTTTAGTTGTATATAACATGAAAATATTTTGTGTGTGCATCCAACATCTTAAAGTATTTTTTTTAAATGTGCCATCATCTTAAAATATTTATTTAGTGCATGCAATACCAACTACCAAGACACAAAAAACACTTTAGAATATTGGTGCACCTAAAAAAATATATTTGAGTGATGAATGCGCTCTAAAATACTTTAGTGTATTATATAAGAAAAAATATTTTTGAATGCTAGATGAAAAAATGGATGAATTAATTAAATTCTAAATTGGGTCACTGTATTTAAAAAATTATAAATTAGGTTAGGTGTATCATTTGATATAATCATTTGTTCTTGTTCTGTAATCTCAGATCTTCTCTGAAGAGGAAGCTAGATATGTAGGTTGTTCTCCTCCATTGTAGCCATGAAGAGGCAGAAATCCCCTACAACGCTGAACCCATTTGATGTTCTCTCTGAGGAGCTCGTCTTCACCATCCTCGATCTCCTTGATTCGAACCCGCCTGTCAAAAAATAATTCTTCCTTGTTTGTAAATCTTTCTTTTCAATCGAAGCTAAACACCGCCGAACCCTGAAACCCTTTCGCTCAGAACACCTTCCATTAGTTTTAAAAAGTTCACTGTTGGACCAGTTTTATTTTAAAACAGGTCTCCAAAACCGGTTTTTAAAAAACATAAAAAATAAAAAAGTCAATTACTTTTGAATCCGGATTTTACAAATAACACCTAATTTTACTTATACCTATCTAAAAGTGTGCCCGAGCCCGTTTGGATAGCTACAAATCAAAGGAGGGAAAAGGAAAATTAGATTTTCTGTCTGGCAACGCCGTTTGAGTTACCATTTTCGCAAGAAAATATTTTCGGGTGGTTGCCAATTTTCCTTCATTCATGTAAATATCTTTTCTTTCCATTATTGGTGGGACTCATTTTTCGACGGTAGTAAATTCCTAAATAACCCTTCTATTTCTTCGTCAATGGTTGTCGTCGCAACCGCCTCCTACTTCCATTGCTGCAGATCCGATTGTTGCTTATGAAGGTTTAATTCTATAGCAAATTTAAGATGTAGACCCCAGACAACGAAGATTTTTCAAATGCAAACGTAGACCCCGAACGCCTACTTTCGTTTTCGATTGTTGTTGATGAAGATTTGTTAGACTTAGACCCCATGGCGGCGAAGGCGGAGGAGTCGCTCATGAAGTTGCGGAGCTCAGTTTGGTCAGATTGGGTGACGCTGAGCTTGAAAGAGTCGGCCCGACCAATATTAGAAGGAGAAGGAGTGGACTGAGTGGATGATTGGTGCATTGGAAGCCGACGACACTTGAGTGTTATTGAGTAACACTCGAGTGTTGGCACTCTAAAAATAGAAATCTTAGGGCCAGAATAATATTTTGTCTCATCCAGTGCGAACCAAATATATCGAGGGAAAATATTTTCCGTTCCATTCCATTCCATTCTTTTCATTTATTTTCCTTTATATTCTTAACTTTTCTTCCATCCAAACGGGCCAAATAATTCTCACATCATAAAGATTCAGATAACATTAGTTGCTATATTGCCTATTTGCTATATTTTTGTTTGCAAAGTAATTAAGTGTTATCCAGGTGTGCAGATTCCTTTTGAGATAGAATTGATGCATTGACCGATTTTACCACTGCCATTGATATAACCTCTATATACATAAATATTTTAAAGAAATTATTTAAAATTTATTTAGCTTTTCTATTTTCCCAAATTAATAATTGAACCGAGTGTTATATTGAAAGTATATTTTTCAATAAAACTTAATTATATTCACTGTATGAGTTTTAGACATGTAATCATATAGATATAAATTAGGGAAAATGACAAATAAATACCATATGAATTTGTAAAACTCCTAGAAGTCTCCCGAATTTGTAAAAAGATCGAGAGGTACCAGGGACTTATGAGGGATATGCAAATTCGGGTGAAATTACCATTTTATCCGTAGTTTTAAATAAATCATAAAAAATAAAAATACCATCGCCGGAGGTCCACCAGTCTCCTGAGGCAAAACCCCCCGAAGTCTCCCTAATTTTCATAGCTATTTACAACCTTTTTTTTTAGGATGGAAGATTTTATAAATAGCGATGGAAGATTTGTAAATATCAATGAAAAATTTGTAATAATGCATTATTATTTTTTTCTTTTTTTCTCAGAGGCAAGAATGGGAAGCCTAAAAAAAAGTTGTAAATACGATGAAAATTTTGTAAATAGCAATGGAAGATTTGTAAATACTGATGAAAATTTTGTAAGAATGCATTATATTTTTCCTTTTTTCTCAGAGGAAGAATGAGAAGCCTAAAAAAAAAAGTTGTAAATAGCGATGAAAATTTTGTAAATAGTGATGGAAGATTTGTAAATACCGATGAAATTTTTGTAATAATGCATTATTTTTTTCTTTTTTTCTCAGAGGCAAGAATGGGAAGCCTAAAAAAAAAGTTGTAAATAGTGATGAAAGATTTGTAAATACTGATGAAAATTTTGTAATTATGCCTTATTTTTTTTTCTTTTTTTCTCAGAGGCAAGAAAGCGAAACCTAAAAAATAATTGTAAATAGTGATGGAAGATTTGTAAATACCGATGAAAATTTTGTAACTACCGTTGAAAATATATTAAAAAGAATATATATATTTGTTAATGTGTGTGTGTATATATATATATATATATATATATATATTAAAGGAACCAAGTGGCCCAACTGGTGGACCACTTGGTCCCATGGTTGTGTGGGGGGTTCGAACCCCACCCCCTACACTTCAATGAATATAACTTTTTTTTTTTAAAAAAGATCCACTCCCAATAAAGAAAAACCCCCACCCGCTCGCCGATGGCCGGCGCCCAGCCGGCGAGGGTATTTTTATTTTTTTATGATTTATTTAAAGCTAAGGGCAAAAGGGTAATTTCACTCGAATTTGCATATCTCTCATAAGTCCTTGGTACCTCTCAATCTTTTTACAAATTTGGGAGACTTCTAGGGGTTTTGCAAATTCATATGGTATTTATTTGTCATTTTCTCTATAAATTATCAAAGATCGCAAAGATCGTTTTCCCCCCCTAATTTTTGAAAAAGAAAGTTACCACTGTACTTAACACAAAAATGGTTAGTGATATTAATTAGTTATAGGAATGGTACTCCCTCCAGGCTCCAATTCTGAATACAGTATATGAGTTAGATAGGGGTTTGTTTTGGTCATAAATATAATACCTAATACATTTCATCTCTATTTTTATAATTTTACCCCAAAGTATTCTTATTGATCATACATATTCTAGAATTTTCATCGAGGAATAGCTCTAGTTAATACACATGACTAAACAAGTTAACTAAATTAACTTATTTTTAATATTCGTATTCATAAATTAATTATCTATCTCTTATATTAATGAAAGAGATAGTAACATATTTTCAAGGACAATACTACTGGATGATATCTGGATACTTGCAGCGTTCATGTATAATTTTCTGTCACTAGATCTTTGCAAAAAAGAAAAAAAAAATTACTTTAAAGGGAATTGTTGTAATAAATGTTAAATTTTGCTAATATTTGTTTTTTACTTATGTTAAATAAAGTCTATAGAGTTTCATCTTTTGGACTGTATAAAAATCGGTCTAGTGATAAATTTATATCCCGCATATTTTAGAGTGAAAAAATGTCTAATATGTTTCGCATTTTGGGCATTAAAACCGGTCTTGATTTTGGACCGGTTTTATGTTAAAGGTTAACTTTTTAGGCTTATGTTTTCGCGCCGAAAGTTCAAGTCGTACGGCCATTTCTCTCCCACTCTTCCCCACATATCGTCTCGGCCTTTGGCTTCCAGAGTTCACGACCCCTCCAAAATCCCTCTCTCTCCCACCATCTCACCGCCGCCCTCTTTCCCTCCTCTCTCACCCTGTTGGACGCCGTACGCCCTCCTTCTCCCATCGTTGCCGCTCCTCGTCAAAAGGTATGCTTCCTTAATTTTTCATCTCTTTTTCCCTTCTCTGAGCACTTCATCACTTCAATGCATTTAACTAGAGATTATTCTAAAGTCATTCATTGTTGGAAATATATGTGATATCTTTTGCAATGTGAAATTGTTTTTCTTCTCCCAAAGGAGCAGATAGGGTTACATGGAATTTAAAACATGAACCGATCCGTTAGAATAATTAAAAGAAGGTAAAATGGTTGGCACTCTTCAGTTATACATGCTTGCACATTTAGTTGTCGAGTTGTTGCAAACTTTATGGCTCAATGGACACTAAATATCATCTCAATGCCCAAGCTTGGATAATTAAGTTAGGGAGTTCTGCTATCCTACACCAACAATGTTTCAAATAGTACAGAACAATGGATCAGTTCTAAAGAATGGTAAAAGTGATTGTGCAATATGAGTCATTTGAGAAATGAAGATAGATGGGTTTATGGTTAAAATTGTAAGTTCACGGCAATTCTTAAAGCTATCCAAGAGTTAATTAGAATCATATAAACACGGTCTAAAAGTTATATCAGTATAATTCTGTATTCTGATTGTATAGAAGTCATTATTAACTTATTATTGGTTGTAATAGGTAATCATAAAAGATATATTTCCAACAATAGCTCCTATGTTTGTATTGCTTATTTTGCCTGGTCATATATGCTTCTTGGTTGTTTGTTTCTTTTCTGATATGGTTTTAGTTTGTAGCCCATATTGTGTGATGAACTACTTGTTTCTTTTCCCATCTAGTGGTTGTTTGTTTCTTTTCAGCATATATGAAATACTTGTTCTGGAAATGATCACAAGAGTTGCCCCTCTTCCTAACTAAAGTAGAATGCAAGTTTCAGCAAAAGCCAAATAATGGGTTTTGGTGGATGTTATCATTCTCATTCTCTCTTTATTCATCCACGCCTTTTTTTTTTGCCACATGAACTTAATTAAAAAAGTGATGGCTTCATGGTTTATCATTACCATTGCCATTGAAGTATATGTTAGTTGAAATAATTCCATTGTTCTCTTTGTTGTTGTTGTCGTTAGGGCTGTATAGAGAAAATAAATTTCAAGCATCGGAATTTAAAGGTTAAGGTAATTATAGTTAAATATTGTTGTTTTTTTGTTGATGTGCAATGAACTAGTTAAACCTTGTAACATGAATGTTGATACTTAGAAGTCTATAATTTATAGTTTATGACTTCTATATTTTTATATATTGTATTGATGAAATTGCTGAATTTAATAGCTTATATTGTTCTGAATTGCCTTAGTTAGTTAGTTTCGTTTGAATGAAGCTGAAATTGTTTGTTATTGAAATTTTGGAATGTCTTACTTTTAAGAGGTAATGCTGCCGATTTTTTTTTTAATTGAGAAAAAAGCATGTCGTTCGTTGAAATTGTTATAAAATTGAAAGTTGTTGGAAATGTCTTAGGTGGTAATAAAATGAATCATAGTTGGATGAATGCTTTGAGAACTATTAAACCTTATTAGGTTGAAAACAATTGAGTAACGCTTTTGTTTCTTCATCACCCACTATTAAACCTTATTTTGTTGTCTCTTAATAGGAAAATGAAGGGTGGAAGCCATTCTAGTACTTTTCAAGACAAGGCAGCTAGTGTGAATCAGAGCGAGCCTGACACTTCTCAAAGTGAGACTAGTAACCGGTCTTTACGGAGGGGTAGCAGAGGCACACGATTGAGAGAGACTGACATAAGTCAGAGTACCTGGCAAAAGATCCCGATTGAATTTGATAGATATTGGAAACCAATTGGGTCTCATGCAAGAGAATATAAAGATTTTGCCGCAGAACAAGCACGCAAAAAGACTAGCATCTTAATAAAGGAGTGGAAAGATATCGGTAATGATGTAAAGGAGGATATTTGGAAAACTATCCAGATCTAAAATGGTTGTTTGTATGTTTCCAATATCAAATTTGTAACTAACTACTTCAATGTATCCATCACAGCTCACTTACGATGTTTCTGAAAGTGACAAATTGTATAAGAAGACAATGATGTATTGTGGTGAACGCTGGACGGAGTTTAAGACAAATCTAGCTAAGAATTACGTGCATATCAAGGTGAAAGGTGGTAAGCCTCGTCCTGATCCTTGCCGCAAGTATTCATATCTTGATGAAGAGACTTGGAAAGAATTTTGTCGGATTCGGACTACTCCAGAAGCTTTGGTGAGTTGACTTATTTTGGATTATTTAGTTATCAGTTGTCTTTATTGATTGTAATATTTTTTGTTTGAATTCTTATTCCCAGCATAAAAGGGAAAAAACAAAAGAGACTGGTAAAAAGAATGATTACCTACATATAATGTCTAGTGGCGGTTATGAAAAAGCTGAAAAAGAGTTGATGGCGGCCAAGCGAAAGAGATTAGAAGATGAAGCTCAATTCAATCCTTGCGTTCTTCTTTCTCCACCTTTTCCAATAAGTCGCGAAGAAATATGGTTGTATTCTCGCCAAAGGAGGAGTAGGTCTTATACTAGTGAACAAATTCGTATAGTTGCAGAAAGAATTGTTATTGTTATTTTTTAGTTAGTAGACAAATTTCATTACTAAGCTTCGCGTTATCTATATCTTAAGGAGGAACTTCAAAAAAAACAAGCCGATGGATCATTTGTGTCAGACGGGAGGAATGATATTCTGACTCTTGCTATAGGAAAACAGGAGCATCCAGGCCGTGTCAGGGGAATTGGAGGAGGGGTAGGCATAAAGGATTACTTTTGTTGGTCACTGTGAGGGTTGAAGTCTAAGTTGAATGCGATACAACAAATTAAGGAATCGAATTAAAGTACTTTAGAGCTTCCAACATTCATAATATCAAGAATGTGCAACATCACAAAATGAGATTTTTGAATTGGAGGAAAAAGATAAAATAGGAAGGAATAGATAGAAGTGTCACTAATTAATAAAAAAAAAAAGGTTCCTAGGCCCTAGGCCTGAAAAAGGTTCCTTGCTCTGATACCATACCAGCACACTCTTGCCTTTTGTAACGCTTTAGGCCCAAACGCTTTGTGTAACACCCCGGGCTCTGATACCATCCTTGTGAAACACCTTTCTTGAAAAAGGTTCATTGCTCTGATACCATACTAGCACAATCTTGCATTTTGTAACGCTCTAGGCCCTAACGCTTTGGGTGTGCATGACAACGCTCCCAGAATGTGTTTTTTGTTAATTTCTGTTCCCTGGAACACAAATGGATGAGATATCTGTTTGGTAAATCCGTTTTTTTTTTTGTTCCCGGGATGAACCGGTTCGATTTTTGTGCTGGGGAATAGAAAAAAAAGCGAAAAATTCATGATTTTCTATTTCTGGGCACAAAATCAGAATTTATTCCTCAACCTACAACCTCTCTTCTTTCTCTCGAAAACCTTTCGTAGTGTCAACTACCCTCCCCACCCCTACCGCCATCGCCGCCACCACCACCACCCCCACCGCACCACCGCCGCCACCACCACCGACGCCGCCACCACCACCACCCCCACCGCACCACCACCACCACCAACATCGCCGTCGCCGCCGCCGCCGCCACCACCACCGCCGCCGCCGCCACCCCACCTCACCCACCACCACCACCGCCCCACCGCCCCACCACCCCCGCCGCCACCACCACCACCGCCGCCGCCACCACCTTGCCGCCGCCACCACCACCACAACCATCCCCACCACAACCACCACCACCACCACCACCACCTCGCCACGCCACGCCGCCGCCCCCACCTCATCGCCACCACCGCCACCACCACGACCGTCATCGCCGCGCCACCGCCACCCCACCTCACCGCCACCGCCACAACCACGATCGTCGCCGTCACTACCACCACCGCCACCACCACGACCGTCACCGCCACCGCCACCGCCACAACCACGACCGTCGCGCCACTACCACCACTTCGCCACCACCACGACCGTCACCGTCACCGCCACCGCCACCACCACCCCCACCTCACCGCCACCGCCGCCACCACCACCCCATTGCCGCCACCCCCACCTCGTCGCCGCCACCGCCACACCACCACCATTGCCACCACACGACCGCCGATGCCACCGCCACCGCCACCACGACCACCACCGTCGCCGCCACCACCACCGCCGCCGCCCCCACCGCCACTGCCACCACTACCACCACATAAATAATTTTTTGAAAATAAAAATTACAGAAATAAAAATAAAATGTGTTAACAAACGTAATTCTGATTATCGGAATGAAAAAAAATTGTGTTAACAAACATAATTCTGATTCTCGGAGTAAAAATAAAATGAGTTAACAAATGTAATTCTGATTCTCAGAACTCTTCCCAGGCACAGAATCAGAAAAAACTGTTCCATCTCAAAAACTGTGCTGGGGAACAGAATGGTTGCCATGCACAGCCTTTGTGTAACGCCCGGGTCCTGATACCATCCTTGTGAAACACCTTGCTTGAAAACAGTTCCTTGTTCTGATACCATACCAGCACAAATTTACCTTTTGTAACGCGCTAGGCCCTAACGCTTTGTGTAACCCCTCGGGCTCTGATACCATCCTTATGAAACACCTTGCTATGATACCATACGACTGCATGCTGTGTTGTATACCGCTGCGGCTCTGAAACTGTACCAATGTATCTTAAGGAGGAACTTCAGAAAAAAAAGTTGATGGATCATTTGTGTCAGACGGGAGGAATGATATTTTGACTGTTGCTATAGGAAAACAGGAGCTTCCAGGCCGTGTCAGGGGAGTTGGAGGAGGGGTAGGCATAAAGGATTACTTTGGATCATCCAAACGTCGTTCCTCAAGTGTGGTTACCCGTGAGGAGATGGAACATTTGTTGGTCACTGTGAGGGTTGAAGTCTAAGTTGAATGCTATACAAATAATTAAGGAATCTAATTAAATTACTTTAGAGATTCCAACATTCATAATATCAAGAAGGTGCAACATCACAAAATGAGATTTTAGAATTGGAGGAAAAAGATAAAATAGGAAGGAATAGATAGAAGTGCCACTAATTAATAAAAAAAAAGGTTCCTAGGCCCTAGGCCTGAAAAAGGTTCCTTGCTCTGATACCTTACCAGCACAATCTTGCCTTTTGTAACGCTTTAGGCCCAAACGCTTTGTGTAACACCCCGGGCTCTGATACCATCCTTGTGAAACACCTTTCTTGAAAAAGGTTCATTGCTCTGATACCATACTAGTACAATCTTGCATTTTGTAACGCTCTAGGCCCTAACGCTTTGTGTAACGCCCGGGTTCTGATACCATCCTTGTGAAACACCTTGCTTGAAAACGGTTCCTTGTTCTGATACCATACCAGCACAAATTTGCCTTTTGTAACGCGCTAGGCCTTAACGCTTTGTGTAACCCCTCGGGCTTTGATACCATCCTTATGAAACACCTTGCTATGATAGCATACGACTGCATGCTGTGTTGTGTACCGCCGCGGCTCTGAAACTGTACCAATGTATCTTAAGGAGGAACTTCAGAAAAAAAAGATGATGGATCATTTGTGTCAGACGGGAGGAATGATATTCTGACTGTTGCTATAGGAAAACTGGAGCTTCCAGGCCATGTCAGGGGAGTTGGAGGAGGGGTAGGCATAAAGGATTACTTTGGATCATCCAAACGTCGTTCCTCAAGTGTGGTTACCCGTGAGGAGATGGAAAATTTGTTGGTCACTGTGAGGGTTGAAGTCTAAGTTGAATGCTATACAAATAATTAAGGAATCTAATTAAATTACTTTAGAGATTCCAACATTCATAATATCAAGAAGGTGCAACATCACAAAATGATATTTTAGAATTGGAGGAAAAAGATAAAATTGAAAGGAATAGATAGAAGTGCCACTAATTAATAAAAAAAAAGGTTCCTAGGCCCTAGGCCTGAAAAAGGTTCCTTGCTCTGATACCATCCTTATGAAACACCTTTTTTTTGTAAAAAGTTCCTTGTTCTGATACCATACCAGCTCAATCTTGCCTTTTGTAACGCTCTAGGCCCTAACGCTTTGTGTAACGCCCCGGGCTCTGATACCATCCTTGTGAAACACCTTGCTTGAAAACGGTTCCTTGTTCTGATATCATACCAGCACAAATTTGCCTTTTGTAACGCGCTAGGCCCTAACGCTTTGTGTAAAACCTCGGGCTCTGATACCATCCTTATGAAACACCTTGCTATGATACCATACGACTGCATGCTGTGTTGTGTACCGCCACGGCTCTGAAACTGTACCAATGTATCTTAAGGAGGAACTTCAGAAAAAAAAGCTGATGGATCATTTGTGTCAGACGGGAGGAATGATATTCTGACTGTTGCTATAGGAAAACAGGAGCTTCCAGGCCGTGTCAGGGGAGTTGGAGGAGGGGTAGGCATAAGTTGATTACTTTGGATCATCCAAACGTCGTTCCTCCAGTGTGGTTACCCGTGAGGAGATGGAACATTTGTTGGTCACTGTGAGGGTTGAAGTCTAAGTTGAATGCTCTACAAATAATTAAGGAATCTAATTAAATTACTTTAGAGATTCCAACATTCATAATATCAAGAAGGTGGAACATCACAAACGGTTCCTTGCTCTGATACCATCCTTGTGAAACATCTTGCATGAAAACGGTTCCTTGCTTTGATACCATACTTGCACAAACTTGCCTTTTGTAACGCCCTAGGCCCTAACGCTTTGTGTAACGCCCCGGGTTCTGATACCATCCTTGTGAAACACCTTGCTTGAAAAAGGTTCCTTGCTCTGATACCATACCAGCACAATCTCGCCTTTTGTAACGCTCTAGGCCCTAACGCTTTGTATAACCCCTGGGCTCTGATACCATCCTTGTGGAACACCTTGCTATGATACCACACGGCTGCATGCTGTGTTGTATATCGCCGCGGCTCTGATACCGTACCAATGTAACTCCTTTTTTTGCGTAAGACATAAATAGAACACACAGGATTCAATGCATCATAAGGAGTGCGAAAGTAAATGCATCAATGTTAACATCAAAGCAAAAGCACAGACACTTCTTGAACCAAGTAAGCATATACCAGTAACTTTTTCTAAATGAAAGATGGTAAGCCTCGTCCTGATCCTTGCCGCATGTATCCAAATCTTGATGAAGAGACTTGGAAAGAATTTTGTCGGATTCGGAATACTCCAGAAGCTTTGGTGAGTTGACTTATTTTGGATTATTTAGTTATCAATTCTCTTTATTGATTGTAATATTTTTTGTTTGAATTCTTATTCCCAGCATAAAAGGGAAAAAGCACAAGAGACTGGTAAAAAGAATGATTACCCACATATAATGTCTAGTGGCGGTTATGCAAAGGCTGAAAAAGAGTTGATGGCGGCCAAGCGAAAGAGATTAGAAGAAGAAGCTCAATTCAATCCTTCTGTTCTTCTTTCTCCACCTTTTCCAATAAGTCGCGAAGAAATATGGTTGTATTCTCGCCAAAGGAGGAGTGGGTCTTATACTAGTGAACAAACTCGTATAGTTGCTGAAAGTATTGTAAGTATTGTTATTGTTATTTTTAGTTGGTAGACAAATTTCATTACTAAGCTTCGCGTTATCTATATCTTAAGGAGGAACTTAAAAAAAAAACAAGTCGATGGATCATTTGTATCAGATGGGAGGAATGATATTATGGCTCTTGCTATAGGAAAACAGGAGCATCCAGGTCGTGTTAGGGGAATTGGAGGTGGGGTAGGCATAAAGGAGATTACTTTGGATCATCCAAACGTCGTTCCTCAAGTGTGGTCATTCATAATATCAAGAAGGTGCAACATCACAAAATGAGATTCTAGAATTGGAGGAAAAAGATAAAATAGAAAGGAATAGATAGAAGTGCCACTAATTAATAAAAAAAAAGGTTCCTAGGCCCTAGGCCTGAAAAAGGTTCCTTGCTCTGATACCATACCAGCACAATCTTGCCTTTTGTAACGCCCTAGGCCCTAACGCTTTGTTTAACGCCTCGGGCTCTGATACGATCCTTGTGAAACACCTTGCTTGAAAAAGGTTCCTTGCTCTGATACCATACCAGCACAATCTTGCCTTTTGTAACGCTCTAGGCCCTAACGCTTTATGTAACGCCCCGGGCTTTGATACCATCCTTGTGAAATACCTTGCTATGATACCACACGGCTGCATGTTGTGTTGTGTACCCCGCGGCTCTGATACCGTACCAATGTAACGCCTTGTTTTGTGTAAGACATAAATAGAACACACAGGATTCAATGCATCATAAGCAGTGCGAAAGTAAATGCATCAATTTGAACATCAAAGCGAAAGCACAGAGACTGCCTTAACCAGGTAAGCATATACCAGTAATTTTTTCTAAATGAAAGATGCTAAGCCTCGTCCTGATCCTTGCCGCAAGTATTCATATCTTGATGAAGAGACTTGGAAAGAATTTTGTCGAATTTGGACTACTCCGGAAGCTTTGGTGAGTTGACTTATTTTGGATTATTTAGTTATCAGTTGTCTTTATTGATTGTAATATTTTTTGTTTGAATTCTTATTCCCAGCATAAAAGGGAAAAAGCACAAATGACTGGTAAAAAGAATGATTACCCACATATAATGCCTAGTAGTAGTTATGAAAAGGCTGAAAAAGAGTTGATGGCGGCCCAGCGAAAGAGGTTAGAAGATGAAGCTCAATTCAATCCTTGCGTTCTTCTTTCTCCACCTTTTCCAATGAGTCGCGAAGAAATATGGTTGTATTCTCGCCAAAGGAGGAGTGGGTCTTATACTAATGAACAAACTGGTATAGTTGCTGAAAGAATTGTAAGTATTGTTATTGTTATTTTTTAATTAGTAAACAAATTTCATTACTAAGCTTCGCGTTATCTATATCTTAAGGAGGAACTTCAAAAAAAAAAAGCCAATGGATCATTTGTATCAGACGGGAGGAATGATATTTTTACTGTTGCTATAAGAAAATAGGAGCGTCCAGGTAGTGTCAGGGGAATTGGAGGAGGGGTAGGCATAAAGGATTACTTTGGATCATCCAAACGTCGTTCCTGAAGTGTGGGTACCCGTGAGGAGATGGAACATTTGTTGGTCACTGTGAGGGATGAAGTCTACGTTGAATGCTATACAACAAATTAAGGAATCTAATTAAATTACTTTAGAGCTTCTAACATTCATAATATCAAGAAAGTGCAACATCACAAAATGAGATTTTAGAATTGGAGGAAAAAGATAAAATAGAAAGGAATAGATAGAAGTGCTACTAATTAATAATAATAAAAAAGGTTCCTAGGCCCTAGGCCTGAAAAAGGTTCCTTGCTCTGATACCATACTAGTACAATCTTGCCTAGGCCCTAATGCTTTGTGTAACGCATCGGGCTCTGATACCATCCTTGTGAAACACCTTGCTATGATACCACACGGCTGCATGCTGCGTTGTGTACCGCCCTGGCTTTGATACCATACCAATGTAACGCCTTGTTTTGTGTAAGACATAAATAGAACACAAAGGATTCAATGCATCATAAGCAGCGCGAAAGTAAATGCATCAATGTTAACATCAAAGCGAAAGCACAGAGACTGCCTGAACCAGGTAAGCATATACCAGTAACTTTTTCTAAAGTTAGGTTATCAGACGATTGGGTTCCTTTCCTTAAATGTTATGACTGTTAACATATTTTATGATCCTGTGACCTTAGATCTTTTTCTCAGCTGATCAGATTTACCGATTAGTGTTATGACTCAACTTCACATTTGTTAATATAAATTCAAACCACCCTTGCACATCTTTCTCCCATTTCAAAAAACAGCTTCTCATTCCATGTACATATTCTTCACACCAGTTCCCATTCCATGTACATATTCTTCACATCAGGATAGGTTTATATATTCGTGTAGCACCCCCAATTTCTAACAGTTATGATAACATAAAATTTCAATGATTTTTATAAATAGTTACTGAAATTCAAAATAAACAACTTTGGGAAGTGTTACCGCCGCACTTGTACTGTGACAAGTGCAAGGCTACCTTATTACAATAACATAAGTCCAAACTGAAATAAAAATGTTTTATTTAGAGCAAAATAAAATAAAATAAAAACTAGCTAGAAATAATCGAATGTTCTTCCTCACTTCTCCCTGCTAGCCCCAACCTTTGCAACTTGTTTCACTGAAAATCTGCCCCCCCGAAGGATCGTCGCAGCCCATAACACAAAAATCAGCAAAGCTGGTAATCCTAAAAAAACACAATTTACATAGCTCAAATATATTAATCAAATCAAATATAAATAATCATATAGTACTTGCATCAAATGTCATTCATTATCTTTTTAACTTTATTTAGACCCGGAAACCCTGTCAGTCTGTTTAGTGGGAAGAGAATCATGGTAGACCCGGGAAACCCTGCCAGTCTACCCTGGCTCCAATATAACAATCAAATCAAATATATGATCACGTAGTAATTGAATCAAATATTATTCACATCGAATAAACTATTATTCTTTTTATTAAATTCGTTTAGACCCGGGAACCCTGCCAGTCTATTTAGTGGGAAGAGAACCATGGTAGACCCGAGAAACCCTGTCAGTCTACCTTGTGACCCGGGAACCCTGCCAGTCACAATCAATCAAATTGGCCATAAAATATTTCGTCCTAATGTGCACACCTCTTCCCAAAGTTGCTACTAGTGTCCCGGGAAACCCTGTCAGACACCATTTTAGGAAGAACGGATATAATTGGTTCACATCAAATAACATATCGGATGCATAAAGCCTAAGGGTTGTGTTCATCACTTTAGGAGGTACCATCTCAAAGCTATCCTCCCACGATTAAATTAACTTAAATACACACAATATGGATTTCTCACTATATATATATATATATATATTAATGAAAGCATTTATAAATTTTAATCACGAAATCCGAAGCGACCTGAGCAAAGAGTGAGGTATGTATATTCAATGGTAATTCATCAATCTATATATATGTTTCCATTTTGAAAACCCAACACCACCACAGACATGTATATGCAAAAATAAATGGTTCTTTTTTGCAAAAAGCTTCATCACGCAAATCAAGAATGAAAGGGATATGTATTAATTCAATCACCAATGCATCTACGTACAAAAAAAATGTTCAAAGGTTGAATGGTTTTGTAAAAAAGTTGATAACGCCAATCAAGAATGAGAGGGGTATATATAGGTTTCAATCAAAAAGAAATAAAAAAAAGTACTTATATATTTAGGCATCAAGAAATCAGTAAATTACTTGCAAAGGTTAATCATGCATAACCGAAAAGGAGAGTTTTTCACAAAAAATCGAGACCGGCATATAACAATTAACTCCTATATGGAGATTAGGATTACATATAATATATATTTCATATAAAACAACCCTATGATATATATAGGATTATAATTACCCTATCAAAATTCATATAGAATTAACCTAAGCTATATGGGAATTAGGATTACATATAATATATATTTCATATAAAACAACCCTATGATATATATATGATCAATCCCTATCAAAATTCATATAGAATTAACCTAAGCTATATGGGAATTAGGATTACATATAATATATATTTCATATAAAACAACATTATGATATATTTAAGATCATAATTACCCTATCAGAATTCATATAAAATTAATCTAAGACATATGTGGATTAGGATTTCATATAATATATTTCATACATAACAACTCTATGATGTATATAAAATTAACCTAAGACTTATGGTGATTAGGATTACATATAATATATTTCATACATAACAACTCTATGATATATATAAAATTAACATAAGACTTATGGGGATTAGGATTACATATAATATATATTTCATATAAAACAACCTTATGATATATTTAGGATCATAATTACTCTATCAGAATTCATATAAAATTAACCTAAGCTATATGGGAATTAGGATTACCTGGTCTCCGTTTTGCTAACCTCTTAGAAGAATAATTTGACAGAGTAAGAATAGAGGGAGTAGTAGAAGAGAAGAAGAGTATTGAGCGTTAGCTAGGGTTAGGCTAGACCTCTATTTATAATTAAAACTAGGGTTTAGCTATGGGCTGGGCTCTTTAACTATTGCCAACTCATTAATAGGTTATATAACAATACCTTCTAATTATTATTATTACTATATATATAACAATACCTTCTAAATCTTATTATTACCATACTATTTATTATCATCATCATTATTATTACTATTAAAAATAATCTGGGGCACTTAAATTAGGGTTAGACTCTTATAAAGTGTTGATTTTGTGTGTGCCATTTTTATGGACGTTTTTTTGAAAAATAAATGTGATCCATCATCTTAAATTCAATCAATCAATCCAACAATCAAGATGTGAATATGATTCATCATATTAAATTCAATTAATCAAGTGGACTTGTTACCTAAAACCCTTTTCTTAGTGCATAAGCTGAAAATTCCTAAAAAAGAGGGTTATTACTATTTATAATAATCTAGGGTATTACAAACTACCCTCCAAAAAATAAGTTTCGTCCTCGAAACTTAATTGCGTACCTTCTTCGAATAAAAATGAATATGAAATTCACAAGGCAATAATAATCATATAAATAAAAAAATAATTTCAAACATATAATTATCATAATTTCAAAGAAATAAATCATTTTTAAAAGACAAGATAATAACCCTTCACTACCCATCTCTCACGTTTAATTAATTAATTAAATTGTTATTATTATATTTTTATACTCTGGGACCTTTGATCCCTGAGTTAGTATCAAAAGCGAAGCTAAGTAAAACCTTAGAATCTGATACCATTTTGTAACACCCCCAATTTCTAACAGTTATGATGACATAAAATTTCAATGATTTTTATAAATAGTTACTGAAATTCAAAATAAACAACTTTGGGAAGTGTTACCGTCGCACTTGTACTGAGACAAGTGCAAGGTTACCTTATTACAATAACATAAGTACAAACTGAAATAAAAATGTTTTATTCAAAGCAAAATAAAATAAAATAAAAACTAGCTAGAAATAATCGAATGTTCTTCTTCACTTCTCCCTGCTAGCTCCAACCTTTGCTACCTGTTTCACTGAAAATCTGCTCCCCCGAAGGATCGTCGCAGCCCATAACACAAAAATCAGCAAAGCTGGTAATCCTAATAAAACACAATTTACATAGCTCAAATATATTAATCAAATCAAATAAAAATAATCATATAGTACTTGCATCAAATGTCATTCATTATCTTTTTAACTTTATTTAGACCCGGTAAACCCTTGGATCGTAGGTGAACCCAACCCATTTCCTAAAATTTTCATAAAAAAAAAAACTTTCATTTATCAAGTAACAAACTCACACTTTCAACTCATTCACAAGTTTTCTATAGGCATTCCCCATATTTCGTTTCCCTAACTTTATAAAATCCATTTTGGGATCTTGTACCTTCTCTCTAGCTTCATGAATATTTGGAGTATCAAGTCGTCTTCTCCTTCTTCTTTTTTTTTTTTTCATGTTCTTTATCTTGAATCTTTTCAATTAACAAATAGTTCGCGAAATTCTCGAGCAACACAAGAACTACTCTAACAAATAACAAAGTTGATGTTGAGTGCCTGCCTGTGAGACACAGACGAGGGACGACAGTGACCATGAGGATGATTGTCTCGCTCGCTCTCGGGCTCTGCTACTAGGTTTAGGAATATATATGATAGTGCTTATTGGCGGACCTAAGTATATGACTTGGGGGGCAAGTGCCCCCCTTAAAATGAGATGTTTAAAAAAATTAGGGTTAAATCTAAATACTAGAGAATCCTTTCGCATCGCAGAATCAAACTTCTTCTTCGCAGAATCAAATAGTCAGCTTCTTTGAATCAAACTTTCACCATTTGTTTAATGCCTTATATTGGAAAAGTTGTATTTGAAAGTATTGATAATAAGACAATTACTACGGAATTCCAAAAAATAAGGCTTAGAAGGATGACATTGTAATTATTTTATTGTAATATACTTTTGTTATTAAAATATATGTGCTTGAACTTATTTAGTGCCCAGCCTTGCTATTTTTAACAGCACTTTTGCTATTTCTAACCGTACTTAGCCTTATTTTTTCATTTATATTCTTTTATTTTTTAATATATTTAAAACTTTTCTTTAAAAAAAAAAAATTCGGGGGCAGCCCCCGATTCCCCCTACAAATTGTACCCCCTTCCATAAATTTCTGGATCCGCCCCTGCTTATATATATAAACTTTGATTTTATATATATATCTGTGTGCGCGCGCGCGTATATGTATATCATGATTCCTTTGAAATTTTTTTCCTTTTAATCAACATTATATATAACATAAATATTATATATATACACACACACAAATACGTGAATACGAGTGTGGGTATGAGTAACTCGAGGGTGTTTAGCATGTCCCGTTTAGTGCACAAGTTTACCTATTTAAGCCTTGTTAAGAGTAATGATTAATTATTCTCTTGTATTTAGGTCATATGTATCACTTGTAGATATGCTAGATGTATATGCCAGGTGTAAGGTAGGATTGTTTTGTACCATTAGGTCATTACTCTTATTCAACTATATAAAACACTGTAGCTAGAGGGATTATTCACCTCTACTCAATTATATGCGCCTCTCTTTTGTCCTGTTTCTATCTTGGTACCAGAGCCTGGAATAGGTCAAACTTTTTTTTCCCTTTTGTTCTTTCTTCTGTGCTGCGATGGCGTCACTTTCTTCTGATACAACTTCCTCTTCGCCGCTTCCCTCAGCGGCCTCCAAAACATATGCTCTTTTCCAATCCTCCAACCAGACTTCGACGATCAAGCTGGATCGAACGAATTATCTGGTCTGGGCTTCAGTGGTTTTGCCGCTTATTGAAGGAAATCGTCTTCAGTCACACCTTGATCCCACATCTCCAGTTCCCTCGATGACTGCTGTTCTCCCTGGTTCGTCGGAGGCTGTCCCTAATCCGGCGTTTGAAGATTGGTTTGCCGTCGACCGTATGCTCATCGGCTGGCTTCGCAACACTATGTCTCAAGATGTTGCCACCCAACTTCTCCATTGCCGCACCGCGTTCGAGCTCTGGTCTGAAGCTCGCACACTCACTTCGGCGGTGTCTAAGTCCCGCATAATGGTTTATCGGGCTGATTTGCATCACACTAGGAAGCAAGGTCTCTCTATGACTGAGTATTTGGCCCGTATGAAGAGTATCTCGGATCATCTTGCTCTGGCTGGCGCCCCTATATCCACTGATGAACTCATTTTGCACACCCTTAATGGTCTGGATGGGGATTACAATGCTATAGTTGTCAAGCTAATCGATCAGGTGGGTCTTACCTGGGTTGAGGCTCAGTCAGCGCTCCTTGTGTTTGAGAGTCGTCTTGACCAGCTGAGCAATTTCTCTTCCCTTTCTCTTCAACCCTCTGCTAACTTCGCTGACCACTCCTCTGAGTCCGATCGGCCATCTGGTCGAGCTCCTGTTCGTGGTTCATGGCGTGGCGGTCGTGGGGGCCGTTCTCAGCACTCCAGGGGTCGTTCTTCGAATGGGAACTCTGGCGGCCGTCCTTTTTGTGATCTGTGCGAGAAGCCCGGTCATCGGGTGTCCAACTATTATAAGCGATTTGATCGCTCCTTCCATCCTCCCACGCATTCAGCACCATAGGCGTATATAGCTGACTCTGATTCTCCAGTGTTTTCGATTCTGAGTGGTTCATGGATAGTGGGGAAACTCACCATGTTACATCTGATTCCTCCCATCTTGACTCAGTTCACCCAGTTGGTAAGAATCGTTCTCATCTCCTTACTTGTACTGGCTCTCCGACTGATATTCGTGGCACTGGCTCTGCATATATATCTGATTCTAATATTGTTCTTAAAGATGTTCTTGTTGTTCCTCATATCTCTAAGAATTTACTCAGTGTGAATAAGCTTGTTAGTGATGACTCTGTTTCAGTAATTTTCACTGATAAAGGCTGTGTTGTGAAGGACAAGGAAACAGGTCATCTGCTAATGACAGGTCCACCAAAGCACGGGCTGTATCCAATGAGTAGCATGGTTCCACAATCACAACCCCAAGTCAATGTTGCAGTTTTAACTAATGAGGATTTTCTTTCTTGGCATTACAAACTGGGTCATCCAAGTAATAAAGTGTTGCAGCAAGTTTTAAATAGTTGTAATATCAAAATCCATATTAGTAATACTTTTGTCTGTGAAGCTTGTCAGTCTGGTAAATCAAGAAAATTTCCTTTTCCTAAATCATTGTCTCATGCTTCTCTACCTTTTGAACTTGTTCATACTGATTTATGGGGCCCTTCTCCCGTTCAATCTGTCAATGGATACCGTTATTATATACACTTCATCGATGATTTTAGTCGCTACACTTGGTTATATCCGCTTAAGCACAAAGGAGACACCGTTACAGCTTTTACACATTTTCACAATATGGTTGAAACTCAGTTCCAAACTAAGATCAAGTCCATTCAATGTGATAATGGCACTGAATATAAACCTCTTATACCCATTGCTGAAAAATGTGGCATAATTATGCGTTTTACTTGTCCTTACACATCCTCTCAAAATGGGCGAGCAGAGAGGAAACATAGACATATTGTGGAAATGGGATTGACACTCTTGTCTCAATCTAAAATTCCTCTTATTTATTGGACTGATGCTTTTCAAATGGCTGCTTATCTCATTAATCGTCTTCCTACTCCGGTTTTGTAAGGAAAGTCCCCTGTGGCATTTTTATATAAAAAGGATCCTGATTATCACTCCTTGAAGATTTTTGGTTGTGCTTGTTACCCTTGTTTGAAGCCCTACAATGCTCACAAGTTGGCTTATCACAGTCAAAAATGTGTTTATCTTGGCCCAACTTCAAATCAAAAGGGCTCTAAATGTCTTAGCTCCATTGGACGCTTATATGTTTCTAGGCATGTGATTTTTGACAATACTTCTTTTCCCTTTCATACAGGTTTTATGTCCAAGGTCAAATCATCTGAAGGGATCAATAATAGTATTCCCATTATTATTGCTGCTCAGCCCTGTGATCTACCTACTTCCCAGCCACCAACTATTTCCCCATCCTCACCTAATACTCAACCCATTATCCATTCACCTCCCTCTCGGCCCACTTCTCCTCTTCTGGCCCAATCAATTCTTCCTTCATCCCAACAGCCCACTCCACTTCCAACCTCACCTCCCCTCTTAACGTCATCTTCTACCCCGCCAACTGACTCACCTAATGAGCCCACAAATATATCTCCAACCCAGTCTACCGAATCAACTCATGCGCCCACAAACACTCACCCAATGACCACCCGTGCTAAGTCTGGCACTTTCAAACCCCGCTACCCCTTCATTGGTCTCTGTGCAGCAACCCAGTCTCGTCTTCTTCCTCATGTGGTTGAACCACGCACTCTCCCAGAAGCTCTCGCTTCTCCTCAGTGGCTGAATGCTATGAAAGCCGAGTATGATGCTCTTTGTCATAATAATACTTGGACATTGGTCCCTATAGAGGTCAGAAACTTGTAGATTCCAAGTGGGTCTTTAAGACTAAATCTAAGGCTGACGGTTCTCTCTTGAAATATAAGGCTCGATTAGTGGCTAAGGGGTTTCAACAATCTGCCGGGGTTGACTATGGATAAACTTTCAGTCCGGTTGTTAAGCCTACAACCATCCGTCTCATTTTCACACTTGCTGTTACTTATCATTGGGATATACGACAGTTAGATGTCAACAATGCTTTTTTAAATGGTTATTTGAAGGAAGAGGTTTTCATGAGTCAACCTCTTGGTTTCACAGTCTCTTCCAAACCAGATCATGTTTGTCGGTTGACTAAGGCAATCTATGGGCTCAAACAGGCTCCTAGGACATGGTTTGAATGACTTCGACATGTATTGGTTAGTTGGGGTTTTCAAAATGCCATGAACCACTCAGCCATAGTGATTATCAACAGATGTTGGTCATTGTGAAAACAGTTTTGACCACTCAAGTATGAGGCTTCAAGTTTGAGTCCATATGAATGTATAAAACATTTTTGGAAGATTATCACCAATTAGATTTAATAATACTTGAATTTAACCCAGTCAACTCTTTTTTAAAAAAAAAAGGTTAATATAATTGTTCCTCTATTGAAGTTAACTAGCAGTATCTCGTGGGTAATACAAGTAAGAATGTTCAAGATTCTTTTATCCAAGAAAAATAGTGAAGAAAGTGATAGGAAAAGGTTAGCATTTGCATATAATCTAACATCCCCGGTCTTGAATTCCCGTTACCTACCTCACATATATTTAAAAAATGTTAAAAACATTTAGACTTGTTTTAATAATAAATAACAAAAAGACAGAAAAAAGATTTTGAAATTTTAAAATTATAAATCAAATATCTCGCATAAAATGAGCTGTGAATTTCTTATCAAATCTTATAATTCCCTTATAAATTCCAGGTAACAATCCTGATTTCGGATTTTATAATTTTAAAATTCTTTTTCTGTCATTAACCCTATATTTATCACCAATTAAAATTTTCAAAAATACCTCTAATTAAATCATCATGAATTAATTTAAAAAAAATACGACGCAGATCAACTTAGATATGCTCGGCCAGAGAGCGATAATGGACAATGGCATCTATCAAATGAAGAGCTCCCATTCCAATATTATTGCTTATATTTTTATTGGACTAAATATTGGGTCTGCTAAAATCCGGCTTACAATTCTTTGAAAAGCTCATTTTGCTACAAGATTGGATCCACCCATAAAATACATTGTTCCTACAATCCACAGTCCCACTGATTTTCTAGAACTCACAAGCCCGAAGGCAATTAATTACTACCTAAAATGAACTTATTGAATAAATACAAAGGAAGAAATAACATGTTTAATCTCTTATTCTAAGTAAATAACGGAGGGGGCAACGGGAATATATGATTCAAACTAGACAAGTAATAATGAAAAGCCAAACCAGCACCAGAACATGATCCTCATCACATCGTCTCGTGCTCAACTTAAATAAATAGAAAAACCCCAGGCCGATGTCACCACAAGATCCTTGATTGCCTCGTAAAAACGAATGAACAACACTGAAAACTGAGACATGGCTTGTACATTCTCTAATCACCGGATTTCGTCCTCCAGGTTGCGGAAACCATTAGTCAGGTCCTCGTGTAATTTCTTAAATTTATCAACCAGAGCTGCTTCACCTTCTGCTGGATCCTCAAATTTCTGAGACCTGTGTGGTGTGGTCAGTGGAGTCAATAAAATCAGGACTGTTCCCAAAAACCTTTAAATTATGTCACAGGAGTTACTTACACTAAACGGTAGAAGAGATCTCCCAAGCGATGCTTGATGAGTGTGTAAGTTATCTTTTGACCATCTGAGCCAGCTCCCCTCTCTACTGCCTGCAATTTACCCACCAGATGTCTTGAGTTGAGATTCACCATTTAGATGTCATTTAACCAGTCTTAGCTAACACTTTATGGCTAAGCCATATGTAAGGATGCATGGAATAAAAAATTTAGTCAAAGGTCTCAAAATATGTGGGAAAATGTCTCATGATAGCGAGTGTAAAGAAGAGATGCAATGTAATGTGGAACCTAAATGCCCATATAGAAAGTTGGAAACCCTGCCAATGTGTAGAAAATCCAAGAAATGGAGATTCAATCGAATTGAATCCACCTTTTTAATTTGACTTATCTGGAATGTAAATTGGAATAGACCTACAATCTCTGCTTACTAGCATAACTCCCATTGGAGTTATGCTAGTGTTATGTTAGCAAGGGACAATCTCTGCTTACTAGGTCAGCTTGCACAGGACTAACAGGTTGCAGATTGTTGCTAGAGCTAAGATATGGATGGATGGGACTAGTCCATGGAAGAGACTATCAGTAAATAACTTAATGCCTTCAGGAGTGAGAGAATAGGAGACCAACAATTCTTAAGGAGGTAGGTATGTCCTTATGGAGTTTGAAAAAAGACATTATATAATCGAAACATCAAAATTTAATTTGTGTTTTTTTCAAAAAAAATTGAATTGAATTTATAAATCTTAAGATTTATTCCAATTGAAATCATTAATTTCATTTTAAATGGATTTATGTATTTGACTTCAAACATGGGGTATAAATGACAGGAAGAGGAAAGCAAATCAAATAAGGAATCCTTTTCTTTAACTATTACTCTGTCTACATAGCAAAACTACCTGATTTGCCAAATTGTAGAAATGGATGATGTTCCGCATCATCCAAACGGACTTGTAGAAGGGACAGAATTTGTCATATCTGTTGCAACCGCATAAAAAGATACCCCCATTAAGGCAAGCAATAAACATGATACATAAGGGTTGAACTAAATGATACAAGTCAAAGAAGCTAAGAAATTAGTAACGAAGGTACTCACGGAGTAAAAGCATTCTGAGCAAGATAATCCTCTCTCAAAAGCTTTGCAGTTTCCAAGGTGATCTTATCTCCTTCAGCCAACGCATCCTTGCCAACAAGCTGTCATAATATGAAAGGTCATAATCATATCAGATGCAAATAAAATCCAGGTTGGCTAACTAGTTACAAAACAGAGACATAAAAAAATAGAATTTTATGCAAACTATAGAAAAGCCATTAAATTAAATGATTTGGTAAAGCTCCACCCTCATCATGCTATTCCCTGCATTGACTATATGTTGTAGAACACACAGCATAACTGTCAAGTTGAATAACCCACCCTCAATGCCTCAGTCCCTGTCCTTCCCGGATGATAGAACCAATAAAATAAATATATACCTGGACAATTTCATTCAGGTCATCTTCTCTCTGTAAAACTTCACGAGCCTTTGTCCTAATGTTTATAAAATCTGGATCAAACTGCTCATAGAATGATTCTAATGCCTGGGGACACCCAAAAAAGGGAATATATAATCAACAAGAGGAGCTAGCATGAAATGAGTAACTGAATCTAGAATGATGAAATTTATGACATACCCCAGAATACTTTGAATAGGAAATAAGCCAGTTAACAGAAGGAAAATGCTTCCTCTGGGCAAGCTTTTTGTCCAAACCCCAGAAAACCTTTTAAACAGCAAAAATAAAATTTCAGAATGAATGTACCGATTGTAGAAGGACAACAGAGGGAAAATACAAATTATAAACACTTGTATACAGACATGGCTCAAGAAATTGAGGGTATCACTGGGGGCATCCTGAGGCACCCCTCATTCTCCAGCAGTTACTCCATTTTGATGACCACATTAAAAGTACACTTTTACCTGAACTATGCTGAGGGTTGCAGATGTCACAGGATCTGAGAAATCTCCACCAGGTGGAGAAACAGCACCAACTATTGTGACACTACCAGTGCGTTCAGGACCTCCAAGGCATTTTACTTTGCCAGCACGTTCATAGAAAGAAGCTAAACGTGCAGCAAGGTAAGCAGGATATCCACTATCAGCAGGCATTTCTGCCTGTTTAAAGAAGATAATAAAATTAGTTATAGCTAAGCAAATTGAAGCAACGCAACTGAATTTTCTATTAAAAAAATTACTGATCAATATCACTCAGATGCTGGAGAATGCTATATGCTACTTAAGCAAGACAATAGAAATTACAAGTAGATCTTCTAGATCAAATGAATACTAAAATCCAGAAATAGGAAGAGAGAATCTGATGGATAAATTCCATTGAATTGAAAAATAAACTAATAACATAATCCTCACCAGCCGTCCAGATATTTCACGCAATGCTTCTGCCCATCTAGAAGTTGAATCTGCCATCATGCTGACATTGTAACCCATATCTCTAAAATACTCAGCAAGAGTAATTCCTGAAATAATATTTACCATTGGCAAATATATCAATCCTTAAGTAACATTCTAGACTTCTAGTAGTGAAAAATTTCAGTACTTTTTCAGTTTCGTTACCACCCTTGGATTTATCAATGTTACGATATTTAACTAAATCTTGAAAAATATAAAAGGTGGCTATCATATAAAAATTACACAGTAATACTAGACTAAGATATAATACGGATAAAACCACGCAAATGACTCAGCCCCAAAAACATGAAAAAAGCATTTCTTTAAAATATGAGCAAATACAATAAATTTCAGTTTGTATGGGAAAATAGAACTACAGACTAGTTTTACACATCAAGTTACACATACTTGTCTCTCCCCAACTGTTAACACCACAAACACATGATCAACAATTAATTTGATTTTATTGCTTTGATTTCTAGAATTCAATTCTGCTGATTGCAACAGTAAACAAAATTTTCATGCCAAATATAAAAATTCTGATAGATGGCAGCATAAACACTAGCAAATAAATTAATAGCAACAATAAAAATGTTCGCAAGGATTTAAAGATAAGTCACCTGTATAAATTGAAGCCTCACGAGCAGCCACAGGCATGTTTGAAGTGTTAGCCACTAGTGTTGTACGCTTCATGACAGATTCTTCACGACCATCGGGCAATGTCATTGTAAGTTGTGGAAAGTCCATAAGAACCTGAGGATTTGTTAAATTAGTTTAACCAACTGTGAAAATTAAGTAGCTATTTCCTAGAAGTAGCAAGAAGGAAAACATACTTCAGCCATTTCATTTCCACGTTCCCCACAACCAACATAGACAACAGTATCAGAGTTGGAATACTGCAAATAAACATAACCAGAAAGGTCAATTAATTAGGGGAAACGTTTAATAATTACAAAAATCGTTATGCCTTGATGGGTTATATGAGGTTCACCTTAGAAAGAGCCTGACTGATGACTGTTTTGCCACAACCAAAAGCCCCAATAGGGCGCTTACAAAGATACTTACAGATGTGTTTTTAATAGTTATGTCCTTATTAATTAAGGAATTAATGTTGGTTCATGAATTTAATATATAGTTGTGTTCTTAAATTAATGATGTCATTTTTATAACATATAGTTATAAAAAAAATATTTTTTATAACGAGAAACACAATATATTAATATTTACTTTTTTTATGAAATGAAACCAATGAATTAAAAGTGGGGTGAAATTAAGGAGCGGAGATGTATTAAAATTGCTTCTCTAATCCTTAATATAATATTTATATATCTAATTTAAGTATATTAAATAAATTAAATAAATTACTTAATTATACTTATGTGATATTTTCTCTTTAAAATACCTATGTGTGACATTAAATTATATATCAATTTAAAAGTTAGGCTAATTATTTTTTTTTAACAAAAATATATGAGAGATAAAACGGAAAAAAAAATGCATTAGATTTAGAACTAAAATCCATTCTCAAACTGAAGGGGGGAAAAAAAAAGCATATTCCTACGTCTTAAATCGGAGGAGTATTTGATAATTGAATTGAATATAGAGGAGGGGGAGGACAATGGTCATAGCCCTTACTAGAGCTGATAATATGAGCCAGCTGTTGGGTTCAGGCTAGCCCGCCGTGGTTTGACGGCCTGTCGGGTCAAGTTGAAAAGACCCAATCAAAATGGGATGACATTTAGTCAATACAACCCGTAACATGGAGGTTTCAACCCTTTTTCAATTTTTTTTTTTTAAAAAAATTCTCATATTACTTTATCCAATGTTTTTAAACAATATAATGAAATATCTTTTTTTTTTTTCACAAACCTAAAATATAAAAATACATTACAAAATTATAAAGTGATCATAAAAAATCAAATTCAAATTCAAATTTCCATACATTAACAATTAAACCCACATCACTATTCAACACCATACAAATTAAACAACCCCAATGTTTCACAACCAACCCACTTGCCCACGGATTTGGCTCCTCTCCTTTCCTTTTTTGGTTCGTTCCCATCCTTTATTCTCTTATGACCATTGGATCAAGATCTAATGGTACACATTTAATGTTATTAATATTTTTTTTTTCCTCTTATAAAAGGAAGATAGAGAAGGATGGGAAGGAAATGGAGAGAATGATGGAAATGAAATTAGATGTGGACTATTAGATCTTGATCTAATGGTTATAAAAGGGGTAAAGGATGAGAGCGGACCAGAAAAAAAAAAGGAGAGAAGCCAAGTCCCCTACCCACGGGCTCTAACCATATTACCGGCTCTAGCCCTTACTCTCATTTTCTTCTTATAAAAGAGGGTTTAATGTTTCATATTTTTTTTGCTCAGAAGGTTTAATGTTTCATATCAAAAAAAAAAAAAAGTTTCTGCATTTGTTGTAGAAATTTTTTATCTGTCACACTCATATAAAAGTATGTGGGTCTTACTGATATTTTCTTTTTCTTCTCTTTATAATGGGACCCACTCACTTTTATGTAAGTGTGACAGATAAAAATTTTCTACAGCTAATGCAGAAACATTAACCCTATAAAAAATACTCTTATGTTCATATAAGACATGATTTATAATGCAAATTAAACTATAGATTATGTCTTATATTTAGAACCGAAGTAGTATTATAAAATTGAACCCATCAACCAAATCTAAAACCTTTGACTGGGTACCGACGAAACGATTGGTTTACCCATGTGATCAGCAGACAAAAATTTTAATACCGTGATGAGCACGCACATAGAACACAAAATGCAATTTCATTAGTATTCATCAATATAATTAGTAACATTATTGTTCCATCTGCACAAAAAGAGTGACATGGTGGATAGAATGAGCCCGCACAAAATGTAAGTGTCGAATACGTTAACTCGTTAGAGTCTGGGTCATGGTGATATTACTTATATGATGGTTTGAGCGAGTGAGAACAGGCATTTGGAAAGTGCTTCCCCAGATGAGGGTCATTTGGATCTGGAAGCGGTAATCAAGGGAAGGTGAGCAAGTTGGGTGGTTAGAAGTGATGAGGAGGATGGGAAATCAAATGGAAAGTGTTGAATCGATGATCTCATCGCCAATTTCATTCACAAGAGAGCGGTCAGTGGTGTAGTGGAGGAACGAGGTTGAGAGTGTCGACTGTTTCGACCTTAATCCAACAAGTTTATTTGTCCCACTCTCGTTGATTTGGTCTGGTTTAATTTGCATGGGATCTTAGTTCTTCGTTTCAGATATGGTGGCTTGGGTGGGGGTTTGAGAGGTGGTGACGCTTGGAGTCTCTTTGGGTGATAGGTCGTTGAAGCCGGCGACGGAGCTCTTATCCACGTGACTGTTGTTGTGGGTGATGGTGAAACTTTTCTCTTGGTAGCAGAAGAATACTTGAATGAGATGGGACTGTTATAGGATGGTTTTTAGTACTCTCATCCCTAATTTCCAGCCTGGTGATCGGCGTCTCTTCACTCCTCTGTCAACGGCGACGACACAGTTGGCCTTCTAACTTCAATCTAGGATTAAAGTTTGAGTAAGATGTGTTGTTAGTGTTTAGGGTTTTGATTGGACTTGAGCCTTTTACTCGTTGTGCATTATTTTGGACCTTGTGTTGTATTTTTAATATATTTCAGTCATATAATCTATTTCTGGCCAAAAAAAAAAAGAGTGAGTGAGAACAAAATGTAGCTGTCCAATACGTGAGCTAATGAGAAACATGCAATGATGCAGTTCCATGTTGGGTAGCCACAGATAATTATTGTGTTATTATACTCCGGTCCTTATTATAAGGTACCAATTAACAAACATATTTAGTCATTTTTATAAGGCACTTGCTTGTTCCCAAGGAGAGTGATTTTTTTTTTCCATATATGCCCCTAATTAATAAGCTAGCGGGTGAAAGTAATAATTAATAGTATAATATTAGAGTTTAGTACAATTAATAGGGGTAATATTGGAAGTTACTTAAATTGTATGACAACTTTATTGACTTTAACTGTTTTTATTGGTTTGTGAGAATTATTAGTTGGTGCTTTATAATAAGGACGGAGAGAGTACTTAACTAATGTGATTATTTCTATTATACAATAGTTGGATTGACTACTTGATGGTCAATCCATAGCCCGGGCATTTATTTCTTAATAGACACAGGCTAGCCTAAGACTGTCAAGGGCATGTTAAAGCTTGTGGCAAATGAGCTGGAATAAACTTGTGTGGATTTGAATGGGTGTAGACAGTCAGTCAGTCCGCTAGTACATTTTTATTTAAAAAACTCAATATGCAACTGCATTTTTACTATATTATTGCTACTACTTCCTCAACAAAAATAATAAACAACACTAATAATAAATCATCATTATCCTCATCATTCCTCATTGCAACCACACATGAAATGATATTGACAAACTAACAAGGAAAATTTCCAGATAAAGAACATGGAAAATAGGAAAAGACAAAATTATGCTTTCAACATTCATAATGTTAGAGAAGGTGCAACATCACAAAATGATATTTTAGAATTGGAGGAAAAAGATAAAATAGAAAGGAAAAGATTGAAGTGCCACTAATTAATAATAATAATAATAATAAAAGGTTCCCAACCACCTTGTCAAAGCCCCGCTGGCTACCAGCAACTAATAATCGATGACTTTCAATAGATAATATGCAAAGAAAAATATAAGTTAACTCCTTGATTTTAACTACTCCCTCCGGTCTTAATTATAAGACATAATTGACTTTTTTAGAAATATTAAGGAAGCTAATTAAATTACTTTAGAGTATTTTGATTTTTGATTTTTTCTTCAAACTAATTAGTTTGATTAATAAACTAATATATAATCTAAAGATATATAACATATGAAATGATTAAGTAACTTATTTAACTTCCTTAATCTCTCTCAAAAAAATCAATTAGGTCTTATAATTAGGACCGGAGGTAATACAACTTATGAACTTTCGTTTAATAAGTAACAAAGTTACACTTTCAGGTTATTCACAAATATTGTTAAAAAATTCCTTACATTTGATTAGGTATTACCAGTTTTTATGGAGCTATGATTAGGGTTGTCCAAGGACCAAGCCAGACCGGATTGGAGGTCAACCCGAGGTTTGGCCCGATATGACCTCGGGCTGAAAAAATCAGCCCGAGGTCTGGTCCGGTTTGGTACCAACTCGAGCTCGAGATGGACCGGACCGGCTGGACTGCCTGGACTGGGCAGTCCAGCTTTTTTTTCAATTTTTTTTTCAGTTTTTTTTTTTTTTGCTTTCTTGGGATGCAATATTTTAGCTTCGCTTTCACCTGACTTCCTAAAATAATAAAATGTGACATAGTGAAAAGTGATTCCTATAAATTAAAAAGCACATTAAGATGCCTAGACTTCAGTAAGTGGCTCAATATAGTGGTAATTTACAAAAAAAAAAAGGACCTCGGGTCAGACCAAACCGGTCCAGGGGGTCTAAGCCCCTGGACCGAAGTCCAGTCCAACCCAAACAATTTGGTCTGGTCAAATTGTCTCAGACCATTTTTTTGCTTGCCTTAGACCGGGTCGGGTCGGACCGGGATGGACCAACCGGACCTCGGGTTTTTTCGACAACCCTAGCTATGACTTGATAGTTATGGCTGAAAGGAGCCCCAACGTCTTCTGACATTTCCCCTAGGCCACTCAATATCTCTGCAAGCACCAACTCAATTTCTCATCTCTATCATTTTTTATCCCTTCTGACATTTCACATGGGACAAACCATGCAGGCCGCATATGCTTTTTATCCTTACTTACCTCTGCTTCGCTCTGTGCCTCATATGATTATGACTGAGGTGCTTTCCTGTAGCTTTTGGCCTTTTGACTATACCAGTAATATTGAGCTTCGTGTAGTTCTTTAATCTATGATATGTTTCCATAGGGATGTCCAAAAAACCGGTAGTCCAGGTGGTCCGGTCCGACCCAACTTGGTCTCTGGAATTTTTTTTTGGTCTGGGACCATATGAGGCGGACCGGACCGGACCGGACTGGTCTGCTCGGGTCAGACCAGACTTCGGTCCAGGGTCGAAGACCCCCTGGACTGGTCCGGTCCAGCCCGATATATATATTATGTGTGTGTGTGTGTTGTGTGTGTGTGTGTATATATTAAAAAAAATCACAACTTAACCTAACCCTTTGTCCTTCTTTATTGTCTTCTTTACGATTCTTCATCACTGATTAGTGAGTCTTCTTCTTCGGCCAAAAAATATCCGGAGTCTTTTTCCCTTTTCAATCTTCTTCCCTGTGTAATTGTGTATGATTGGATTTAAGATAATTGTATGTTTAATTATTGGTCCAAAGAAGTTGGAAAAAAACTAAAAAAAAAATGAAATAGTCCTGGACTGCTGGACTATCCTTTGGACCGGTCAGTCCACTCCGAGCTCGGGCGGTGCAGGGTGACCAGCACCGGGGCTGGCTTGTCCGGCCAGGAGTCCCTCTGAACTAGACCTCGGGTTGACCCCTAACCCGATCCAGTCTGGTCCATGGACATCCCTATGTTTCCATATTCAATAAAAAAAAGATATGTTTTCATATTCATTATGTCACATCTCCATGTTAATGGTCTTAATAATACTACTGTTGTTTCAATACGTTTATTGAAAAGGGTACTGTTTTTACTGTGACATTTTTATCTTTGCTTTTTGACCTACTATAAGTGGCAGGTAATTAGTATGTTCAAGCTATTCTATTTTTCTCTTTGCATTTTGACCACCCAGTAGCAACCAAAAAGTGGCATCCTCGAGAAAAATTTATTTATCTTAGTATTCTCTCTTGTTCTTATTATATGGCACCAACTAGTAAGTTTATTTGGTCCTCTTTATAAGGCACTTGCTTATTCAGAAGCGATATTAATTATCTTTTTCCATGTATGCTCATAATTAATAAGGGTAGTACGTGAGAGTAATAATTATTATGATATTAGAGTTTAATGCAATTAATAGGGGAAATATTGAAAATTACTTAAATTTTAAGACAATTTTATTGACTTTAACTGTTTTTATTGATTTGTGAGAATAGTTAGTTGGTGCTTATAATAAGGACCAGAGGGAGTATGTGTTTATTTAACAGCTTCTTAAAATGTCTTTGGAGTTTTTAGAGTTTTAGGTTAAGATAAATTATTATTTTTTAACCCTAAAAAATTGTTTTCTCATCAAGAAAAAAAATCACAGAATTCAATTATATATTCATATATGTAAAGAATTAAATATATGTAAATTAAATAATTTGAAATAAATGATTATTAATCTATCTCATTTACTTACTTACATATATTTAATTTTTTAAATATTATCTCAGATTTTTTTGAAAAACTGAAAAATGATTTGTTTAACAGCTTCTTAAAATCTCTTTGGAGTTTCTAAAGTTTTTAGGTTAAGAAAAATTATTTTCTCATAAAGATTACTTAAATTAACTTAAAGTGCAAATTTAGTTACCCCAACTTTGACCCTTTTCTTTTACATGTGGCATGACATTGCACTATCTTTTTCACCGTGTCTCTCACCCTAGTTAAAGCTTGTATGTTCATTTTGGTCATATTTAAAATACTTTAAAAAAGTGTTTATAATATGTAGTCATTCATTGATGAATAAGATATTATCACTACTAAAATTTTGGTCACTATCACTTTGTAACATCCCATTTTCAAAAGTAGTATATTTTTTTTTTCATCAAACATCATTTCAAAATCATCAGAGTAGAGAAACAGAGCGATTGAGTAACTGATATGTATATATAAAACGCCGTAAGTATGGCTGGTTACAACAGCGGTACAGTAACCGCGTGGTTCAAAAGTGATGTACAACAACAAAAGGAAGGCTTCCGCCGGAACATCGAAAGGAAGTCTTCATCTGAGTCTCTACACGACCTGCTTGTCTTTATCCTCGGTCCTTGGTCCTCCCGACCCTGAAGCTATATGGAGAGCTGAGGTCCATTGCAATCGGACCCCAGGTAACGGTTAACCACATATTTACAAATACAGTATATGGACTATAGACAAACATAGCATCAACAGTATAAGAACACATAGTACAAGTATCTCCAAAACATGAGTACCCTGGCGGCACATAGGCCCTTGCACGGCGTAACCACAGCGCGCACCTGGGCCTCACGACAATCGTATCTGGCGGCGCCTAGGCCACTAACAAGCGTATCCCATATACCCGGCCAACCATAACAACAGTACATAAACATACAATACACATAGCACATACACACATACCATAAATATCAGATTTAGGGTTACTAGTACACGAACGTACATTCGTTGACGATAAGCGATATTTCGGCGGGGTTCGTGATTACAGATATCCTATAAGGATAATATCACATTCTATTAACATTTGACATCATAACAGGCATTTTAGACATAAATGACCATTTTGCCCCTGATGCCCCTAATCGGCGGAATTTCGCCAGCACTTCGTTACTTTGACCCTAATCTTCCAAAATTTTGCCATATCTCTAACTCCAACATGATTTTCAAAATTAATACCTTAATTACCCCTAAAACATGATATATAAGCATACTTGGAAGATTAAAGATCAAACTAGCATTTCTACTCTAACTAACGAAAGAACTACCGAAGCTTAAGACTAAGGACCGAAAAACTTACTCAGAGCTTCGCTACAAATTTCTCCGGACTCCTCCTCTCTTCCTCTGCTCCAAGATTTCGAAATTCCAAAGAGGAATTGGTGTGAAGAAAACAAATGGAAGCAAGGCCTATTTATAGGAAAATTTCGGTTACTATTCATCCTAAACCGTAACCGTTGGATCGAAGGTGTTTTGGATGGCTTCATCTTGACCCTCCATTGCTCCAAAACATCCTTGCCTACCCCTTTTGTCAACAAAATGATGTCATGCATGACATCATAAACTTGCCTTAGAAGTCGTCTTACTGATAAGTTCATTGTTCGATGTTCGAATCGCGTAATCTTGTAGAATCTCAAAAATCCGGAATCACAACTTTGAAGATCTTTTCTTACTCATTAGAAATGTCCGGGATAAATAAATTTTTGACCCCTTTCAGGTCTTCCACGGCCCTGCTGAAGTTTCTCGAAAAACGCGCTCGGTTTCGGAAGTAACTTCCGGAATCATCAACTTCGGGACAAAAATCCACTAATTCATAAAATGTTTAGTTGATTACCAACTCATCCCCAGATATTGAGTTAGGATTTATTTTCTATAGGTCTTCATTTCCTCAACTGCTCCTTTGTCCTTTTAGTCTTACTCCCTAATCGTTAAATCGGTTTGGAAATGACTTTGGTGACAGTCCACTCCGAGATAAAATTACACTCGTCTATAAAATACTCTGACCTTAGAAACCTTGTTCATGGTTTTCTAGATAGGATTTAATCTCTATCGGTGGTCATTTATCCTATTTGTTAATTACAGAATATTCCATAGAATATTCCTTTTTATTAATATTAAATTAACAAATATCTAGATATCAAATTGATCAATTCTTATCCACTCCCATGCTCATAAATTCGGTCAAAACCTGATCCCTTTTTTTTTTTTTTTTAATTTTCGTTTTTTAATTTTATTTAATTAATTAATATTATATAAAATAATTATTTAATAATTATTTTATATAATTTTTTACAAAATTTCCCTATTGGTCCATACTTGTTTTTAGGCTTAAAATTACTCAATCTCATATTTTCCTTCATATTTTCCAATTAATTAGCAAATATATTTTATGCTAATTTTAGCCATAAACCACTAATTATAGGGTTTTACATAATTATCTTTGGATTTTCCTTTGTTTAAGCCCAAATAATTAGCCAGTAATTATTTAATTAATTACCCACTAATTGTTGACAATTTTCTTAATTAGAATAACTCATTTTCTCACAACTTTTGCACTTACATTGGTATTTTATGCTTTACATAAAATATCTATAATCACGGGGTCAATAATGATCCCGGAATACTTTTTAATTTTTCCCTCACTATTTTTCAAGAAAATAAATCCCAAAAATTGTCTAATTTAGAGAAAACATACTCTCTAATTTTTAATAATTATTTTATTGCCTCTAAGGACTTTTCATAATTTCCTTAAGGGTATGTTTGGTTTGAGGGAAGGGGAGGGGAGGAAGGGAAGGGAGAGAAAAAAAAAAGGAGGAGAGGAAAACTAGTGGCCCACTACACAAGTCATTTTGAATTTTTTTTTTCCCATTCTCTCCTTTTTTCTCCCCTTCCCTTCCCTCCCCCTCCTTCCCTCCAAACCAAACATACCCTAAGTCATTCTATGCTCCACAATGGCATTTTCGTAATTTTGGTACTCTAATTTTCAAGAGATTTTTTCCCTACAAATTTGACACACATATTATTTATTTAATAGGTATTATTTATTAAAATATAATATTCCAGATAAATAATTATCCGGATATTACACACTTTTTCAGCGTTAGATTCTAAACTCAATAGGAGAGATAAACGATAAAGGTAGATGAGATTATAATCTAACGGCGGAAAATTGGTAGTGACAATATCATATTCATTCATTGATAGTAATATTTTAATATTCCTTAAAAATAAGAAAGTGACATTATTTAGGGAAAAAATATGTTTAAGTGGCACGTGTACAAGCTCGTTATATAAATAAACCATATACAGCATAGCTAAGTATCTTAGGCGCTATAAAAGACAAGTCGAAACCAAATTATATGTGAATTCAAAATATAATTGTAATTTACTCCCTTGACAGATTTAAATGAGTACAAGTATCATTCTTGTCTTTATTATAAGTTCATTTGTAGATGCAATTTTTTTTATCTTAAATATAAGTTTGCCTGTTGATTATTAATGATCATATTTTTTATTTTATACTTATTTAATTTAGTTGTCATTGGGAATAGAAAAAGGAGAAAAAAATATATGAGAATGATATATATATATATAGGGATAAGATGTTGTCATTACCAATGTCGCTACCACTTTTCCACCGTTAGATTCGAATCTTATCTACCTTTGTCATTTCTCTCTCCTATTGAGATTTTAATCTAACGGTGGAAAAGTGGTAGTGACCAAAATTAATAGTGACGATATCCTATATATATATATATATATATATATATATATATATATATATAAATTTGGAAAGTGTAAATTGAAAATATTAACAATTTAAAATATATTTAATGATTTAGGTCAAAACTATTATTATTCAGTATGTGAAAATTAATAAAAATGGATTTATAATAAGAATGATATTAATGTGTGGGTTTTATATATATGTTGGATTTCTCTTATGGTTAATTATGAGAACCAAAACTGTAATTTTTTAAAATATCCAAAAGTATTTTTTTTATATATATTTAGTATCTAACATATTTTTTAGGTGTATATAACATTAAAATATTTTTTTTTATGTATCCAATGTCTTAAAGTATTTTTTTTAAATGTGCCATCATCTTAAAATATTTATTTAGTGCATGCAATACCAAGACACAAAAAACACTTTAGAATATTGGTGCACCTAAAAAAATATATTTGAGTGATGAATGCGCTCTAAAATACTTTAGTGTATTATATAAGAAAAAATATTTTTGAATGCTAGATGAAAAAATATTTTTGAATTAATTAAATTCTAAATTGGGTCACTATATTTAAAAAATTATAAATTAGGTTAGGTGTATCATTTGATATAATCATTTGTTCTTGTTCTGTAATCTCAGATCTTCTCTGAAGAGGAAGCTAGATATGTAGGTTGTTCTCCTCCATTGTAGCCATGAAGAGGCAGAAATCCCCTGCAACGCTGAACCCATTTGATCTTCTCTCTGAGGAGCTCGTCTTCAACATCCTCGATCTCCTTGATTCGAACCCGCCTGTCAAAATATAATTCTTCCTTGTTTGTAAATCTTTCTTTTCAATCGAAGCTAAACACCGCCGAACCCTGAAACCCTTTCGCTCAGAACACCTTCCATTAGTTTTAAAAAGTTCATTGTTGGACCGGTTTTATTTTAAAACCGGTCTCCAAAACCGGTTTTTAAAAAACATAAAAAATAAAAAAGTCAATTACTTTTAAATCCGGATTTTACAAATAACACCTAATTTTACTTATACTTGTCTAAAAGTGCGCCTAAGGGCCCGTTTGGATAGCTATAAATCAAGGGAGGGAAAAGGAAAACTAGATTTTTTGTCTGGCAGCGCCGTTTGAGTTACCCTTTTCCTAAGAAAATATTTTTTGGTGGTTGCCAATTTTCCTTCATTCATGTAAATATCTTTTCTTTCCATTATTGGTGGGGACTCATTTTCGACGGTAGTAAATTCCCAAATAACCCTTCTCTTTCTTTGTCAATGGTTGTCGTCGCAACCGCCTCCTACTTCCATTGCTGCAAATCCGATTGTTGCTTATGAAGGTTTAATTCAATAGCAAATTTAAGACGTAGACCCCAGACAACGAAGATTTTTCAAATGCAAACGTAGACCCCAAACGCCTCCTACTTTCGTTTTCGATTGTTGTTGATGAATATTTGTTAGACTTAGACCCCATGGCGGCGAAGGCGGAGGAGTCGCTCATGAAGTTGCGGAGCTCAGTTTGGTCAGATTGGGTGACGCTGAGCTTGAAAGAGTCGGCCGACCAATATTAGAAGGAGAAGGAGTGGACTGAGCGGATGATTGGTGTATTGGAAGGCGACAACACCTGAGTGTTATTGAGTAACACTCGAGTGTGACACTCTAGAAATTGAAATCTTAGGCTTTGTTTGGGAGTTTGAAAGGAAGGGAAAGGAAAGGAATGCAAGGAGAATGGAGGGGAGGGGATGGAAGGAAATGAAGGATATTTCCTTCCTTGTTTGGGAGTTAAAAAAATAGTAAGGGAGGAAGATGGAGGATTAATGAGTTATTTTTACCATTTTATCATTTTCTTTAATAATTATTATAATTATTATATTTTTCAAATAAATTTAAATTTTCTAAAAAATTTATTTATGTAATTTTTATATTCAAAAAATTATTTATGTGGTGGTGGCGGCGGCGGTGGTGGTGGGGTGGCGGCGGTGGTGGTGGGGTGGTGGCGGTGGGGCGGTGGTGGGGTGGTGGTGGTGGTGGCGGTGGTGGTGGTGGTGGTGGCGGTGGCGGTGGTGGGGTGGTGGTGGCAGTGGCGGGGTGGTGGTGGTGGCGGAGGTGGCGGCGGCGGTGGCGGGGTGGTGGTGGCGGCAGTGGTGGCGGTGGCGGCAGTGGTGGTAGTGGGGTGGTGGCGGTGGCGGCAGTGGTGGTGGTGAATAAGGGTAATAAAGTAATTATTCTATTTTCCCTTTTAAAACCCCCCATATTGGGGGAACTTTATTTTTGTGAAGAAGGAGGGTTTTGGGGGATTTGTAAAAATCCCTGATTCCCTCCCCTCCTATTTTAAAACTTGCAAACAAGGGAAGGGACTACCAAAACCCTCCCTTCCCTTTCCTTTCCCTCCAAAATGGAACTCCCAAACATAGCCTTAGGGTCAGAATGATATTTTGTCTCATTTTCCTACCTACTTTTTTCCAACCAAACAATTTTTATTTTTATTTTTATATCAACCCATTTTCTTTTCCAGTGCAAACCAAATATATCGAGGGAAAATATTTTCCGTTCCATTCCATTCTTTTCATTTATTTTCCTTTATATTCCTAACTTTTCTTCCATCCAAACGGGCCGTAAATAATTCTCACATCATAAAGATTCAGATAACATTAGTTGCCATATTGCCTATTTGCTATATTTTTGTTTTGTTTGCAAAGTAATTAAGTGTTATCCAGGTGTGCAGATTCCTTTTGAGATAGAATTGATGCATTGACCGATTTTACCACTGCCATTGATATAACCTCTATATACATAAATATTTTAGAGAAATTATTTAAAATTTATTTAGCTTTTTTATTTTCCCAAATTAATAAATGAACCGAGTGAATATTTTTCAATAAAACTTAATTATATTCACTGTATGAGTTTTAGACATGTAATCATATAGATATAAATTAGGGAAAATGCAAACAAATATCATATGGATTTATAAAACCCCTAGAAGTCTCCCGAATTTGTAAAAAGACCGAGAGGTACCAATGACTTATGATGGATATGCAAATTCGGGTGAAATTACCCATTTGTCCTTAGTTTTAAATAAATCATAAAAAATAAAAATACCCTGGGCCGGAGGTCCACCAGTCTCCTGAGGCAACCCCCCGAAGTCTCCCTAATTTTCATACCTATTTACAACCTTTTTTTTAGGATGGAAGATTTTATAAATAGCGATGGAATATTTGTAAATACCGATGAAAAATTTGTAATAATGCATTATTATTTTTTTCTTTTGTCTCAGAGGCAAAAATGGGAAGCCTAAAAAAAAGTTGTAAATAGCGATGAAAATTTTGTAAATAGCGATTGAAGATTTGTAAATAGTAAATACTAATGAAAATTTTGTAAGAATGCATTATTTTTTTCTTTTTCTCTTAGAGGCAAGAATGAGAATCCTAAAAAAAAAGTTGTAAATAGCGATGAAAATTTTGTAAATAGTGATGGAAGATTTGTAAATGCCGATGAAATTTTTGTAATAATGCATTCTTTTTTTGTTTTTTTCTCAGAGGCAAGAATGGGAAGCCTAAAAAAAAGTTTTAAATAGCGATGAAAGATTTGTAAATACTGATGAAAATTTTGTGATAATGCATTATTTTTTTATTTTTTTCTCAGAGGAAAGAAAGCGAAACCTAAAAAAAAAATTGTAAATAGTGATGGGAGATTAGTAAATACCGATGAAAATTTTGTAACTACCGTTAAAAATATATTAAGAAGAATATATATATTTGTTAATGTGTGTGTATATACATACATACATATATATATATATATATATATATATATATATATATATATATATATATATATTAAAGGAACCAAGTGGCCCAACTGGTGGACCACTTGGTCCCTTGGTTGTGTGGGGGGTTCGAACCCCACCCCCTACAATAAATATATATTTTTTTTCAAAAAAAACCCACTCCCAATAAAGAAAAACCCCCATCCGCATGGCCGGCGCCCAGCCGGCGAGGGTATTTTTATTTTTTATGATTTATTTAAAACTAAAGGCAAAAGGGTAATTTCACTCGAATTTGTATATCCCTCATAAGTCCTTGGCACCTCTCAGTCTTTTTACAAATTAGGGACACTTCTAAGGATTTTACAAATTCATATGGTATTTATTTATCATTTTTTCTATAAATTATCAAAGATCTCAAAGATCGTTTTTCCCCCTCTAATTTTTGAAAAAGAAAGTTACCGCTGTACTTAACACAAAAATGGTTAGTGATATTAATTAGTTATAGGAATGCTACTCCCTCCAGACTCCAATTCTAAATACAGTATATGAGTTAGATAGGGGTTTGTTTTGGTCATAAATATAATACCTAATACATTTCATCTCTATTTTTATAATTTTACCCCAAAGTATTCGTATTGATCATGCATATTCTAGAATTTTCATCGAGGAATAGCTCTAGTTAATACACATGACTAAACAAGTTAACTAAATTAACTTATTTTTAATATTCGTATTCATAAATTAATTATCTATCTCTTATATTAATGAAAGAGATAGTAACATATTTTCAAGGACAATACTATTGGATGATATCTGGATACTTGCAGCATTCATGTATAATTTTCTGTCACTAGATCTTTGCAAAAAAGAAAAAAAAAATACTTTAAAGGGAATTGTTGTAATAAATGTTAAATTTTGCTAATTTTTTTTTTTTTTACTTATCTTAAATAAAGTCTATAGAGTTTCATCTTTTGGACTGTATAAAAATCGGTCTAGTGATAAATTTATATCCCGCATATTTTAGAGTGAAAAAATGTCTAATATGTTTCGCATTTTGGGCATTAAAACCGGTCTTGATTTTGGACCGGTTTTATGTTAAAGGTTAACTTTTTAGGCTTATGTTTTCGCGCCGAAAGTTCAAGTCGTACGGCCATTTCTCTCCCACTCTTCCCCACATATCGTCTCGGCCTTTGGCTTCCAGAGTTCAGGACCCCTCCAAAATCCCTCTCTCTCTCTCCCACTATCTCACCGCCGCCCTCTTTCCCTCCTCTCTCACCCTGTCGGATGCCCTACGCCCTCCCTCTCCCATCGTTGTCGCTCCTTGTCGAAAGGTATGCTTCCTTAATTTTTCATCTATTTTTCCCTTCTCTGAGCACTTCATCACTTTAATGCATTTAACTGGAGATTATTCTAAAGTCATTCATTGTTGGAAATATATGTGATATCTTTTGCAATGTGAAATTGTTTTTCTTCTCCAAAGGAGCAGATAGGGTTACATGGAATTTAAAACATGAATCGATCAGTTAGAATAATTAAAAGAAGACTTCTATCTATTCCTTTCTATTTTATCTTTTTCCTCCAATTCTAAAATCTCATTTTGTGATGTTGCACCCTCCTGATATTATCAATGTTGGAAGCTCTAAAGTAATTTAATTAGCTTCCTTAATTTGATGTATAACATTCAACTTAGACTTCACAAATGTGTTATGGGAACACTGGTCTCTTGACGAGAGTTCACAATCATCCTTTCCTCCTTCATCTTTCTCATCTGAGCTTGAAACATTGCCGTTGAAGCTTCTGCCTCTACCCTTGCAGTCCTTAAAGCTTCTACCTCTGCCCTTGAAACATTTCCTCAGTCTTGCTCATCTGGGCTTGAAACATTGCCGCCATTGAAGCTTCTGACTCTGCCCTTGCAGCCATTGAAGCTTCTACCTCTGCCCTTGAACCATTTCCTCCTTCAACTTGCTCATCTGGGCTTGAAACGTTGCAGCCATTGAAGCTTCTACCTCTGCCCTTGCATGTGCCGCTGTTTCATCCCTCACAGTGACCAACAAATGTTCCATCTCCTCACGCGTAAACCACACTTAAGGAACGACGTTTGGATGATCCAAAGTAATCATTTATGCCTACCCCTCTTACAATTCCCCTGACACGGCCTGGATGCTCCTGTTTTCCTATAGCAACAGTTAGAATATCATTCCTCCCGTCTGACACAAATGATCCATCGGCTTGTTTTTTATTTGAAGTTCCTTTTTAAGATATAGATAACGCGAGGCTTAGTAATGAAATTTGTTTACTAACTAAAAAATAACAATAACAATACTTACAATTTTTTCAGCAACTATACAAGTTTGTTCACTAGTATAAGACCCACTCCTCCTTTAGCGAGAATACAACCATATTTCTTCGCGACTTATTGGAGAAGGTGGAGAAAGAAGAACAAAAGGACTGAATTGAGCTTCATCTTCTAATCTCTTTCGCTTGGCCGCCATCAACTCTTTTTCAGCCTTTTCATAACCGCCACTAGACATTATATGTGGGTAATCATTCTTTTTACCAGTCTCTTTTACTTTTTCCATTTTATGCTGTAAATAAGAATTCAAACAAAAAAACATTACAATCAATAAAGACAACTGATAACTAAATAATCCAAAATAAGTCAACTCACCAAAGCTTCTGGAGTAGTCCGAATCCGACAAAATTGTTTCCAAGTCTCTTCATCAAAATATGAATACTTGCGGCAAGGATCAGGACGAGGCTTACCATCTTTCATTTAGAAAAAGTTACTGGTATATGCTTACCTGGTTCAGGCAGTCTCTGTGCTTTCGCTTTGATGTTAACATTGATGCATTTACTTTCGCGCGGCTTATGATGTATTGAATCCTGTGTGTTCTATTTATGTCTTACAAAAAACAAGGCGTTACATTGGTACGGTATCAGAGTCGGGGCGGTATAGAATGCAGCATGTAGCCGTGTGGTATCATAGCAAGGTGTTTTACAAGGATGGTATCAGAGCCCGGGGCGTTACACAAAGCGTTAGGACCTAGGGAGTTATAAAAAGCAAGATTGTGCTGGTATGGTATAAGAGCAAAGAACCTTTTTCAGGCCTAGGGCCTAGGAACCTTTTTTTTATTAATTAGTTGAAGGTGTTTCACAAGGATGGTATCAGAGCCCGGGGTGTTACACAAAGCGTTAGGGCCTAGGGCGTTACAAAAGGCAAGATTGTGCTGGTATGGTATCAGAGCAAGGAACCTTTTTCAGGCCTAGGGCCTAGGAACCTTTTTTTATTAATTAGTGGAAGGATGGTATCAAAGCCCGGGGGTTACACAAAGCGTTAGGGTGTAGGGCGTTATAAGAGGCAAGATTGTGCTGGTATGATATCAGAACATTGAACCTTTTTCAGGCCTAGGGCCTAGGAACCTTTTTTTTAATTAGTGGCACTTCTATATATTCCTTTCTATTTTATCTTTTTCCTCCAATTCTAAAATCTCATTTTGTGATGTTGCACCCTCTTGATATTATCAATGTTGGAAGCTCTAAAGTAATTTAATTAGCTTCCTTAATTTGTTGTATAGCATTCAACTTAGACTTCACAAATGTGTTATGGGAATACTGGTCTCTTGACGAGAGTTCACAATCATCCTTTCCTCCTTCATCTTTCTCATCTGAGCTTGAAACATTGTCGTTGAAGCTTCTGCCTCTACCTTTTCAGTCCTTAAAGTTTCTACCTCTGCCCTTGAAACATTTCCTCTATCTTGCTCATCTGGGCTTGAAATATTGCAGTCATTGAAGCTTCTGACTCTGCCCTTGCAGCCATTGAAGCTTCTGCCTCTGCCCTCTGCCCTTGAACCATTTCCTCCTTCAACTTGCTCATCTGGGCTTGAAACGTTGCAGCCATTGAAGCTTCTACCTCTGCCCTTGCATGTGCCGCTGTTTCATCCCTCAAAGTGACCAACAAATGTTCCATCTCCTCACGAGTAACCACACTTGAGGAACGACGTTTGGATGATCCAAAGTAATCTGTTATGCCTACCCCTCCTACAATTCCCCTGACACGGCCTGGATGCTCCTGTTTTCCTATAGCAGCAGTCAGAAATATCATTCCTCCCGTCTGACACAACTGATCCATCGGCTTGTTTTTTTTGAAGTTCCTCCTTAAGATATAGATAACGCGAAGCTTAGTAATGAAATTTGTTTACTAACTAAAAAATAACAATAACAATACATACAATTCTTTCAGCAACTATACGAGTTTGTTCACTAGTATAAGACCCACTCCTCCTTTGGCGAGAATACAACCATATTTCTTCGCGACTTATTGGAGAAGGTGGAGAAAGAAGAACGGAAGGATTGAATTGAGCTTCATCTTCTAATCTCTTTCGCTTGGCCGCCATCAACTCTTTTTCAGCCTTTTCATAACCGCCACTAGACATTATATGTGGGTAATCATGCTTTTTACTAGTCTCTTTTGCTTTTTCCCTTTTATGTTGTGAATAAGAATTCAAACAAAAAACATTACAATCAATAAAGACAACTGATGACTAAATAATCCAAAATAAGTCAACTCACCAAAGCTTCTGGAGTAGTCCGAATCTGACATAATTCTTTCCAAGTCTCTTCATCAAGATATGAATACTTGCGGCAAGGATCAGGACGAGGCTTACCATCTTTCATTTAGAAAAAGTTACTGGTATATGCTTACCTGGTTCAGGCAGTCTCTGTGCTTTCGCTTTGATGTTAACATTGATGCATTTACTTTCGCGGTGCTTATGATGCATTGAATCCTGTGTGTTCTATTTATGTCTTACACAAAACAAGGCATTACATTGGTACGGTATCAGAGCCGGGGCGGTACACAATGCAGCATGCAGCCGTGTGGTATCATAGCAAGGTGTTTCAGAAGGTTGGTATCAGAGCTCGGGGCGTTACACAAAGCGTTAGGGCCTAGGGCGTTACAAAAGGCAAGATTGTGCTGGTATGGTATCAGAGCAAGGAACCTTTTTCAGGCCTAGGGCCTAGGAACCTTTTTTTTATTAATTAGTGGAAGTTTTTTCACAAGGATGGTATCAGAGCCCGAGGGTTACACAAAGCGTTAGGGCCTAGGGCGTTACAAAAGGCAAGATTGTGCTGGTATGGTATCAGAGCAAGGAACATTTTTCAGGCCTAGGGCCTAGGAACCTTTTTTTTTATTAGTTAGTGGAAGGTGTTTCACAAGGATGGTATCAAAGCCAGGGGTTACACAAAGCGTTAGGGCCTAGGGCGTTACAAAAGGCAAGATTGTGCTGGTATGGTATTAGAGCAATGAACCTTTTTCAGGCCTTGGTCCTAGGAACCTTTTTTTTTTATTAATTAGTGGTAAAATGGTTGGCACTCTTCAGTATACATGCTTGCACATTTGGTTGTCGAGTTGTTGCAAACTTTATGGCTCAATGGACCCTAAATATCATCTCAATGCCCAAGCTTGGATAATTAAGTTAGGGAATTCTGCTATCTACACCAACAATGTTTCAAATAGTACAGAACAATGGATCAGTATATGAGTCGTTTGAGAAATGAAGATAGATGGGTTTATGGTTAAAATTGTAAGTTCACGGCAATTCTTAAAGCTATCCAAGAGTTAATTAGAATCATATAAACACGGTCTAAAAGTTATATCAGTATAATTCTGTATTCTGATTGTATAGAAGTCATTATTAACTTATTATGGGTTGTAATAGGTAATCATAAAAGATATATTTTCAACAATAGCTCCTATGTTTGTATTGCTTATTTTGCCTGGTCATATATGCTTCTTGGTTGTTTGTTTGTTTTTTTTTTTTTTTCTGATATGGTTTTAATTTGTGGCCCATATTGTGTGATGAACTACTTATTTCTTTTCCCATCTAGTGGTTGTTTGTTTCTTTTCAACATATATGAAATACTTGTTTTGAAAATGATCACAAGACTTGCCCCTCTTCCTAACTAAAGTAGAATGCAAGTTTCAGCAAAAGCCAAATAATGGGTTTTGGTGGATGTTATTATTCTCATTCTCTCTTTATTCATCCACGCCCTTTTTTTTTTGCCACATGAACTTGATTAAAAAAGTGATGGCTTCATGGTTTATCATTATCATTACCATTGAAGTATATGTTAGTTGGAATAATTCCATTGTTCTCTTTATTGTTGTCGTCGTTAGGGTTGTATAGAGAAAATAAATTTAAAGCATCGGAATTTAAAGGTTAAGGTAATTATAGTTAAATATTATTGTTTTTTTTGTTGTTGATGTGCATTGAACTATTTAAACCTTGTAACATGAATGTTGATACTTAGAAGTCTATAATTTGTAGTTTATGACTTCTATATTTTTATATATTGTATTGATGAAATTGCTGAATTTAATAGCTTATATTGTTCTGAATTGCCTTAGTTAGTTTTGTTTGAATGAAACTGAAATTGTTTGTTATTGAAATTTTGGGATGTCTTACTTTTAAGAGGTAATGTTGCCATTTTTTTTTTAATTGAGAAAAAAGCATGTCATTTGTTGAAATTTTGTAAATGTCTTAGGTGGTAATAAAATGGATCATAGTTGGATGAATGCTTTGAGAACTACTAAACCTTATTAGGCTAAAAATAATTGAGTAACGCTTTTGTTTCTTCATCACCCACTATTAAACCTTATTTTGTTGTCTCTTAATAGGAAAATGAGGGGTGGAAGCCATTCTAGTACTTTTCAAGGAAAGGCAGCTAGTGTGAATTAGAGCGAGCCTGACACTTCTCAAAGTGAGACTAGTAACCGGTCTTTACGGAGGGGTAGCAGAGGCACACGATTGAGAGAGACTGACATAAGTCAGAGTGCCGGGCAAAAGATCCCGATTGAATTTGATAGATATTGGAAACCAATTGGGTCTCATGTAAGAGAATATAAGGATTTTGTCGCAGAACAAGCACGCAAAAAGACTAGCATCTTAATAAAGAAGTGGAAAGATATCGGTAATGATGTAAAGGAGGATATTTGGAAAACTATCCAGGTATAAAATGCTTGTTTGTATGTTTCCAATATCAAATTTGTAACTAACTACTTCAATGCATGCATCACAGCTCACTTACGATGTTTCTAAAAGTGATAAATTGTATAAGAACACAATGATGTATTGTGGTGAACGCTGGACGGAGTTTAAGACAAATCTAGCTAAGAATTACATGCATATCAAGGTGAAAGATGGTAAGCCTCGTCCTGATCATTGCCGCAAGTATTCATATCTTGATGAAGAGACTTGGAAAGAATTTTGTCGGATTCGGACTACTCCAGAAGCTTTGGTGAGTTGACTTATTTTAGATTATTTAGTTATCAGTTGTCTTTATTGATTGTAATATTTTTTGTTTGAATTCTTATTCACAGCATAAAAGGGAAAAAGCACAAGAGACTGGTAAAAAGAATGATTACCCACATTTAATTCCCCGGGCTCTGATACCATCCTTGTCAAACACCTTGCACTAATTATTAAAAAAAGGGTTTTTAGGCCCTAGGCCTGAAAAAGGTTCCTTGCTCGGATACCATACCAGCACAATCTTGCCTTTTGTAACGCCCTAGGCCCTAACGCATTGTGTAACCCCCGGGCTCTGATACCATCCTTGTGAAACACCTTGCACTAATTAATAAAAAAAAAGGTTTCTAGGCCCTAGGCCTGAAAAAGGTTCCTTGCTCTGATACCATACCAACACAATCTTGCCTTTTATAACGCCCTAGGCGTAATGCTTTGTGTAACCCCCAGGCTCTGATACTATCCTTGTGAAACACCTTCCACTAATTAATAAAAAAAGGTTCCTAGGAACTAGCCCTAAAAAAGGTTCCTTGCTCTGATACCATACCAGCACAATCTTGCCTTTTGTAACGCTCTAGGCCCTAACGCATTGTGTAACCCCCGGGCTCTCATACCATCCTTGTGAAACACCTTCCACTAATTAATAAAAAAAAGGTTTCTAGGCCCTAGGCCTGAAAAAGGTTCCTTGCTATGATACCATACCAACACAATCTTGGCTTTTATAACGCCCTAGGCCGTAATGCTTTGTGTAACCCCCAGGCTCTGACACTATCCTTATGAAACACCTTCCACTAATTAATAAAAAAAAGGTTCCTAGGCCCTAGGCCTGAAAAAGGTTCCTTGCTCTAATACCATACCAGCACAATCTTGCCTTTTGTAACGCCCTAGGCTGTAACGCTGTGTGTAACCCCCGGGCTCTGATACCATCCTTGTGAAACACCTACCACTAATTAATAAAAAAAAGGTTCCTAGGCCCTAGGCCAAAAAAAAGTTCCTTGCTCGGATACCATACCAGCACAATCTTGCCTTTTATAACGCCCTAGGCCCTAACGCATTGTGTAACCCCCGGGCTCTGATACCATCCTTGTGAAACACCTTCCACTAATTAATAAAAAAAAAGGTTTCTAGGCCCTAGGCCTGAAAAAGGTTCCTTGCTCTGATACCATACCAACACAATCTTGCCTTTTATAACGCCCTAGGCCGTAATGCTTTGTGTAACCCCCAGGCTCTGATACTATCCTTGTGAAACACCTTCCACTAATTAATAAAAAAAGGTTCCTAGGAACTAGCCCTAAAAAAGGTTCCTTGCTCTGATACCATACCAGCACAATCTTGCCTTTTGTAACGCCCTAGGCCCTAACGCTGTGTGTAACCCCCGGGCTCTGATACCATCCTTGTGAAACACCTACCACTAATTAATAAAAAAAAGGTTCGTAGGCCCTAGGCCAGAAAAAGGTTCCTTGCTCTGATACCATACCAACACAATCTTGGCTTTTATAACGCCCTAGGCCGTAATGCTTTGTGTAACCCCCAGGCTCTTATACCATCCTTGTGAAACACCTTCCACTAATTAATTAAAAAAAAAGGTTCCTAGGCCCTAGGCCTGAAAAAAGTTCCTTGCTCTGATACCATACCAGCACAATCTTGCCTTTTGTAACGCCCTAGGCCCTACGCTTTGTGTAACCTCGGGCTCTGATACCATCCTTGTGAAACACCTTCCACTAATTAATAAAAAAAAAGTTCCTAGGCCCTAGTCCTGAAAAAGGTTCCTTGCTCTGATACCATACCAGCACAATCTTACCTTTTGTAACGCCCTAGGTCCTAATGCTTTGTGTAACGCCCCGGGCTCTGATACCATTCTTGTGAAACACCTTGCTATGATACCACACATTGCATCTTGCGTTGTGTATGCCCCTGTTACGATACCTAAGTACCAATGTAACACCTTGTTTTGTGTAAGACATAAATAGAACACACAGGATTCAATGCATCATAAGCAAGGCGAAAGTAAATGCATCAATGTTAACATCAAAGCGAAAGCACAGAGACTGCCTGAACCAGGTAAGCATATACCAGTAACTTTTTCTAAATGAAAGATGGTAAGCCTCGTCCTGATCCTTACCGCAAGTATTCATATCTTGATGAAGAGACTTGGAAAGAATTTTGTCGGATTCAGACTACTCCAGAAGCTTTGGTGAGTTGACTTATTTTGGATCATTTAGTTATCAGTTGTCTTTATTGATTGTAATCTTTTTTTGTTTGAATTCTTATTCTCAGCATAAAAAGGGAAAAAGCACAAGAGACTAGTAAAAAGAATGATTACTCACCTATAATGTCTAGTGGCGGTTATGAAAAAGCTGAAAAAGAGTTGATTACGGCCAAGCGAAAAAGATTAGAAGATGAAGCTCAATTCAATCCTTCCGTTCTTCTTTCTCCCCCTTCTCCAATAAGTCGCGAAGAAATATGGTTGTATTTTCGCCAAAGGAGGAGAGGGTCTTATACTAGTGAACAAACTCGTATAGTTGCTGAAAGAATTGTAAGTATTGTTATTGTTATTTTTTAGTTAGTAAACAAATTTCATTACTAAGCTTCGCGTTATGTATATCTTAAGGAGGAACTTCAAATAAAAAACAAGCCGATGGATCATTTGTGTCAGACGGGAGGAATAATATTCTGACTTTTGCTATAGGAAAACAGGAGCATCCAGGCCGTGTCAAGTACGTGAATACGAGTGTGGGTATGAGTAACTCGAGGGTGTTTAGCATGTCCCGTTTAGTGCACAAGTTTGCCTATTTAAGCCTATTTGTTATGGGCTTGGTTTGGACAAGCCGAAATGAGCAAATTTCCATAGGTTTGGGAGGGTCACCATGTTGTGGAGTGACTTGCTCAGCCATAGTGATTATCAATAGATGTTAGTCATTGTGAAAACATTTTTGACCACTCAAGTACGAGGCTTCAAGTTTGAGTCCATATGAATGTATAAAACGTTTTTGGAAGATTATCACCAATTAGATTTAATAATACTTGAATTTAACCCAGTCAACTCTTTTTTTTAAAAAAATGTTAATATAATTGTTCCTCTATAGAAGTTAACTAGCAGTATCTCGTGGGTAATACAAGTAAGAATGTTCAAGATTCTTTTATCCAAGAAAAATAGTGAAGAAAGTGATAGGAAAAGGTTAGCATTTGCATATAATCTAACATCCCCGGTCTTGAATTCCCGTTACCTACCTCACATATATTTAAAAAATGTTAAAAACATTTAGACTTGTTTTAATAATAAATAACAAAAAGACAGAAAAAAGATTTTGAAATTTTAAAATTATAAATCAAATATCTCGCATAAAATGAGCTGTGAATTTCTTATCAAATCTTATAATTCCCTTATAAATTCCAGGTAACAATCCTGATTTCGGATTTTATAATTTTAAAATTCTTTTTCTGTCATTAACCCTATATTTATCACCAATTAAAATTTTCAAAAATACCTCTAATTAAATCATCATGAATTAATTTAAAAAAAAAAATACGACGCAGATCAACTTAGATATGCTCGGCCAGAGAGCGATAATGGACAATGGCATCTATCAAATGAAGAGCTCCCATTCCAATATTATTGCTTATATTTTTATTGGACTAAATATTGGGTCTGCTAAAATCCGGCTTACAATTCTTTGAAAAGCTCATTTTGCTACAAGATTGGATCCACCCATAAAATACATTGTTCCTACAATCCACAGTCCCACTGATTTTCTAGAACTCACAAGCCCGAAGGCAATTAATTACTACCTAAAATGAACTTATTGAATAAATACAAAGGAAGAAATAACATGTTTAATCTCTTATTCTAAGTAAATAACGGAGGGGGCAACGGGAATATATGATTCAAACTAGACAAGTAATAATGAAAAGCCAAACCAGCACCAGAACATGATCCTCATCACATCGTCTCGTGCTCAACTTAAATAAATAGAAAAACCCCAGGCCGATGTCACCACAAGATCCTTGATTGCCTCGTAAAAACGAATGAACAACACTGAAAACTGAGACATGGCTTGTACATTCTCTAATCACCGGATTTCGTCCTCCAGGTTGCGGAAACCATTAGTCAGGTCCTCGTGTAATTTCTTAAATTTATCAACCAGAGCTGCTTCACCTTCTGCTGGATCCTCAAATTTCTGAGACCTGTGTGGTGTGGTCAGTGGAGTCAATAAAATCAGGACTGTTCCCAAAAACCTTTAAATTATGTCACAGGAGTTACTTACACTAAACGGTAGAAGAGATCTCCCAAGCGATGCTTGATGAGTGTGTAAGTTATCTTTTGACCATCTGAGCCAGCTCCCCTCTCTACTGCCTGCAATTTACCCACCAGATGTCTTGAGTTGAGATTCACCATTTAGATGTCATTTAACCAGTCTTAGCTAACACTTTATGGCTAAGCCATATGTAAGGATGCATGGAATAAAAAATTTAGTCAAAGGTCTCAAAATATGTGGGAAAATGTCTCATGATAGCGAGTGTAAAGAAGAGATGCAATGTAATGTGGAACCTAAATGCCCATATAGAAAGTTGGAAACCCTGCCAATGTGTAGAAAATCCAAGAAATGGAGATTCAATCGAATTGAATCCACCTTTTTAATTTGACTTATCTGGAATGTAAATTGGAATAGACCTACAATCTCTGCTTACTAGCATAACTCCCATTGGAGTTATGCTAGTGTTATGTTAGCAAGGGACAATCTCTGCTTACTAGGTCAGCTTGCACAGGACTAACAGGTTGCAGATTGTTGCTAGAGCTAAGATATGGATGGATGGGACTAGTCCATGGAAGAGACTATCAGTAAATAACTTAATGCCTTCAGGAGTGAGAGAATAGGAGACCAACAATTCTTAAGGAGGTAGGTATGTCCTTATGGAGTTTGAAAAAAGACATTATATAATCGAAACATCAAAATTTAATTTGTGTTTTTTTCAAAAAAAATTGAATTGAATTTATAAATCTTAAGATTTATTCCAATTGAAATCATTAATTTCATTTTAAATGGATTTATGTATTTGACTTCAAACATGGGGTATAAATGACAGGAAGAGGAAAGCAAATCAAATAAGGAATCCTTTTCTTTAACTATTACTCTGTCTACATAGCAAAACTACCTGATTTGCCAAATTGTAGAAATGGATGATGTTCCGCATCATCCAAACGGACTTGTAGAAGGGACAGAATTTGTCATATCTGTTGCAACCGCATAAAAAGATACCCCCATTAAGGCAAGCAATAAACATGATACATAAGGGTTGAACTAAATGATACAAGTCAAAGAAGCTAAGAAATTAGTAACGAAGGTACTCACGGAGTAAAAGCATTCTGAGCAAGATAATCCTCTCTCAAAAGCTTTGCAGTTTCCAAGGTGATCTTATCTCCTTCAGCCAACGCATCCTTGCCAACAAGCTGTCATAATATGAAAGGTCATAATCATATCAGATGCAAATAAAATCCAGGTTGGCTAACTAGTTATAAAACAGAGACATAAAAAATAGAATTTTATGCAAACTATAGAAAAGCCATTAAATTAAATGATTTGGTAAAGCTCCACCCTCATCATGCTATTCCCTGCATTGACTATATGTTGTAGAACACACAGCATAACTGTCAAGTTGAATAACCCACCCTCAATGCCTCAGTCCCTGTCCTTCCCGGATGATAGAACCAATAAAATAAATATATACCTGGACAATTTCATTCAGGTCATCTTCTCTCTGTAAAACTTCACGAGCCTTTGTCCTAATGTTTATAAAATCTGGATCAAACTGCTCATAGAATGATTCTAATGCCTGGGGACACCCAAAAAAGGGAATATATAATCAACAAGAGGAGCTAGCATGAAATGAGTAACTGAATCTAGAATGATGAAATTTATGACATACCCCAGAATACTTTGAATAGGAAATAAGCCAGTTAACAGAAGGAAAATGCTTCCTCTGGGCAAGCTTTTTGTCCAAACCCCAGAAAACCTTTTAAACAGCAAAAATAAAATTTCAGAATGAATGTACCGATTGTAGAAGGACAACAGAGGGAAAATACAAATTATAAACACTTGTATACAGACATGGCTCAAGAAATTGAGGGTATCACTGGGGGCATCCTGAGGCACCCCTCATTCTCCAGCAGTTACTCCATTTTGATGACCACATTAAAAGTACACTTTTACCTGAACTATGCTGAGGGTTGCAGATGTCACAGGATCTGAGAAATCTCCACCAGGTGGAGAAACAGCACCAACTATTGTGACACTACCAGTGCGTTCAGGACCTCCAAGGCATTTTACTTTGCCAGCACGTTCATAGAAAGAAGCTAAACGTGCAGCAAGGTAAGCAGGATATCCACTATCAGCAGGCATTTCTGCCTGTTTAAAGAAGATAATAAAATTAGTTATAGCTAAGCAAATTGAAGCAACGCAACTGAATTTTCTATTAAAAAATTACTGATCAATATCACTCAGATGCTGGAGAATGCTATATGCTACTTAAGCAAGACAATAGAAATTACAAGTAGATCTTCTAGATCAAATGAATACTAAAATCCAGAAATAGGAAGAGAGAATCTGATGGATAAATTCCATTGAATTGAAAAATAAACTAATAACATAATCCTCACCAGCCGTCCAGATATTTCACGCAATGCTTCTGCCCATCTAGAAGTTGAATCTGCCATCATGCTGACATTGTAACCCATATCTCTAAAATACTCAGCAAGAGTAATTCCTGAAATAATATTTACCATTGGCAAATATATCAATCCTTAAGTAACATTCTAGACTTCTAGTAGTGAAAAATTTCAGTACTTTTTCAGTTTCGTTACCACCCCTTGGATTTATCAATGTTACGATATTTAACTAAATCTTGAAAAATATAAAAGGTGGCTATCATATAAAAATTACACAGTAATACTAGACTAAGATATAATACGGATAAAACCACGCAAATGACTCAGCCCCAAAAACATGAAAAAAGCATTTCTTTAAAATATGAGCAAATACAATAAATTTCAGTTTGTATGGGAAAATAGAACTACAGACTAGTTTTACACATCAAGTTACACATACTTGTCTCTCCCCAACTGTTAACACCACAAACACATGATCAACAATTAATTTGATTTTATTGCTTTGATTTCTAGAATTCAATTCTGCTGATTGCAACAGTAAACAAAATTTTCATGCCAAATATAAAAATTCTGATAGATGGCAGCATAAACACTAGCAAATAAATTAATAGCAACAATAAAAATGTTCGCAAGGATTTAAAGATAAGTCACCTGTATAAATTGAAGCCTCACGAGCAGCCACAGGCATGTTTGAAGTGTTAGCCACTAGTGTTGTACGCTTCATGACAGATTCTTCACGACCATCGGGCAATGTCATTGTAAGTTGTGGAAAGTCCATAAGAACCTGAGGATTTGTTAAATTAGTTTAACCAACTGTGAAAATTAAGTAGCTATTTCCTAGAAGTAGCAAGAAGGAAAACATACTTCAGCCATTTCATTTCCACGTTCCCCACAACCAACATAGACAACAGTATCAGAGTTGGAATACTGCAAATAAACATAACCAGAAAGGTCAATTAATTAGGGGAAACGTTTAATAATTACAAAATCGTTATGACTTGAAGGGTTATATGAGGTTCACCTTAGAAAGAGCCTGACTGATGACTGTTTTGCCACAACCAAAAGCCCCAGGAATAGCACATGTCCCACCAAGAACAGAGGGGAAGAGGGCATCAAGAACACGCTGATACAAGACAAAGTTATCAAATATCACAGATATCAAAATAACATGGATACGACCAACAACAACAATTAAGTTTACCTGACCAGTGAGCAGAGGAGTATCAGCTGCAAGTTTTGATGCAACAGGCCTTGGTGTACGAACAGGCCAAGTCTGCAAATGGGTTAAGTACATGAAAACTATGAATTTTTTTCAAAGGATAACAAAAAATATTATATATCAGGATTCAGGACTTCAGTAAGTAAATAGAAGAACAAAGAAGGTAACCTGGAGCATGGTGAACTGTTTTTTAACACCTTGAAACTCAAGCTCCAAGACAGTATCCTGCAAGTGTATATACAAAGAGAAAACTAAATGTGGCGCAATACTTACAGGAAGCTTCTGAATAAACTAAAATTTGACGATAAATAAGCAACAATTTAACAAATTTAATAATCCTGCAATTACAACACAATCTCAAAGCAAATAGAGGCCAAAACATGACAATGAAAAACAATTTTGAAATTCAATATCATTAATGGATTTAAAAATCACAGAGGGTGGCAGGAAATAAACAGTGCAAATTTTAAAACACAAACCTTCAAGGAATATTGTCCAGTTGGTGCAATGTAAGTAATTTTTCCCATGGCATCAGGAGGAAGTGCAATATGGTGCTGCATTAGGCTGTTCTCAAAAACAGTCTGCAACAGGAAATGATTTACAAAAAAGTTTCAGGATACATTTGATAAACAAAAATAAGAGTGATTCACAAGCTCATCTATGTAGAAAGGAAACTCACAGCATAGAGATCTCCACCAGTTAATAGGTCTCCTTCACCTGTCACCAAAAAATAAAATTGAATCTCAGAGAAAGATGAAGACAATGCACGACACTTTTCTACTTAGCAGCAAAAAATGATTAAGTTTCTCTGATTACCAATTTTTTTAGGCTGAAATTCCCAGAGTGTATCTTTATCAAGAGCTGGAACAGAGACACCACGAGGAATGTAGACATCACCAGATCGTTTAGCAATAGTTTTCAATGGCCTCTGTTTCAATAAGAAAAATAAAAGTTGTACAAAGAAAATAAAGTCACATAATACAGAAAGAAAAAAGAAATCATATGAAATTGATTTATAAGCCAACAGAATTAAACAAGAAAATAATGCTTCAAGTAAACAAAAGACAAACCTGAATTCCATCAAAAATATTTCCCAATATTCCAGGCCCCAACTCCACTGATAAAGGCTGTTATAAATTATAGTGCTAATCAGCTGTCAGGCATCAAGGCAGTAATGAAATCGGTAAATAGAATTTAGACATCTCACCTTGTGTGTTCGTAAGACAGGATCATTGACCATTAAACCAGCTGTTTCCTCATAAACTAAAATTGTACACAAACAAGAAGCTTGTTGTCAAAACTTAGAAAAAGAAAATATTATACCCCTTAGGTAACCATGATACAGTGAGTTGAGTGGGGCAAATAAGCATGGATAGCAAGAACACATGATGGAAGTATAATTCATTGTATAGGACCTTGGATAGTAGCAGAATCCCCTTCCAAACGAATAATTTCACCAATGAGGTTGTCACGGCCAACACGCACTAGTTCATACATAGCAGCTCCAGCCATGCCATCTGCAACCACGACCGGTCCTGATACCTGCAGTAGAAGCATAAAGCATAATGATCAACTTTAGCAGCCATGGAACTTGTTTTAAAGTGCAGCTCAACTATCTTGATCCACAATAATGGGGCATGATTGACAATTTGACGTAGGGGATATAGCTACCATAAAAACTCCACCACCCCCAGATCTCCAATTAAATGATAAAAACTTATATCAGAGGGTATAATGAAAGCATAACAACATCTAGATGCCGTACTATTCATCATATACAGCAAGTCAGCAACAAACAATGATCCAGATGCTAAAATAAAGACATTGGCAAGAAATCAAACTTCATAAATCATGGTAATTTTACCATAAAACCACAGATTCAACTTAAAATCCAATCTTTTCTGGTACTAAAATATGCCACTGGGTCGATAACTCACAATACCAAGCATGTACGAGAGAATTCATCAAACCTTCAACTGAACTTCGACAGACTAAACATAAGCAACGACTCTCGATCTAATCAAAACGAAAATTAATATGCCCATAGAAGGCAGCTGAATCAAGCAGACTATTTTTGTGCTGACCATTTGAAACTAATACAATTGAACAGATCGAGAATTTGAACCTACCTTACGAACGTAACCATATTCACTCTCCTTCTCGGAGTCTTCGAAGGTGGTCATACGAGCTCCATAAACAGCTGGCATTTTCAGGCAGACACTGGATCGGACGACAGACGAAGAACGAGTACAGAGCAAGGAGTCTGAGATTGAATTTGAAGATCAGATGTATTGCAACTCTAAAAGTGATCAAAACCCTAGAGTTTCGATCGAATTGGGCAACAGAGATAGCAAGAACATCCAAGTTTTAGGAAGACAGAAAATATAGAAGAGCGTTAATCATTGATGGGGAAATTTGTAGCAGAGGCTCCGATGTGTGATATGTGAACGTGGAGGTGAAGGGGATCGTGATCAACTACGCTCAGATATATCATAACAGCATGAAGCCTAGGAGAAACGGTGCGCCTACGTTTCACTGCGTATCAATATCTTCAATTTTTTTTTTTTTAATCTTTTAAATTACTCCTATTATGAATGAGAATTAGGGGATTTTTTTATTTTTTTTTTTTATTTTGAGGTAATCAACTTTCTTTGTTTGAATCGTTTGGTTTGGGAAGAGAGGCATAGGAGAGTCTCTCTCTCATTGTGTTCCTTAGAGCCCGTTTGGTACCGGGAACATTTAATGAGGGAAAAGAACTCATAAGAGGGAAAGGAATGAAAGGAAAGATTGAGAAAGAATTTAAAAAGAAAAGAGTAAATACCCTTTTCGGTCATTGGAAAAAAACACGGACCCTTTTTTATCCCTGAAAAAAAAGTCATTTTAGTCCATAAAAATGACGAATAAGGTCCCTTTTAGTCCTTTTTGATCTCATTTTAATCCCTCACAAATTCCAAAAAGTCCTTTTAGTCCCTAAAAATGGAAAGATTGACCAAAAAAGGGGAGGAAGAAAAGGGTAAAAAGAAAAGCTATTTGGTAGACATCGGAATGGAACTGAAGTTGAGGGAAAATAAAATGTTTGGTATGAACAATTGGTGGTTGGTTAAGTGGGAAGTTGAGGCAAAATTCCCAAATTGCCCCTAAAAATAAAAATAAAAACGTAGAAAAAAAAAAGTTGGAATCAAAATTTGTTTTTTCCCATCAGACAAAAACGAACCCTAAACCAAATCGCGCCGCCGTTCAGATGGAAATTGCAATGCGACGTCGACGGGAAATAAATGGCGACGAGCATAACGACGAAGTAATGTTGGAAGACGACAAGCATGGAATAGAGGGGAAAGCACCAAAGTAAGAAATCTGTTGGGAATTGAAGATTACAAGATGTATGGGGAAGTAAATCGTGGAACATTACCCATATGCGGAATTGATAAACAAACCAATATAAATGGTGATAATAAGCAGTGGCAAACAGTTGGTAGTATGCAGTCGCCTTAATAAAATCCGATATGTTGGTAAGAAAAAACAGAGTTGGCAACTGAAATTGAGGAAGAAGACTGAATTGCTTGGTGTATGTTAAAAAAGGTCAGTACAAGTGAAGCAATCTGATGCACAATAAAGTGAAAGCAATTTAAATTGTGCAATTTGGTCTTTTCAAATGCTGTATAACAATGAAGACAAACTTGCAATAATTTAAACCAAATCGCGCCGCCGTTCAGATGGAAATTGCAATGCGACGTCGACGGGAAATAAATGGCGACGAGCATAACGACGAAGTGATTTTGGAAGACGACAAGCATGGAATAGAGGGGAAAGCACCAAAGTATGAAATCTGTTGGGAATTGAAGATTACAAGATGTATGGGGAAGTAAATTGTGGAACATTACCCATATGCAGAATTGATAAACAAACCAATATAAATGGCGATAATAAGCAGTGGCAAACAGTTGGGTAGTATGCAGTCGCCTTAATAAAATCCGATATGTTGGTAAGAAAAAACAGAGTTGGCAACTGAAATTGAGGAAGAAGACCGAATTGCTTGGTGTATGTTAAAAAAGGTCAGTACAAGTGAAGCAATCTGATGCACGATAGAGTGAAAGCAATTTAAATTGTGCAATTTGGTCTTTTCAAATGTTGTATAACAATGAAGACAAACTTGCAATAATTTAAACCAAATCGCGTCGTCGTTCAGATGGAAATGGCAATGCGACGTCGACGGAAAATAAATGGCGACGAGCATAACGACGAAGTGATGTTGGAAGACGACAAGCATGGAATAGAGGGGAAAGCACCAAAGTATGAAATCTGTTGGGAATTAAAGATTACAAGATGTATGGGGAAGTAAATCGTGGAACATTATCCATATGCGGAATTGATAAACAAACCAATATAAATGGTGATAATAAGCAGTGGCAAACAGTTGGTAGTATGCAGTCGCCTTAATAAAATCCAGTATGTTGGTAAGAAAAAACAGAGTTGGCAACTGAAATTGAGGAAGAAGACTGAATTGCTTGGTGTATGTTAAAAAATGTCAGTACAAGTGAAGCAATCTGATGCACAATAGAGTGAAAGCAATTTAAATTGTGCAATTTGGTCTTTTCAAATGCTGTATAACAATGAAGACAAACTTGCAATAATTATAATAAAAAAAAGCTGTTAAAGATGAGAACAAGAGAGGTTTACAAATTGATCAAACAATTTACAAGCTGCTGTTATGCAAAATGAAGTGGTGTTTCAGGACAGGCTAACACTCTGATAAATGCAGCAATTCAAATAAATGTAGATATGACAGAGCAATTTCATATGAATTGAAACCTTTGACACACAAGGTGGCCTCTGAACAAGTTTGATGATGAACAACCAAAAAATGTGGGGTACAACATATAAAAATAGGCAAAGCGTGAGCACTAACTTAACCAAGGCCCTGCATGCAGAACAATTATGCTTAGACATGACATTAACTGGAGTGAAACGTTTTAAACTTTGCACAGAATAAAAATTTGCAAGTTACATCCAGGAAGTAGTAGTCATAGCAATGTGATATATGTAGGGAACCTGACAAATGTATGATTATAGTTTATAACTTAGGAAGTTAGTAAACACTGTCCAAGTTAATAACCAGTGAGGTCTAAAATATGCATATCAATATGATGGTTTTAGAAAAGGTCAGCAAAATTTTCAAAGCATTTACAAATGTGCAATTTGGCATTCTCAAATGCTGTAGAATGATGAAGACAAACTTGAATGGAGGGACAAAAAACAATCACACAGTGATAAAATGCAACTAGCATGCACTAAACCAACATGTAGCAAACCCAACCATATGCATGTACAAATCAATGTAGAAAATGCAGCTTGAAGTGCACCAGAAGGTTAAATGACATAATACAAACATAACAGTTACCAAAATAGCCCCAAATTAATCAATGAACCATAGTGATAAAATTCAACAACAAAATTAAACAGATGTGCAAGTTCAAACTAAACAGGGAAGTTTGAACTTTCAATGGTCAGGTTCGAACAAAACAGGTCCAACAAACTGTGAGTAGACGTTCGAACCTTTTGATTACGTTCGAACGTAAAAACACAACATTGGAATGCAGTTCAAACGAATTACATGACAGCAACACATAATCTGACAGCAGCACATAATCTGACAGCATCACAACATCATCTGTATCAGAACAAGCCATGAATTGAAATAAAGTGCAAGTTCAACATGTTAACAAACGTATGAAATACATAAATTCATATACATTGAGACAAACCCAACAAAAACATTATGGTACAATGCACAGATGCCCAAGCATAACTACAAAATGGTGATATGACATTCCAGCAACTAAAATACATACACTCACACTGGACCTTTTATCACAAGGCTATATACAAATGGGCGGGACACATTCAGATTTCCTACTATTACATGTACATGTACAGAGGGGGATACAAACTTTATCCCATGTTCAATGTAACATATTTCCTCAGTTGAACATGGTCCAAAGTTTGCTGTCCTACACAAAAGGCATACTTGCTTACACAATATGGTCACACAACAAAAAATCACCCTTCCCATCCCAAAAAAATATAGTTAACATTAGTAACCCAAGATCTACTGTTGTAGCAGGTTACGAATCCATGTTGGCTTACAATAGCTACACCTTCTACATAGAAGAAGAAGAACAAGAAGAAGAAGAAGAAGAATTTGCTGCCACTGTACACCCATGGCTTTGTCATTTCCTTCCTCACCAATACGCTACCCACACACCGCCTACTAGGCATGAATGCCAAGAAAAAAGTACTCAAATTGGTTCCTCACTCATATTTGTAGTTGCATCCCCAGATGGTACAACCAGGCCGTCGCCATTTTTTTCAACGCACAGCGCACAATGAACCAAGAAAAGCCATTACTCTTACCTCCAATCGATCTTCGTTGCCTACTCGTTCAATTGAAGCTTGCTGTCGTTGAAGCTTCTTTGGTCTACTCCTTCTTGCAGATCGAAGCTCGATTCTGGTTTCGTAGGGGCTTTCCAGTCAAAATAATTCACTCTCCCGAGACATTTTTCAAGATTCCGCCACAAATAGAGGGAACTGAAATTCCCACGTTTGTGGGAGCTTTGACAGTGGCGGGAAGCTAAGTTGCTAGGCGCTGGGCGCGCCAAACGGTGTTTTTGCGTGGGAACTATATTAAGTTCTCTTTCCCTCCGCTAAGTTCTGTCAACCAAACGGGCCCTTAAGTTATTTTCTCTTTGTGGCAACTTCATGCCCTACGTCTTGGCTTGCCTCTATTTGGAGCTTTCCCTTTACCTATTGCTTCTCACGAATCCTCATGGCCTTCCTTCCATCGAGCTCCAAAACTGGAATGAATTATTGTGCATCTCACTATCTTTTTTTTTTGGGAGTTCTTCATCATCGGATTGTTCATGCTACCAAATTCCAGTCCCTAATCTCGATATATTGGCACATACAAGGTATAATATCATTTCATATATTTGTAATCAATGTATAATTATGAATAACTGTCTTTTATTTAAAAATGGACTGAATCATGTGTATATGTGTATGTATTATAAATTCTTAAGTAAGCATTTGGTTGGGTGTATCTTAAGAATTGGTGAGCTTCGAACAATCCAGTCAAATGAATGAGTTTATGTTGGACTATGTGTTAGCCTGTGGCTCCAGTCAACGGAATAAGGTTGGACGTTGATATAAGGGAGATTGCATATTGCATAATTATACATTACATGTTGTGATGAAAATATAGATTGACATAATAATGATTAAATTTGCAATAGTTTTGTCTGAGGATCATGATACATGCAAATATATATGTAATAATCAGTTCATTCTTTTAAATCATATGCGGTTTGCTTGTATATACAATAGAAACTTTCAGTGGTTACTGAGACGTGGAATCTCATCCCTTTATATTAACATTTTTCAGGTAATTATTCTAGTAGGAAGCAAGTGAAGACACCAATAGACTCTTTTGTGCTCATTGAACACATATTATATAACTTTATATTTAATTGCCATGACACTAGGATTGTTTTTACATTATAAAATCTTTTGATTCAAATGTTTTTTTGAACTAAACTTTTGAGATAATATTAGGAAATATTGGGCTAGTGTTGTCTGGTCTTCATATATTTGGGACAGAGTCGAAAAACCAATAAGTATGATCTAATGGATTGAACGTTAAGGATATTGGTTATAAGGCTGGTAGCCAAGCTACAGTGGGAGCAGCCGCGTGTCTTTGGTCACCAATGTCCCAAAGCTGCTCTTCTACTAATATAATAGTACTAAATCTGCTATATGTAGCTTTTGTTTTTGTTAGTGCAGGTTCTTGGGCAAATAGCTATCGAGCAAAGCTACGAGCTCTTCAGTCTACTCACCTTCTCCTGCATTTGGTCTTGCACCTCTATGCAGTAGTTTCAAACATTACTATGTAGACGTCGCGTTCTTTATTACTGCGTGACTCTACAAAACCTGTTTGATTAATTACTGAACTGTATTCTCTGCATCTGTGACTCTTTCATGCCAACCCTGTCAAGCGCCTCACTCTGCGTGCACTTTCTGATAGTTGATTATCTTGATGATATATTGGCTTGTGCTACGTTGTTTATTTCATTACTTCTTCCGGTCCTAATTATAATAACTATTTATCAAAATTTGGAGAGATTAAGGAGAAAAGTTAAATTACTTAATTATAATTATTTTCCAAAAATACCCCTGCTGAAAATTGAAAATTACATCAAAGCAAAATTAGTTACTTTATAATTGCTCAAAATTAGTGTATGGTGTGTTTATTCAACATGTGTGCGAGAAACAATTCAACACGTCCGACACGCTTCCATTAACAACGCCTTATTTGATTTTTTATGTCTACTGTGACACAAACTGGAACAATTAATATTTGTTGGTTTTCATAACTACTTTATAAAATATAAAGTGTATTATTAAATTATTATTGAGAAAGTATAGATAGGGGTATTATAGGAAAAAATGACAAAAGTTAAAACTTACTCTTATAATTAGAACAAAAACCAACTCCAAAATGTGTTACTATAATTAGGACCGGAGGGAGTACTATCTAAATATTATATAAATATAATGATATTTGATGGTATTTTGCATTATATAGTGATACTTTTATGTATTTACGAAAAAGAAGAAAAAAAAGTGAAAACACAAAAGAGTTCATAAAATTTTTGCTTCATTAAGTTTGCTCTCATTTTAGTTTTGATTCCTCAAACTTCTATTTTGATTTTAGTCCCTGAAATTTTAAACTAAAGGTTTTAGTCATTCAAGAGGTAAAATTGTTCATATTTTTGTTTTATTTTTAGGGACTAATATTTTAAATAAAATAATATTTGAGGGACTAAAATGACCAACAAAAGATTACATTAATCCACATGAAATCTTAAAATAACAAAATTCAGTAGAATCTACTAGCATCTATTTTGAGTGGATAGAAACATACGTAAGCAAACACATACAAGTGCTATGGCAAATCCTTTGGGCATGGAGCTCTCAAGAATATTTCCCGTACAAACTCCAATAACCACTGAGGAAGATGATTTGCTGCAGAGGAGCTCGAAGAAGATAAATAATGGAGGTGCCAGCATCGTTGAGGAAGAGTGGCCTAGGCTTGGTAAGGAGTCGCAGAAGATATGGATTAATGGTCAATCCTTTGCTGAGAAACTAAAAGGAACTCACAAAGATGATTCTATGGGTGGTAGTCCTGATGAAGATAATATCCTATCAGATGATACCATTTCAGAGAACGATGCAGAGAATGAAGATAGTGATCCGTTCTGTGTGATCACTGAAGATCCTGAGCGAAATTTTCCAACGTTTACCTTCTCAGATAAGACAAAGAGGAGGTTATATAAAGCCTGGAATAGAGCAGTAATAGTGAAGCTTCTTGGTAAAGAGATTGGTTATAAGCTATTATTATCCATCTTACAGTCTCTCTGGGCAAAACGTGGTGTTATCAACCTTATTAATATTGGCAATGGTTTCTTTGTTGTAAAGTTGTCAAACAAGGAGGATTATATTAATGCTCTTACCGGGGGCCCATGGATGATCTTTGATCATTATCTAATTGTTAGGCCATGGGAGCCTCAGTTCCAGCCATGGAGAGCTACCATTGACAAGGTTGCAGTTTGGGTGAGAATGCCCAAGGTGTTCTTGGAGTATTATGATCGTGAAGCTTTAACTTGGATTGGGAACCGGATAGGAGATATTATCAAAATAGATATGAATACATCAGGGCACATTAGGGGACATTATGCAAGGATTTGTGTTTTGGTGGACCTAGGGAAGCAACTGATGGCTGGTCTCTCACTTGACGGTGAGGAATATTACTTGCAATATGAAGGTTTCATCAGGTTATGCTCTCAGTGCGGTATTTATGGGCATACCTCTATCGAATGTCCTGCTTTGAATATATCTCAGAAAACAGGGGAGGACTCAGTGGACGGGAGGTAGTCGGAGAGGATTGTGGTGGGTTCTTGTAAAGACGTTAAGGGTACGGATGTTGATGTTTGGTGAGTGGTCTAGAAACCACGATGTCAAAAAAAAGCCGTTAAAGAGAAACAGGCATTTTGGTCCCTGAGTAAAAAAAATGTCATTTTTGGTCCTTTTTAGGGACTAAAAAGGACTTTTTGGGAATTTGTGAGGGATTAAAATGTCCACAAAAAATGACTAAAAGGACTAAAAGGGACCTTTTTTACTGTTTAAGGACTAAAAATGACATTTTTTTTACTCAGGGACCAAAATGGGTAGCGCGTGTTTTTTCAGGGACCAAAAAGGGTATTTACTCTATTATTTATTGGAACATTAGGGGTGCCTGTGGTAAGAGTTTGTTGCAACAGATTCGCATAGTGTGTAAAGCATGGTTTGTGAGATATTTTGCTATCATGAATATATTGTCTCAAATGTAGGTTGTAAAGAAAATTGTTAGGAATATCGAATATGTCACAAGTATTGAAGTATATGGTTATTTTGCTCTTGATCTAAAATATTGTAAAGGCCCAAGACCATGTATGGTTATCCTGGCTAAAACTAAGTGTGAAAACGAGTCAAGACTCCTTCGTCTAAAGAAGTTGGGATTCGATGGGTTATGTTCTGTGCCAAGTATAGGACGTTCCGGCGGTATTGTAGTAGTGCGGCAATCAGATATAATGGGAGTATCAGTCCTCAGGAATGACCGTCAGTTTATTCACTTCCTGTGTTCAAAATTCGGTGAGCCTTCTTTCTTTCTAACAGTTGTTTACTCGCTGCCTCTTACGCACCACAAACAGGAGTTATGGCAAAATTTGCATAGTCTTTCGCTAATTATTTCGGACCCCTGGTTAATAATAGGCGACTTTAATGATATTGGCCACTCATCAAAGAGAATTGGGGGTTCGAGGCTTAATGTTCATAGAATGGAAGCATTTCTGGATCGTATAAGTAGCTGTCAGCTAAGCGACCTTGGTTCGAGCGGTCCTAAGTTTACATGGTGTGGACCCTGTTCGACGAATGCATCAAGACTTTTTGAACGTCTTGTAGAGCACTTGTCAATACAGCTTTCCTAACGTCATTTGATAATTGTTCTGTTCGCATTCTGACTCGCTTGGAGTTTTTGGACCATAATCCAATTAATTTGCGTTTTAGGGATGTGGAGATCCCTCTAGATTCTAATCGGCCTTTCCGTTTTAAAGCTATGTGGCTTTACCATGAAAATTATAGGGCCTTCGTCACAGAGAACTGGGATTTGCAGGAGGAGATCAACTCTGCTCTTTCTCATTTTCAGGAATCTGTCAGCCGGTGGAATAAAGAGGTTTTTGGGATGGTATATATTAGGAAACAAAGGATTATGGCTAGACTACAAGGTATCCAAAATTCCTCGTCTTACCCGTTTTCCAGATATCTGTGTAATTTATAGCTGGAACTTCAGGAGGAATTGCATAAAATGCTGGCCTTAGAGGAAGTTAAATGGTTTCAGAAGTCTAGAGACTTATGGATCAGGAATGGTGATCGCAATACGAAATATTACCATCTGAAGGCAAAAATGAGATCTAAGAGGAATAAGGTAGTTGCCCTGAAATCTGACGTCGGTATTTGGTTGGATAAGGAGAATAATATGAAGAGGCTTGTTGTTCATTATTTCTTTTCCCTGTTCTATGAGGTGGATAATGATTCTGCTTCTCTCCAAACCAAAGTCGATTTCCCTGTTTTGGACAGTGCAAAGGCTATAAGTTTAGGAGTTGTTCCTTTGGATGAGGAAACCTGTAAGGCCATGTTCTCTGTGGGGAGCTTTAAAGCACTAGGTGTTGACGGCTTTCCTTCTCTTTTCTATAAGTGTAACTGGGAGATGGTGGGTCCTTCTATCTACTCATTTGTCAAGAAGGTTTTTACTGGAGAGACTTCTATTGTTGAGGCCAATAGAACCCTCATTGCCTTAATCCCTAAGAGGGATAATCTGGTTCAGGTAACTCATTTCAGACCTATCTCTTTGTGCATTGTTCATTATAAGTGTATTACAAAGATTATTACCCTAAGGCTTAAAGATGTGATGAATGATCTGATTTCCCCTTTCCAAACTAGTTTTATTAAAGGGCGACACATACAGGATAATCTGATTGTAGGTCAAGAAATTATGCATATTATAAGTAAGAATAGAAGTAAAAAGGGTTTAATGGCCTGGAAGATTGACCTTGAAAAAGCCTATGATAGGATCCGGTGGGATTTTTTAGAACAAGTTCTTACTGATGTAGGGTTCACTGCTGATTTTATAAATCTAATTGTTTCTTGTGTATCATCGGTGTCCTATAATGTTTTGTGGAATGGAACTCAGACTGAGTTCTTTTTCCCAAAGAGAGGATTACGTCAAGGGGGCCCAATCTCTCTTCTATTATTTGTGCTTTGCATGGATCGATTATCGCATTTAATCTATGATGAGGTTTTAGATGGTAGTTGGCGGCCAATAAAGGTTACTGGTTCAGGGCCGTTTATTTCGCATTAATTATTTGCTGATGATTTGCTGCTTTTTGGGGTTGCTTCCGAAGAACAAGCTAATTGTATGCTCAAATTCCTTGAAAAGTTCTCAAAGGCTTTAGGTGGGAAGGTTAACAAAGAGAAGTCATCTATCTTTTTTTCCCAGAGTACCGGGTCAGTCTAAACAAAGAATTAAAGACATGGCTCAAATGAAGATAACGAGAGAAATTGGGAAATATCTCAGTTTTCCTTTATCGCAAAATAGGAAAACAAAGGAAGAGTTCCACTATATAATTGAGAGAACGCGCTCAAAGCTATTGAATTGGAAGGCAAATTGTCTCTCCTTTGCGGGGAGGGTCACTTTAGCTAAATCAGTTTTGAGCTCTATTCCCTTGTACCCCATGCAAGTGGCTTCCATTTCGAAGAGCATCTGTCGTGAGGTGGAGAGGATCCAGCGGGATTTTATATGGGGACATGATGAGTCTTGTAACCGTTATCACTCTATTGGGTGGGAGCAAATCCTTCGCCCTAAACAATTTGGTGGGCTTGGCTTTCAGCGTTTGGAATCTGTTAATAAAGCATGTGGGGAAAAAGTGGCGTGGAATCTGATTATGGGAGCATCAGGTCTATGGGCTAAAATTTTGCAGCAAAGGTATATGTTAAGGGATACTGACTCTCTCTTATCTCCCAAATCCGGGATTCGAAGGTGTGGAAATTCATCTGTTCTCAGAAGGATCTAATTGATTGGGGAACTAGATGGCAGGTTCGAAATGGTCATAAAATCAGTTTTTTATGACTGTTGGCTGTTGGAGGGTAGACCTCTGAGGGAGCTCTGTAGAAGACAGTTAACAGATGAAGAAGGTTCCTTGTTTGTTGCTGATTGAACAGTCAATGGTATATGGAACATTGGTAGGCTATCTGATCTCTTGCCTTCGGATACTATCACTAGGCTGATGGCGCAGATGCCACCCTATGAGGAGGCGGGTACAGATTTCATAGCTTGGGGAGCCTCTAAGGATGGCCTTTTTTCAATCAAAAGTGCGTATGGTTTGATTGAGAATTTTTCACAGTTACCTATTTATAATGGCTTGAAGGAAGTTTGGTCATGGAAAGGAGTTGAGAGAATAAAGTGCTTCATGTGGAAAGTTTTCTTTGACAAATTACCTACAAATGAGAGAAGACGCTCTTGGGGGACAGGATCAAGCCTCTGCGGGTGTTGTGGGACTGAGACTGAGACGGCTTTGCACATTCTGAGAGATTGTTTCTATGCTAAAAGGATGTAGACAAGACTGATTAAATCCTCCTGCTATAGGGTGTTCTTCACCGCTTCCTTGAGAGATTGGTTAGTTTTAAATCTAAAAGGGAAGAGTGGCTTTGGAGTTCCTTCTAACTGGGGGATTATCTTGGGGGTTGCAATTTGGATGCTATGGAACTGGAGGAACTTGTCCATTTTCGACACAAATTTTCAGAGACCTATAAACCCAGCGAACAAAGTGCTTCATGGATGGAGGAGCTTTGCGTTGGGTGCTGACCCCTTCTGCGAGAGTTCTTTAGTTTCGGATCTGTTTAATTCAGTGAGGTTGGGAGTGTGGAACAAGCCCCCTACTGGCTGGTCAAAGCTGAATATTGATGGGGCCGTGGTTCAGGGGTCTTCCAACGCTGGCCGTGGTGGCATTATTCGAGATAATGGTGGTCTGTGGTTGTGTGGGTTTACAAAACAGGTAGGTATCTGTGATGCGCATGTGGCGGAAGAGTGGGCCATATTTGAAGGCTTGTCTATTGCTTGGGATTTAGGTTTTAAAAAGCTAATTGTTGAATTTGATGCTTTAGAGCTCATTACGTGCCTAACCGAGGTGAATGTTCCTTGTGGTAATCTTTTGCTGATGAGAATTAAAGGGTTGTTGCAAAGGGATTGGGAAGTCAGCAGGGGCGGACCCATAAATTTACCGAAGGGGGGCACCATTGGCGGGGGAATTTGGGGGTTCGAGAGCAGCACCCCCGAAATTTTTTTTTTTATAAAAGTTTTAAATGTATTAAAAAACAAAAGAATATAAATAAGAAAAGAATATCAAAAAAATATTCATGAAATCAAGTGAATACTGATGATATGATAAGGGAGGCAATTATTAAAAGTAATGCTAAGTGCTGTTAGAAATGCAGTTACATAAATTACAATGACGGGTGGGCACTCAATATGTTCAAGTACATATATTTTAATAACAAAAGTATATTACAATGAAAATAATTACAATGTCATCGTTCTAGGCCTTATTTTTTAGAATTCCATCACAATTTCCTTATTATCAATGCTATCAAATACATCTTTTTCAATATAAAGCACTAAACAATCATTCAACCATTCATCCCCTATTTGATTACGAACTGTAGTCTTGATGTATTAAGGGTGATCATTTAATTTAAGGGTAGACAATCATTTAAATATGTGTTTTTATATATATATATATATATATATATATATATATATATATATATATATATATATATATGTATGTATTTTTTATTTTTTAAACATCTTTAATTTAAGGGGGGGCAAGCATAACTTGGGTCCGCCCATGGAAGTCAGTTTGGTTCATATTTTGCGTGATGCGAACCGAGTGGCTGATGTGTTGGCAAAGCAAGGTATTAACCAATATGTTTTATTGGAGGAGTGTCCAGGTCTGCTGATTTCATTGGTAGCCCAGGAGAGTTTGAGAATTGTTTCCCCCATTTCTTAGTTGTTGTTTGGTATCTTTAGCTGTAGGCCATCTTTTATTATCAAAAAAAAAAAAAAGGGTGCTATGGCAAAAGAAAACAAACAAACAAGTGTGAGTATAGCCTTAATCTTAGTCATTATCTCAAATAAGGCAAAATTTCATGAAACTTCTCAATTGGTGATTAGTCCATCCAAGCTTCTCTGTTTGGTTCAGCTCACTATTTGTCACAAAAGTGCCAAAACTGATTATGTTCATAATCATATTAGGAAATATGTGTAGCCTTGCATTGTATGTTCAAATTTTATCCCCATTAAACTAACTTTTTTAATTTAAAAAAAAAAAAAACCTAACTCATTTTTTTGACACCTAATGAACACGCCTTTTAGGTGAATATTAAGGGAAAAAAAAATTCAAGTCACATAAAAACTGAGTGAAATATCATTAAAATATTAATTTCAATTCAAATATACTATTAAAATATTGGAAAATCCCAAATCGTGGTAGCAAATTCAACAAATATCTAATTACTCCATGGATCCAATTTAAAATTTTGTGAATGTTGGGTATTTGATTATATTACCTCTCACTTTTTTTTTTCCCAGAAGTCATCTTTCTCCCATTTTTCAAAGCCACCTCCGTGTTCCACAACTTTATCACCATAGTTTTGTTTTATGAATAACCAATAAAAGCTTGTAATTTGCTAAATTGGATTTGTTAATTTATAAACTTATATCTTGTGATTAAATAATGCTCTCTTCCGTCCTAAACTCCTAATTATAAGACAGAGTTCACTTTTTTTTAGAGAGATTAAGAAAACTAATTCAATTACTTTAAAATATTTATATTTCTCATTTTTTCTCCAAATTATTTTACCTAACTTATAAAGTGACATATAATCTAAGGATACACAATACTTCATCCGGTCCTAATTATAGGACCTATTTACTAGAATTTGGAGAGATTGAGGAGATAAGTTAAATTAATTAATTATGTTTATTTTCCTAAAATACCCTTGCTTAAATAGTTGGCCACGGGGACGAACTTTCATCGGATGAACGATGGATTGCAAAGGAAGACGTTCATGACCCCATGCGCCAAATGGAAGGGATAAGCCGGGTCCCACTTATTACTGGTATTATTTTGTTGAAGCCATCAAACAGGTCGTCAAGGAGTTATTTAGGCTACACAGTATTTTAAATTTATTTTATTAGAAAATAACAGTATAATTGAGATGTATGTGACATTAATGAGTTGCAAGCATTACTTACTTTATAGAATATATATGTGCATTATTAAATTATTATTGTGTTTAATTATTATCAAGAAAGTATCAATAGGGGCATTTTAGGAAAAAAAATTAACAAAAATTAAACTTTGGTCCTATAATTAGGACCAAGACCAATTCCAAAATGTGTTCATATAATTAGGATTGGAGGGAATATATGACATGATTAAATAACTTATTTAGCTTTCTTAATTTCTCTAAAAATGTCAATTATATATTATGTTTAAGACTGGATGAAGTAAAAAAATATCAATATATCCTTTAATCATGATACGCCAAGTCAAGGTATAGTAACAGTGCTAGGCACATATAAGTTTTTTTTTTTTTTTGTCTGCCTCCTTATTTCTCCTCTATAAGTTTTAGTTTTTGTTCGAATAAATAGTAGAAACTGTTTTTCTATCATGATTTTTTGTATACAAGGTACGTTTGCATAAACGTACTTTTCTAACTCCAACTCAGACCCTTAGCTCTAGTCGCTGCTCCTCCTCTATTTAAATTTGAATCCCCCAACCCCATATAATTTGTCTTTATTTGTGGGCAGATGTAGAGTCTCTCTCGTCGTACTTTTTTCATATGTGCTCTTCCATCTGGCTATATCTTTAGAGGGATATAATAGTTTTCAATTTCTTCACCATTCCAGATCGAATACGCCTTCTTCTAAATTAAACTTGTTAATTCATAGGAGTGGCTTTTTGTTGTTGTTGATATTATCTTCCACCATCCAGTTTGGAGTCTGTGACTATCCCTCCCAACACATGTGACTCATCTAGGACTTAAATTCAAGACCTAAAAGAATTTAACGGAACCTTACACTATTAGAGTTAAACTAACTCTATGTTAGTATAACATGAGTGATTTAAGGTATGTTTGGTTTGAGGTAAGAGGAGGAGAGAGAAATTTTTTTTTTCATCTTTACAAAATTACTCATAGATAATTTTCAATATTCCTAAAATATACTCTCAACAAAAAAGAATATTCCCTTCATTAATGACAAAATAGTCAATGTCTTCCCAAAATATTTTTTCCCTCACCTCCCCTCAAATCAAACATACCCTTAGGGTAGAGGAAAACGTTGTCCATGTGTCAAAGTCAAACTTCGGCTTTTTTAATGATATACTTCGCACAGTAAAAAAATTTACCTAAATGCTACAGTTTAAAAAGTATTTACCAATATACTACGTTCAAAATCAAATACACGAAAAAAGCAAAAAATGAATTTGAAATAATTATAAGTTGAAAATCGTTCACCAGAAGAACGATTTTGAATTTGTACCCAAGTCGTTCACATGAAAAACAATTTCGCTTTGTGGCAGATCAAACTTATAATTCTTTAATAAAAAAGTAAAATCATTCTTTACATGAACGATTTTAGGTTAAAAAATCAATTCTAAAATTCTAAATCAAATTTAAAAGTAAATAAGTATGCAAAGTTCTAAAAATTTCATTCTTTATGAGAATCCACCACTAGAGTGGTGAGAGATAAAAGGAGAGAATAGTAGAAAAAATAAGAGTGATAATATGATTACTCCTTATATTCTTTTTATAAGGGTTTAAAATTTCCATTGATTAGGTCCGATCCTAAAAGTGTGCTTGGTTTGAGTGGAGGGAGTAAGAGGGAAGGAAGTGGAAAGTAGGGAATTGACCAAATTGTCATTAATAAAAGGAATATTTCTTTTTATTGAGAGTATATTTTTAGAATATTGCAAAGTTTCCATGGGCTTTTTGGTAAAGACGATGTAAAATATCTTCCCCTCCCCCCTCCCTCACTCACTCAAACCAAACACACTAAGTGCTTAATATTCTCCGTTTATTTATCTTCTGTTTAGTATCGAGTTGAATTTTCTTACAGTCAAATAGAAAAACAAAAACTATTAAAACTCTTAATTGAATATATTTATATTCTATGACATTGAAATCCGAAAACTGTGACATAATTATAGTGCTCCAATTTCTTTGGGGTGAAAAAAAAAAGAAACAAAAATGGGTAAAGTCAAATAGTCTTCTTCACAATCTACATACTATGACTGACTAGTACTGCGGTGAATTCTCTAAATATGGTAGAACTCAATATGATAGAAAAAGAATAGAAACAAACAAGGGGCTTTTCATAATCTTTTGATTATACAGAATTACATAATTATCAACAAAAATATTTCATTATTTTTACGAACTTAATATGTTGATAAATCCGCAGACATAGAAATTCATTTCAGATAATTGAACCTTCTCAAACTAACTGTTTCTTTTTAAGAACCAAAAAGATTTAGGCCAAAATAACAAGAGTCCGATAAAAATGTTTTTTTTCCCCCATTTCCAAGTCCTCATGGCTTGTGGGCAGTCCCTTAAAGCGTGTATTTGATCCTCGTCAGCTTCAGGACAGATACTGCACTCACTTATCCCGTCACTCTACTTGCATGTAACAGCTTTCGTGGCAACACGACGATGATGCGCCCGCCATATGAACCCTACTCTGACTTATTCTTGAACCTTGAGCTTCCATATTGCCTTCCAAAGCGCCGAATATCTACTCTCTATCTTAATTTGTACGGTAAGCATATGCACTAGAGGTTGAGAATTGCCCATGGTTTGTTAATTTCCATTTGACTGTGTCCTCTTCATTCTCTCCCCTCGGGGGTGGTAGAGTTCTGATGAGCTCCAGTATTTCGCTCGGCACAACATGTAACAGCTGGTTGAGATTCCATATTTCCATTATCCTCGTGTGTCCACTAGCTCATGCACGGTACATTTCTGATTAACCTCCACTCCTTCTAGAACAAAAGATATGAGAGGCTGCTTGATATCTAGCCAATTATCATATACCATAGGTTCGTAGTCCGCCCATTACGAACATCTTGCAGAATATTCACCTGAAAGGATTCCCATATTTTTCCAAGCTCCCTCCAAAGTCTTGAATCTCCAACTTTAACTTCGTATTTATTTCTCCTCCTCCTCGGGAAAACCAAGTTGGCTCCAAGGCATCTTCCTAGCTCCTCCACCTACTTGAATTGGCTAATTCTGCAAATTTCTCTTTGTAGCTGTGATGACACATTGGGAGATAATAAGATTTGAGTTTTCTCTTCCCTCACTTTGTGCCCTGACATTTCCCCGAATTCCTGCAAGCAATTCACGATTAGTTCAATTTGTTTTGCGCCCATCTCTGCAAAAAGAATAAGATCATCAGCAAATATGGTGAGTTATGATTGGACCTTTTTGAGTTTTGACCATCTCTCAAACCCTTCGATTTTCTCTCTCTCACTTTAACAACGATAATGTGTGTGAGTTTTTCCTTGCCAAGAACAAAAAGATAAAAGGATAGAGGGTCTCCTTGCTAAAGCACCCGGGATAGGTGAATATCTTCAGGGCCCGTTTGGTATAGGGAACATTTAAGGAGTGAAAGAAACTTAAAGGAGGGAAAGGAATGGAAGGGAAGATTAAGAGGGAACTTAAAAAGTTAAACTGTTTGGTAAACATGGGAATGGAACTTAAGTTGAGAGAAAATAAAATGTTTGGTAAGAAGAATTGGGTGTTGATTAAGTGGGAAGGAGAGGTAAAATACCTATAATACCCCTAACATAAAAAAGAGAGAGAAAGACTTGATTGATTTTTTTTTATATCAGGCATAAATAGACTACCCACATCGCGACTGTACGTAATGGTTGAGAAGGAAAATCAAAAGAGCTGCCGATGGGATCTGTGAGGGCGATGATTAGAACGACAGCCGGAGGTGAGAAGGATTTCTAGGGAGAAGGATAGAAAGGGAAAGGAACCCAGATTGCATCAAGAAAACCACAGATCACATCTTGCTCTGTTCGGCTCTGTTTTACATTTTACATGGATAATGTTCAATAATTTGATCATATCTCTTAAACCACAGATCCGATTGTGGTGAAACTTTTTTATATATAAAACTAGACTCCCAATGCGTCACATAGACACCAAAAGCAAGCTCAAAGGAGTTTAGACGAAAGAGATATGGATATCAGAAGTTGACCCTAGAATTCTCCCGTCATATCAGACATAAGTTCAGTAACTTGGATGACTTGGTTCGAACGTAGTTGACAAGTTCGAACGTAACACTTACCTAAAAGAGTCGAGTTCGAACGCATAAATTGACAAGAGTTGAAACGTGCGCAATTAATTTCAGCATATTGGAAGAGAAGGCTGGTCATGAGAAATGAAAATAAGGAGCAGAAATTGAAAGTGGTGAAAGTAAGAGAGATGGATTACTGTTTTGCAACTTTTGATGCCAGTTAAATTTTCTTTCATTGTTTCACTGTTCATACCATCGTGAGAGAGCTTGAACCAAACCATCAGCAACCTTCTTGGAGCAACGACAACAACGAAATAGGGGAAGGAAAACGCAGATCCACATACCCACAACATCTAGCAGAAATGATGAAGAAGAAAAACAAAATTAGCCAAAACCCATGCCACAATCACGCATAGAGATGCGACTAAAAGGAAGATGAAACACAAAAAACTGCTTGATCCCTCATGCCTACAAGGCAGCGTCGATTGTGGTGGCTGAAGGAAGAAAAGAAGAATGGTGACGCTAAATCTGGGAAAGAAGGCGAGAAGCATGTGGTTTATAATTGCAGAGGGGCTTTTTTGTCTAATAATTCAGTTTCCCGGGAACGTTTTCAAGATCCCGCCATTTTTGAAGGGAACTCAATTTCCCACGTTTGTGGGAAGATTGGGCAAGGCTGGAACTCAGTCTCACTGGAACCTGTGACGCCAAACGGTTTTGGGGGTGGGAACTGTGTTATGTTCCCTGGAACTCGCGTGAGTTCCGTAAACCAAACGGGGCCTCAAGCTTTTCTCCATGCCAAAGAATCCGAGTAGTTGGGGTATGGACACATCCTGTAATTCTTTTAACCATTTCTTCAGGACACTTCATTTCAAGAAGGACCTTTTCCATATATTTCCAGCTAATTCTATCATATACTTTCTTAAGATTAATTTTGATAGTCATGTAGCCTTTCTTTCCTTTCTTCTTCCTCATGGAGTGAAGCAATTTATTAACAATAATAATATTATCTTGAATATTCTTTCCCGGAACAAAGCTCACTTGAAATGGTGATACCATCTTAGGCATTATGCACTTCAATCTCTGCACCATAACCTTTGAGAGGCATTTGTAAACTACATTGCACAATGATATTGGGTGCAATATAATTGATTCACCCTTTATGGGTTATCAACCTTGAGGATTAGGGCAATCAAGGTTTTGTTGACGTCTTTAACTTTTTCCACATTCCCCCACATTTCCTTAACTGCATTAGTGACACTCTCACCCATTATCTTCCAATTCCTCTTAATGAACATAGTTGGGAATCCATCCTCTCCTGGCGATTTCATACCCTCGATGGGAAAAAGTGCATTTTTTATTTCTTCATCACTGATAGCTTTGCATATTCCATTCCATTCTTCATCTGGCACAGCCGGCCATGATTGATGAGTTTGAGTCCAGTACTCCAGTTCCTATTGCACTTTTCTTCTTTGAATAATTTTGCAAAAAAATCATTCACCATTCTTCCTACTTCCATTTTCCCTTCCACCCACACCTACATTATTAAGGAGGGTTGTGTAATAGTAAAGTATACTCCCTCCCTCCAGTCCTAAATATAAGATAAAATTGACTTTTTTGAAGAGATTAAGGAAATTAATTAAATTACCTTAGAGTATTTTTTTTCCTCCAAACTAATTAATTTGACTAATAAACTTATAATTTAAGGATACATAACATCAGGGGCGGATCTAGAAAATTTATGAAGGGTGGCACTAATGGCAGGGGGATTGGGGGTTCGCTACCTCCGAATTTTTTTTTAAAGGAAATTTTTAAATGCATTAGAAAAAGGGTAAAGGTGCAAAAATACACATGTGCTTTACCCTCGGGAGCGCCTAGCACCATATGTTTTTTTCTGGAGCAAAAATACACATGTGGTTACATTTTAGGAGCAAAAGTCACACCACCATTAAAAGAAGATAACATCTTTTTATTCTAATTTGAAATTACCAAAATACCCCTATCTCCAAAAAAAACACTTCCCCATCCCTCTGTTAGGAATTTCCACGCATATGAACCAATTTTCTCAGCAAATTTACAAAACTCATGAACCCTTAAAAAAACAGAGATTTTCGGAGATTCAACACTCAAATAAGTAATGTACTATGTGAGAAATGGATAAGTAAATTCACCTCAGCAGAAGAGCCTCCATCGCGCTCAAATCCTTGTGCTCTTTGTTGGTCTTTGGCAAGTGTCGCCCGAGAATGGAATCTCCGTGCGGCAGTCAAGACAATTTCCTGTACCCAGCTAATGAAGAAGATATTTTGGGAATGGATTTGGGTGCTCTTGACCGTGATTTGAGTACCCACTTTCTGAATATCCATGGAAGCCCAGAAGAATGTGAAGAAAGTTTTCATCTTTCCCAGAATCTATCTTCTGAAGCAAAAGATTCTTGGGGTTCTAGTCCATCCATGAAATCATCAAAATACTCCTCTCTTCAACCAACATCACTGAACCTGCCTCAACTGTTTATTTTTCTTATAGTATACCAATGAGAAGGAAAAAAACTACAACTCTATAGGAAACCATGACTTCAAAGAGGATTGACCCGTAATGGTGATTCGCGGGTTTTGGTGCCACCTAATCCTAACAGGTTTACAGGTTTTGGTGCTGTTAGAATATAAGGGATTAAATGATTAGTCAAAGAGTTAGTTAGGGGCCCTAGTCTATATAAAGGGGTCCACACCCTCACCATTACTATTAATCACAATATACATTTTGTAAGAGCATTATGCTCTCTATTGTCAACAATACATCATTCCTCATCTCCTTTCTCCTATCTTCTCTAATTATACTACTCAACATGGTATCATGAGCCAGGTTGATTTTTCAAGATCAGAGCCACTAATCAAGATTGATCACTCACTGTTAGTAGGAGGAGAGGATATGGTGTTAGGCATCAGGTTGTTGAAGAAAGGCCCACAACGACGCAAATTCAAGAACGGTCCAAGAAATGCAATTATATGGGCTGACAGCAATTCTTGAAGGGTTTCATGGTCAGGACGATGGTATTCAAGAGGTTATCCAAGGGTTCAAGTGACTGATCCGAAGAACCCAAAACTTCTGCAACACATTATATTGTCGCCATCTTCCTTTGTTTCTCCTTCCTTATGCGATGAGTGCCTTAATTCTTTACACCGTTGCCATGTTTCGGAGCCCAATCCCTGTGTTCTTCTCTGATTCTTGATGGTCGGAACCGTAAATGATCAAGATCACGAAAGGTAATCTGCAATATTCACCTAAGCCCCTTGATGCAACGAGAATCAAGAGCGGCTGACTCAAATGGAAGACGCATGAAAGGCCCTTTGCCCCTGCGATCTTCGTCAAAGAACCATGATCGGCAATTGCCCATGAATCACGGCCAGACGCACGAAAGGCGACTTGCCCCTACGATCTCTGTTGCAACCAAGAACGGACAACGCACGATTCTTGTTTTTCTCCCGTCCAAGATTCGGCTAGAAAACTCCTAGAACGCGAGACGAAAGACGCAAATCGTCCGCTCAGATTTCGTGAAGAAATTCAATTTTCTCGGATGGAGATGAACGGCGATGTGGGGTGGGTGGGAGGAAGGCGATTTACAGTCTTCGATATGGTGTGACAACCTCCGCTCACGATCTCCGATGGGTATCTCCAGGGCTCTCGGTGTTGATTTTTATTGCTCAAACATTTCAAAATTACTTATTTGTTCTGCAAATTGGGCTCCTTTAGCATGGGAATAATTGTCTCAATTGAAATCAGAATGCTAATAGGTCTTATATTTCAAGGAACTGACATTGAGGTTTCAACTAACAAGATATCACTCTTGTATTAGTCAAGCACTTTGTCAATGATTCTTCCCTTAATTTATGATTTTGGGAACAAAGAACAATTTGATGGCAAAGGATTTTGTTGTGTCCCTTATTGTTCAACGACGACATCAATTGAATCTAGTCCAGAGAGTGGTTGTTGTTGCCATCGGAATACTTGTTTTGACAAAGGTTTGATTTCTTCCTCTCCTTCCTCTATAATTCTTTCTGGTTGCATCTGTCTCTTGGAAGTTGGAAAAATGGGGCAGAGGCAAGTCATTCTGGTGAATAATCCAAGTGGTTTGAATCGGTGATTGATATATATGTACAAGCGAAGATGTTACATTTGAGGGTATTAATATTCTATCATCAAGGGGGTGTGCAGCTTCAACAGCTAGCCAATGATTTAAAAAGAGTAAATACCCTTTTTGGTCTCTGGAAAAAAGTACGGACCCCTTTTTGATCCCTAACTAAAAATAACTTGTCCCGCCATCCCTGGGAAATCAAAAAATATCCCACGTTAGTCCTTCCGTTAGTTAGCTCCTAACAGCGTCACTAACGTTGCTGATGTGTAACGTAGAACCGGGAAATCGGGCCAAGCCCATCGGGCCGGCCCGTTTAAGCCCTGGCCCTGTAGGGCTCGGGCTTGAAAAATATGTCAAAATTTTGAAATTGGCCCTGCAGGGTCGGCCCTGTAAGGCCTCGGGCTTAATCGGGCCGGCCCGTTAGGCCCGTTTTACTGTAGCATTTTCTTTAAAAAAAATTTTAATTACCTAAACTTCAACTTAATGAATGTATTTATTTGTAATTACTTAGATTTTTTTAATTTAAACTATTACCCTTTTTTATGTTTATTATTATTCTGTATTAAAACACATAATTAGTTATTATAAATTTTAAAGAATGGATGTTTTCATATTAAATAAAAACATACTTTGGTATTACAATATTATATAAGTAATAAATTATAAATATATTTTGTGTAAAATAAGTATAATTATTTTTACTGTCGGTAAAATCATGCCTGAATCGAAGGAATCTGCAGACACACACAAAATTACGAGAGGGAAAGGCATTTTTCGTGGGCATACACAAAGGAATTCCTTTGTTTAATATTTTTTGAAAAAAAGGAAAAAACATATTATTTGTGTTTATTTGTTTTTTATTATGAATTAATAAATGTGTTTATTTCTTGAATGATTTATATTGTTTAGATATTAATGTTGATAACATTTATTTGATAGATTAGAACTTTAGTAGTTGCAATTTACTAATTATATTTCTTTGAAAAAAAACGAAGGAAAAAGAAAGAAAAATAGTTAAAATCTGGAATAGTAATTTTCAGGCCCTGTAGGGCCGGCCCTGGCCCTGGTACTATCGGGCCGGGCTTTGAAAAACAGATGTTTTCCTTACTACAGGCCCTGTAGGGCCGGCCCTGTTGGGCCCAGGCCCTGATTCCCAGCTCTAGTGTAACGTGAGTTGGTCCAGTCACATGCCACGTAGGAAGGCCAAAACCCTTTTTGGTCCCTGGAAAAAAGTACGGACCCCTTTTCTACCTCTCCTCTTTTTGTTTGCATACTGCTGCATCTGAGTTTGGGCACGTTCCAGATGAGATTTAAGGGCCAACAAGGCTTTGTTTCGCTCATTAATCTGCTCATTCACCTCTTCTACCATGGAAAAGGCATCCTGCCACTTGAAAACAGTAGGTGGGTCACGGTCATATAAGGCCTTGAAAGTGTTGAACCAAAACTCAGCCCAAGGAAGCTTCTCCAGCAAAGCATCTGAGGTAAGTTTCCAAGGTTCGGTTAACCACCTTGGTTTGGCCATCAGTTTGGGGATGATATCCTGAATTGTATTTCAAGGTAGCACCAGAATGTGTAAATAATTCCCTCCAAAAGTGGCTAATAAAGACCCTATCTTGGTCAGAAACGATCAACTTGGGAAACCCACAAAGTTTAATAATTTCTTTAGTGAAGATTTCTGCAACTTCTTTGACTGTTAAGTTTGATTTTTTTTGGCTAACTGGATGATGACTTGGCTTTCAAAAGTGCAAAAATACACATGTGGTTTGGCTAAAAGAGCGCCCAATACCAAGTTTTTTTTATTTATTCAAAAATACCATTTGACAGTTAGTTTGACTTTTTTTACTGATTGGACGATGACGTGGCTTTCAAAGCAATTATGTGGAAAATAAAACATGCTGACTGTTCGCAAGTCTGAGTTGGAAAGAATTAATATCACCATCCCTATCCCTCTATTCGCCCATGTAACAACACTATACGTGAAAATTACAACCCGTCCAATGCGGATATATCACCCTTCACCCTGCTAAAAATGCCATCAATGACTGCCAACATATCCTCCCGCTACAAATCGGAGACGTTGCCCAGACTAGTGTTCTCAATGTCGTTGTCACCTCCAATCCATTAAAATTGAACAGTCGCAACATCGGCTAGAGCGAGTACTCATCAGACGACACGAACCCGCCGTTGCCTTAGAAATAGCCCCATGAAACTCATACAGCTAAAGTGGCGTGTGGATGAAAAATATATCCACATTGGACAGGTTGTGATTTTTAGGTAGAATGTTGTTATATGGGATAACAGAGGGATAAGGATGGTGATATTAATTCTTCCCAACTCAGACTTGCGACCAGTCGCCATGTTTTTTTCCACGTCACTATTCAGTCATCAAAAAAAGTCAAACTATATTTTCACACACAAAAAAGTACTTGGTGTTAGGCGCTCTTTTGGCCAAACCACATGTGTATTTTTGTACCTTTGAAAGCCACGTCATCGTCTAGTCATCAAAAAAGTCAAACTTAATGGTTAAACAGTATTTTTGTACCTAATTTGTAACCACGTAGTTACTTTTGCACCTGCTGCTAGGCACTCCTCTGACCAAAACACATGTGCATTTTTACATCTTAACCTTTTTGTTTATATATCTGTAGCACGAATAAAATAGGGATGTCCTACTCCTAACAACCTAATAACATCAATGCATATGTATGATTAAAAAATGATACAAACAATTGCGTGCAGGCATGTGTGTCTATATATATATATATATATGAAAGATTCATCATTGGCTCAAAGGGTTGTAATAGCAAGGTAAGGAGTATAGTTGGAGTTTGAAGAGTCCATAAAGGCTGCCGGCGACGTATATGAAAGGAGAGCGACACAAAATTGAGTGGCAGAAACTTGAAATATGCCTACACATTCACTTGCATGCCCATCCTATATATTTTAACCAATTATTAATTAATCCTCATTTTTGACTTCCCTACATAGGTGCATAGTTCAGAATTAAATATGCAGAAACAGCTGGTCCCACGAAATTCGCCACCAGATGGGAAGGAGGGAGAGCAAGTGGATTTGGAATGTACTAAATTCACCAAGTTTGGAAGAATTTTCAATTCCAAACCAACGACATAAATCCCAATACTCCCATTGAATTGTGTTTTAAGGTACTGATAATAAATAATTTTAAGGCGTAGAATTGATGAGTGAATCACAGTTTGAATAATGGCCAATACAGCCTAAGCCATAAACCTTAACAAACTAAATCAAAAATCTCAAGAACATTATGAAATAAGTGTGAATTACACAGAAATGCAGAGGGCGAATAAAATAGAGATCAAGACTGCACATTTATCTGCGATAAGTTGCGAAGCTACTTCCGGAACAAATTTCTGCTCTGATAGACTGCCATGAGGAGCGAGAGAATAAAGAAGCACTACGTTGAGCTCTGGCTGAGTTTCGAAGGCCGAGTTTCGGTGATTGGAGGGAAATTTTTCGCTGAGGAGGGAAAAGTTTTCTTCGTGTTCCAGCCAACGCAGAGTACCTTTGTGTTTTTGTCTGTAACCTAAAACGATGGAATTACCCAAGCAAATCCGTCGGTAATCTTTTATTTTTTTTAAAAGGTAATATTTTCAATGACTAATTTACCGACGGAACCGTTTCGTCGGTAATTTTCAACGATATTCGTTGGCAATTTCGTCCGAAATTGTTGACGGAATAATTCCGTCAGAAATTTAACAATTTTGACGGAATTTCCGACAATAATTTGACTGTCAGCAATTACAGATGGATTTCTGTCTAAATAATCCGACTGTAACTTCCAATGGAATATATCCTGTCCGTAATTCCTAGGCAATTAATTCTTTTTTATAGTATGGGTAACAGAGGGGAGTGAAATTATACTTTTAGAATCAAAATAAACTTCCTATAATTAACTCATATTTGGAATTAGAGGGAGTACATGGCTATATGCTTTCTATTGAAGTTTATATTTTTAATATCATAAAATTTTAAAACTCCTTTACTGCTAATAATTTTTTTTAATTTAATCTAAAGTGTCATTAAAGATTATCCCACCTCAGCTAAAAAAAATTAATGATTCTCCCATTGCGTTGGTACAATTTTCCTCCCCCTCAAATTAATAACTTCCTTAAATTCGATTGGATTTTAGTTTAGCAATTAAGATGCTCGTTATATTAGTAGTTTATTTAAGAATTTTAAATTTGAGTATTTTGTTTTTTTAACATTCTTTTTAGAGTGCATCCCTTTAATTTTTTAAGGAAAAATCACATATTCTAAAACAAATATTTATAAGATTTTTTTGGGGATTTTTTAAGTTTTCAAAAACAGCAAAAACCTCCAAGCTTTTGAAAACAATGATTTCTTATTATTGATAGACTCTAGAGGCTATTTTAATTTTAGTAATATTTAGGATAATCCAATATATATGAGAGAAAATATTATAAAGATATTGAGTTTCATATACATATTTTTTAAATCAAAATATACATGGACATATTGTCAAATTTGATAACTAACAGTTAAATAGTTGAGATAAGGTCAGAATTGTCAAAACCTGAAACCAACCTAGTTAAAGTGGTTGGAGTAGGAGTGGAAATAGGCTAGACCCCCTATCAGGGGCCTATGACCTAACCTACTTTAAGCCTAGTCTGGCCTATTTAGTAAATAGGTCAAGCTCAGGCTTAGGCCTAATGTCAGACCTATTTAGGTAAACAGGTCAGACCTATTTTCATAAGGCCTAGCCTTCGAGCCTACGAGTGCGGCCTATTTAGTTTTTTTTAATGTTTTATTATGCATAGTTATATATAATTTAATATAAATTAATTTTTAGATTATTTATAAAATTAATAACTTATTATTAACCTTAAATTTCACATTTTTCCATTTATCAATGAGCTTAACATTTTCATTCATCAATTGATTACATATACTTCTCTTCTTTTTTATCGCTTAAGGTGGCAATGCTAGCTCACTACTCCTCCATTGATTTACATCATTTGATGTAACATAAAAATTGCATTAAGTTTATTTTAGTGATGCCTAAATGAAAATGATCCAAATAGGTGGAGTTTGTCTCATTTTCTACCAGAAAAATAAGAGGTAAAATCTAGTTTTACATGCCACTTGTTGTGCTTGGTTGATTTTAAGAAATATATCTTCTTAGTCAATAAATGATTGATTTGTCTTATTCATACTTTCTCAAACAATTGATGTCACTAGGTGTTATTTTCTTTCACTTACTAACTCTTTTATTTATATGAGAATGAATCCTTAAACTTTTTAGATATAATGTAGACATTTAAATAGACTTGATGAATTATATATGAACTTAGATGCATATGCTTTAAGACTGCGTAAAGGCCTACATTTTAAATAGGCTTCAGGCCTTGCCATGCCTTTTGAAGGCCCAGGTTCAGGCCTAAAAAAAAGCCTACACAAGGCTCAGGCCCAGGCTCAGACTTTAGATTTTCGTCGCTGGCTCAGGCCTACTTAGATAAAGTCTAGCCTAGCCTAGCGTATTTTCACCCCTAGGTAGGAGGCACACAAAATTTAAATGAAGAAACATGCTTAGGGCCCGTTTGGATAGGTTTTTTTGATAAAAAAAATCACTTTTTTAATGTAAAAAGAAATGCTTTTTTAATTAATTTATGTGTTTAGATGATTTTTTTTTTTAAAACAAAAGTCGCAAAAAAGTCAAAATGCTGTTTTTTTAAAAGCTCCAATTTGGAGCTTAAAAAAAAGCACTACAAAAAAAAACATTTTTTTAAAAAGTCAATCCAAACGGACCAAATAAGGGCCTCCGTTCGTAAAATTTGTGAAAAATGTCGACTGATTCGTAGACGCGGACGAATTATAGTAATTTGTTCCAATCCAAGACATAAACAAAGACAAGGATAATCTTTCCAAAAAACAAATCCAAAAAATCTCAGAAGTCCCTTCTAGACCGTTGATCTTACATTTCAAACTACGGCATGCAATAAATATAAAAATTCTTTTTAAAGAGTTAGATCAAATATTGACGGTTGAGATTGAGAGATACTGAGAGATGAGGAGGAAGTAGATACTGAGATAATCTGCTCCCGATATTTTACACACTCAAGTGGCCCTCACACTCGCAAATGCCAAGTGGACATATACTTAAAAGTAGTTTTTAAAAAATTATGGAGATAGTTTAAAACAATTTATAAATTTGGGTAACAGAGTGAAGTGAAATCATATTTCTAAAATCAAAATAAACTTCCTAATTAACTCATATTTAGAATTAGAGGGAGTACTTGGCTATATGCTTTCTATTGAAATTTATATTTTTAATATCATAAAATTTTAAAAATCCTTTACTTGCTAATAATTTTTTTTATTTAATCTAAAGTGTCACTAATGATTATCCCACCTCAGGTCGAAAAATTAATGATTATCACATACGTTACTGATGTACAGTTTTCCTCTCCCTCAGATTAATAACATCCTTAAATTGGATTAGATTTTAGGGAAAATTAGAACCGAGGACCTACAACAGATGATATTTATTGAGAATGACCGTAAAAGTTGTAATTATGCAGAAGGACCAATAGCGAAAATATAAATTTAAAAATATTAAACTGCCCTTGATTTAACTTCCTACATTCTCTCCTTCAATCTCTCCCACATTCTATTTTAAAAATAATTTAAATTATATTTCAAAATCTTCATTTTTTAAGCTTTAACTAACATCTACATAATCATATCATTAATATATTATTTAATTATTAACACAGATATTAGGCCATTTAAATCATTAAGTTGTTTTCCTGATTTATATGTTGGGTTAATGTGCTCTTTAGTCACTTAATCCCAATAAGGCTTAAGTGAGGCTACAGGCTACAGCCCAAGAACTCTATGACCCATGTGGTTTGGGATTAGGTCTTGGATGTAGTAATATATAAACCCACTTTAAACTGTTTGTGATAGAGAAAAATATCATCATGCTCTCTGAATTTCGGTATTTACCAAAGGTTTAGAGAGGAAGAGGTGTTATCCATAAACAGAACACAAGGAGGCTTTCATCAGAAACAAACCCTAGAGGCAGACGTTCATCATCTGAACGATTGCCCACACAACCATCTTATCCCCCTTAAGAGATAGTCTGGAAGATCGATCATAGAGCGAGCTTGGACTGTTCGAGCGAGCTTGGACTGTTCGTGGAGAGGCTTTCAGATCGCTGCATCTTTCCAAGTAATCAAAACGATGAAGGTTTTAACTTTTCTGATATTGTGTCGGTACGATTCGTTTTCGCGTTTGTGGTGAATTTCCTACATTATATAATCTTATATAAAATAAACTCTAAAAGTAAAATAGACCAATTGAAAATATCTTAAATCTTTTATCTAATATCTTAATCATGAAAAAAGCTTTATCTCCAAAAATAAAAATTAAACATTATTATTCCTGAATATTATAGACTTTATTGATTATATTAAATTTTTTTAACAGTATTTTTCTTGGTTTACGCACGAGTATTTTCTCCGGGAGGCGCCTCCTTTAAATCGTTTAAAATTGCATATTTTTTAAGAGTTTATTAGATATACATAACCTTTCTTTAACATTTATAATAAATTATAAAACATTTTGAGTTATCCTAAGATTATGTAATTTTTATTTTCAATTAAAGTTTGTGTCAATTTTTTTTTTTTTTTATACTGCACAGATTCCTTCGATACTGAAAATTCGTGTCAAATTTTGACAAAATGAAATATATTTGCGTGTTTTGATTCAAAAGATACCTACGTAGCTCGTAAAAAAAAGGAGAGGGAGAAATTGCGTTTAATATAATAAAATTTAAAATTTGATATTAATTTTAAAAATAGGATGTGGAAGGTTTAATTATGGGTAATTTAGTATTTTTAAATTTTTAATTTGATAATTGGTCCTTCTAAGTAATTATAACTTTTACGGTCTTTCCCAATAAATATTATCTCTTTTAGCAAGTACATCCAATCATAGAAGTAGACTTTAAAATATGAAGCTTTTTTTTCCGCTTTAATTTGCTTGTCCTCAGTATGTTTTTTCTTTTCTTTTTTTCTTTTTTTCCCCTTTATTATTAAAAAGCAGTATGTTTTTTCTTTTACTGCTCTTTATTATAATTAATGAGAATACAATTTTGATTATGGCACAGTCTTCACATTGATCATTATTAATTTTATTATCATTTGTTGATATTTTCCTGAGATATAATATTCCTATGCCGATGTGTAAATGTCAACGAAAACCATGCATACAAATAATAATTACAATTAGTTGTGATTTATATTATTATTGAGTTTCTCTCAATTCATCGAAAATCTCCTCTTCTATACTAAAGAAACGGAAATTAAACCTCGACTTAGCTAGATATAGAACAAAAGATGAGAGGCTGCTTGATTATCATATACCATAGGTTCGTAGTCCGCCCATTACGAACATCTTGCAGAATATTCACCTGAAAGGATTCCCATATTTTTCCAAGCTCCCTCCAAAGTCTTGAATCTCCAACTTTAACTTCGTATTTATTTCTCCTCCTCCTCGGGAAAACCAAGTTGGCTCCAAGGCATCTTCCTAGCTCCTCCACTTACTTGAATTGGCTAATTCTGCAAATTTCTCTTTGTAGCTGTGATGACACATTGGGAGATAATAAGATTTGAGTTTTCTCTTCCTTCACTTTGTGCCCTGACATTTCCCCGAATTCCTGCAAGCAATTCATGATTAGTTCAATTTGTTTTGCGCCCATCTCTGCAAAAAGAATAAGATCATCAGCAAATATGGTGTGAGTTATGATTGGCCCTTTTTGAGTTTTGACCATCTCTCAAACCCTTTGATTTTCTCTCTCTCACTTTAACAACGATAATGTGTGTGAGTTTTTCCTTGCCAAGAACAAAAAGATAAAGGGATAGAGGGTCTCCTTGCTGAAGCACCCGGGATAGGTGAATATCTTCAAGCTTTTCTCCATGCCAAAGAATCCGAGTATTTGGGGTGTGGACGTACACATCCCGTGATTCTTTTAACCGTTTCTTCAGGACCCTTCATTTCAAGAAAGACCTTTTCCATATATTTCCAGCTAATTCTATCATATACTTTCTCAAGATTAATTTTGATAGTCATGTAGCCTTTCTTTCCTTTCTCTTCCTCATGGAGTGAAGCAATTCATTAACAATAATAATATTATCTTGAATATTCCTTCCTGGAACAAAGCTCACTTGAAATGGTGATACTATCTTAGGCATTATGCACTTCAATCTCTGCACCAAAACCTTTGAGAGGCATTTGTAAACTACATTGCACAATGATATTGGGTGCAATTGATTCACCCTTTCTGGGTTATCAACCTAGAGGATTAGGGCGATCAAGGTTTTGTTGACGTCTTTAACTTTTTCCACATTCCCCCACATTTCCTTAACTACATTAGTGACACTCTCACCCATTATCTTCCAATTCCTCTAAATGAACATAGCGGGGAATCCATCCTCTCCTGGTGATTTCATACCCTCGATGGGAAAAAGTGCATTTTTTATTTATTCATCACTGATATCTTTGCATATTCCATTCCATTCTTCATCTGGCACAGCCGGCCATGATTGATGAGTTTGAGTCCAGTACTCCAGTTCCTATTGCACTTTTCTTCTTTGAATAATTTTGCAAAAAAATCATTCACGCACCATCCTTCCCACTTCCATTTTCCCTTCCACCCACACCTACATTATTAAGGAGGGTGGTCGCACGGTTCCTTCTTCTGATTTTCGTCTTTGTGTAATAGTTAAGTATACTCCCTTCGATTCTAAATATAAAATAAAATTGACTTTTTTGAAGAGATCAAGGAAATTAATTAAATTACCTTAGAGTATTTTTTTTTTCTCCAAACTAATTAATTTGACTAATAAACTTATAATTTATAATTTAAGGATACATAACATATGATATAACTAAATAACTTAGCTTCTTTAATCTCTAAAAAAAATTTTTTGACCGTGTTTTATAATTAGGACCGGAACGAGTATCTCTATCCCCTTCCATCATTAGTCAGTTTGTACGAGCTTTTTGAAACCATAAGATTTTCCTCGAGCCAAAATATCATCTAGTTCCTTTCCAAGTTGGGATTCAATTAAGTCTCTCCAAATAGTGGTTTGTTCCCTCTTGAAGCTTTCTTTGGATAACTCCGATTCTTCGCAATAGTTCTTTCTTTTTTCTCCAAATGTGTCTGAAAGTGTGGGTGTTCCAGTGAGTTAATTAGAGTTCCTTCAAGCTCCAGGAATTCCTGCCTTATTTTATGTTCACCTTTCCAATTATCACGTAATAGCTTCTTAAAATCTGCATGTGTCATCCACGCGGCTTCAAAACGAAAAGGCCTCGCCTCTCTATTTCCAATGGTTCCTTCCAGATGTATGAAGAGTGGATGGTGATCAGATTGGATTCGCGGTAACAAAGGCTTCTCCAAATGCATAGCGCCATGCCACATTGCATAATCCACGATCCAGCTTCTGGTACATTCTTCTCGTAGATTGGATTATAGGCCCTTGGGCAAGGTGAATTCAGGTCCTTCAGTGCCGAGATCAATAAGCTTACATCGGTTTATTTTTTCTCATAATCGTTGGCATTTTCTTTCAAAATCGTTTTTCGTGAACGATTTAGATACAGATTCAAAATCGTTTTTCGTGAAGAATATTTTTTATTATTAAAATATTAAAAATTCTTCATGAGCTATTTACTGATCCCGTCGTACCTTCACTTTCCTTCCCCTCAAACCAAATAAACATAAGTGTTAATGTTTGTGGCATGTCGATGAAAAAAGCCTCGAACTTCCTTACCACCCCCCCATGTGAGGTCCACAAGGCATGACCCCAACCACTCATCTAGTCGGAGGCCAATCACAGTGGTTACCCCCGGAAACTTCGTGGAAATTTGGCATTAAAGAATCACTCGCAAAAGGTACTTCACTTTTTGTTCTTGTTTCACTCTTTGATTCTGGATTACCTCTTAATTTTGGATTTTATGATTTGTGTGCACATTCCTCTTCGGATTTATACTCCGAATACTGATATTAGTCAATCGTACATGCTCAAATGCTCAGACAAATTGATAACGTCACTTCTTCTCATCCCTTGCCGAATTGAATGTGGCAATTTTTTAATTAAACATGAAATTTTGGAGGTTGCCCGACCTGGAGAAAAGAAAAGGGTTCTTTATTCACTTGACCTTTTTATCCTCATGCCCAAGAAATTGGAGTCGAATTAACATAGATTCGATATCTTCAATTTTGAGATATATAGCTTTCCTTCTTTGTATAAGGTTGGCGATAGGCCTACGCGGACTGCAATTATTTTGATTTTTGCTTGTGATTGAATTACGTTCGGTATAAAATTCAAGCTCTGGAAAGTGAGACCGTTGTGTTGTAAAATTGAATCTTTGAGGTGTAGATTCTGTCAACATGCGAACGGTCAAATTCAATTGCTCTAAAGCAAATTTAGGTTGCTTGGCTATAGTAGTGACGGGCTATTGGAATTGTTTATCATCAATGCAGGAATGAACTTGGTTTTTTCCTCATCTGTTCATTATCCATGTCTTGGAAAGACGGCCAATGGCCAGGTTAAGCTTTTCAGGCCAGTCTGTATTACCACCAGGAAATTCTTCAGGCGTAAAATGTTTGCATGTTTGGCATCAATAGCCACCCCAGAAACCCAGGTTGGCCTTATTTTTTCTGTTCCACAGTTTCTATTTTAGTTTCAACTCTTTTTTTTTTTTGGTTTCATCATAGTCAGCAATATTTGGGATTGTAGGCATATGATATTGAGTTAGAGGACAAGAAGCACACACTTTTAAGTGCTATCCAGGAGACACAAAGGGGACTCTCGACAAGTGCTGATCAACGCTCTTCCGTTGAGGAGTTTCTGGTCTGTTGTTTATTTTCTTTGTTCACTTCTTCATTATGATCTACGCTAGTCTTCTTCTTAATCTAAATTCTTTGCTAGATATTGTGGGACCATTTAGGATGAAAATGACAAAGGAGAATGAAGTTGATTAATATACAATTTTCTTGGTATATGTGTTTGGCAGGTGAATGTGGAGGCGTACAACAAGGGTGAGCCAATTGATTTGGTGAAGTTGAATGGAACATGGCGCCTGCAGTATACTTCTGCCCCTGATGTGCTCGTTCTTCTGGAAGCTGCTGCTAGACTTCCTTTCTTTCAAGTATTAATGAAATTTAGTATCTTTCAATCAAGTCTTAGAGTTCTTTCTTTCTTCTGACTGAATACTCTGCCGGCACTTTCTTTTCTAATTATGAAAAAGTGTTTCTATTAACCATTTAGTAGATGAGGCTTCAAATTTAAATTATTTTCTTATCTTGTGTATTCATCTTGTTCTTGCCAATAGTGCCTTGCTGCATCCAGGATTCTGTAAGATAGGGTAATGTAGAACCGTGTTAATGCCTTTTTCTTTTGTGATGTGTCTTTTACTGTTGATCTCTTAACATTTTATTACCCTCTTGCTACTCTGTTGTGATAGGTTGGACAGATCTTTCAGAAATTTGAATGTGACGATCAGACTAATGGAGGTATCATTCGCAACATTGTCCGGTGGAGTATTTCAAATTTGCTGGAGGTAAAAACAATGCCTTCCTTTGGTTTATTCTGTCTATCAACCGCCTTTAACTCAGCTATGAATACATGTGCTGCAATTCAATCTCAAGATTGCGATGTCTTGTTTTTCTTAAACTATAACAATGACACTTCTCCTCCTAGTTTCATCTTCCATTTCCACTATATTATAGACTGACTTCCTAGATTGGACTCCTCAAGTGATTATGAAATATACAGACCTTGAGCTAAGTATGGCTAAGTAACTTTTCATTTCTATTCCCATTATTTGTGATAATTTCTGATTGGGACTATGCTTACTGATAAAAGAATATGCTTTGCAACTGGATTTTGGGCTTTTAATGGGACTTTATGTTTTATCCCGAGAAACGAAGTGAAATTTGGAAATCAAGTCGAGAAAACTTGGATTTTTTATCTAATATTTGCTCTCAGTCTTCCTTAACATGTATGCTCCAACCTTAAGTGACTTAGTGGGTGACACTGATACATGGTAGTTTGGATGGAAGAGAATGGGTAGAATAAAGGATCGAATTGTAAAATGTATTTTGCATAACTAACTACCAACTCTCTCACTTGTAATCCTTTGGGACTGTTATTTTGACCTCTCGAAACATGTAAGAGAAGGAATCCTATGTGTATTAGTGTTTTAGTAATAAGATAACCAGAATTCTATACCAGAAATATTTGGAAGCTCAAGAGATATTAGTTGTCTGCAAACTAGAATGACGTTTCAAATGCATATTGTTAGGGTGTTTCTAAGTTGGTTAGAAATTTGAGAAAATTCTCCTTGATCTTGGCATTCTAAAGCTTCTTCCATTCAGCCTTTTCGAGCATTACATTTTCCATTTTATTCTAACAGTTGGCCTAAGCTTAGATAGATGCACAAAGGAAATTGGATGAAATTCTTATGCTTTAGCTGTGGTGCTGCCCCCTCGAATCCATAAATTTGAGAAAATTCTCAAATTTGAGAAAATTCTCAAATTTGAGAAAATTCTCCTTGATCTTGGCATTCTAAAGCTTCTTCCATTCAGCCTTTTCCAGCATTACATTTTCCATTTTATTCTAACAGTTGGCCTAAGCTTAGATAGATGCACAAAGGAAATTGGATGAAATTCTTATGCTTTAGCTGTGGTGCTGCCCCCTCGAATCCATAAATAAAAATTTATTGTCCTTTTCCATACAGGACCAAGAAGGTGCCACATTGCTTGTATCTGCCAAGTTCTCTATTGTTTCTGCACGTAATATCTATCTTCAGTTTCAAGAGGTAATCAGACTGACTTCCAGGGACATGCTTTCTACAATATTTGAGAAATAAACCCTCTCAAAGAGAAATTATTTGTCTCTATTTCATGATAAATTTAGACATACTAGCTTTTTTCATCTTAGTAACGTGTTCTCCATAGGCTAGAGTTATCATTCAACTTTAATTTCTTTTTTGTGCATAGATTATGCCTTGTCTATCTATCAGGAAAGATTTTAATCATTTTGCATAAACTCAAGATTAAAGCTCTATTATATAATGATGGCGATGCTGAGGTACTAATTACCTAAGCAAATGGACTTCTTATTCAGGTTGAAGATATGTGCATCCATCTCAGTTTTTAATTTGTCCATTTTCTTAAAAACTAAGTAAAACGATTTAGTGAAATGGGTAGTGCAGATAACTTGCACTTACAATAAATATTTATAAAGATATGCTATCTGAAGGCTCAAAGGGAATGAAAGGGAAAATACCAGAAGCTTACCTCTGAAAGCTAATGAGTAGCAACCTATTCTTAATAGTGATTCAGCAGTTAATATTTTGGCAGAGGAGATTTTTAAAGCTTAATGTACATGCCAGTGGTTAACATATACTGACAAAAGATATACACGGGGATGATGTTAGCATCATCCATGACACAGAAGAAAAGACTCTTCTACTGTTGATATTTGGTGTATGATATTTTCCCCCTATAATTGGGATTTTATGAATACGTGATATTCGCAGATCACACTCCAGGATATAATTATTAGTGAGGAGCTACAGGCTCTAATAGCTCCAGCAATACTACCACGGTCTTTTATAAGCCTGGAGGTAATTGATTCAACATTAAGCAACTGCATTTGGTTATTCTACCTCATACTAGCATTCAAGATCTCATTGACATTCATTAAATTATGTCATGAAACACTGTCTGTTAAAAAAATCTGATGACTTACTTTTTATATGAATGAATGAATTAGTTAACAGTCATAACATTGTGTGCACTCACATGCACAAGCTATTACTTACAATTTTTTTAAAAAAAATATGTTATGTATACATCCCTATGCAGATATTACAGTTTCTCCGTACTTTCAAAGCTCAAATCCCTGTAAGGGACCCTGGAAGGTATATAATGTGCTATTCTAGTAGAGGAAAAAACAAGCATCTTGGGACAAATCTAATAACACTGGGTTCCTTTCTTTTTGGAAATATAGGAGATCAGTAGGAGGGCTATATTATCTATCTTATTTGGATAATAATTTGCTTTTGGGTCGCGCGGTTGGTGGTGGAGGAGTATTTGTGTTTACCAGAAGCCAATCTCTAAACTGATGAAGATGAATGGTACTTGGCAACGGTTCTCGATAAGCCTTATAGTTATGTATGTATCACAGCAATATGGAGAGCAAGCAAATCAATTCATTGGGCAAACTGGCAAAAGGCTTGTGCCCCAGAATTACTGATGCTTTAGATACTACGCACTTTCTTATCCTTGCATGAAGATCAAGTGTTCTCAGTCTTAGTAAATATTCCATCATAACGGCCAGTGAATTATGTTTTGCTGTGTGTTCCTCTTTGGAAAAAAGGTTCGATTTTTATTTTATTAGCAGACTGTTTCATGTAAATTGAAAGTCATTCAACAGCCCTTTTGTTCGTTAACTCAGGTAAAATAACCCATATAACCAGAATTCAGTTGTGGGGTTTAAAGGTTCCCATCATTTGTTTGGAGTTCACATTATATATCCATTCTTACATGCTTCTATGTGTAAACACCATTTCCAAGAAATAGAGAAATCTTGGATAATGAAAAGTTTACAAGTGTAAGCATGTAAGAAGCATGTAAAAATGGGTATATAACGTGGACTCCATTTGTTTGAGGGTCTCATTCTAGCAAAATCATATAATCTACCAGTATCATATAATTATGGAAAAATTAATCTTTAGTTCTTCTAATTTTTAACTAACTTATGACCTAGTTCCTCAATTAATGACTAAACGCAACTTATTTTATTCGTGACTTAGCTGCGCTGAGTCATGGATAAGAGATTCAGTCATAAGTGAGTTAAAATTGGAGGAACAAAAGATTAATTTTCCATATAATTTTAACCTTGCCAGCTCTGTGCCTTAAGGAAGGGAAGAGGATAAAGAAAGTTTTTTCTTTTCCATCATTGTTTTTCATGCATCATACCAAGATTTGGCGGAGTTGCATTGGTTGTTTATTATAGTTTTATATAACACGGAGAAAAACACAAAAATCCTCCTCAAATCCACAAATTTAAATAAAGGACCTTGAAATGGTTTAATCATGGTGAAGTTTCTAGGGACTACTTGTTTGAGATAAAATTTTGTGGTGAAATTATTCAACAATGGAAGCTAATTTCAATGAAATTCCTTGCTAAATAAGTAAATATCAATTGTAATAACAGATTAATTTAACATATAACAATTTTAACTTATTAAATTACAACAATTTTCAGTCCTGCATTAAGAAATATTTTTCCTGTAACCCCAATATCCTGTAAATTAATTAATCTGAGATACTGGGTGTAAAAAAAAAAAATCAGGATGCAGCTTATAATCTAATCTCAATAAATAGAATATATAAAAAAATTAAAATAAATAAAATAAAAATGCATAATCCCTCTAATTAGAGGGAAAAGCACCTAAGAGAAAAGTACCCAATGTGAATTTGATATTATTATTATGCATAGCGACCAGTTTTTTCGATGAGCAGGGAGAGCTCTCATCTAGAGCGTCTAAATGAAATTTAGATGGTTCAGATTTATTTTTTTTTAATCGTGATTTTTAAATAAAATATCATTTTTAAAAAATATTAATTAGGTTATCTTTATTTCAGATTTTCTATTCATTAAATTTTTTTTTTTTAAAACAGTAAACCTACTATATAAGACGAACTCTCCCTACCCTACTCTTCTAATTAATGAGTTTAGTTTACTAGGGAAACTGTTCCGTTATGGGTGGGTCAGTGATAATTGATGAAAGGTCAGATGCCAATAAAGCAAAACGGCGACCCATTCCCCGGACGTGAACCCCTTAACTGAATCACATTTATTTATTATTTCCCTTACCCCACGGTTATATCTTTTAAAATAAAATACTTAGTTTATTTTAAAGGATCTAACACTAATAATCAATGAATTCTTTAAAAAGTTTATCAAAATATATGAATCTCCTTGAAGTTAAAACTAAAAAAAGTAATGATATCCTAAACCTAATCGGTCAGGTGACTTAAGAAGTTTGACCACAAAGTCGGCAACCCTCCAAATCTCTTCTCTCATCTTTTTTTTTTTTTTAAAACCTCATCTCCATCTTAGGTTAAAAAATGAATTAGTTTAAATTTAATATTTTATAAAATTATTATTATAATATCCTATGAATTATTTTTTTATTTGTTACTACCTCCGATCTTAATTATAAGACCTGATTGACTTTTTTTTGAAGAAATTAATAAAGTTAGATAAGTTATTTAATCATATCATATATTGTGTATCTTTAGATTATATATTTATTTATTAGCCAACTTGGTATTATAATTAGGACCGGATGGAGTATATACCAAAATTGTGAACTCTCCAAATCAAATATTAACCGTTTAAATTTATTTTTATATAATATTATAGTAATAAGGCTTTTTTATAGAATGGAAAGCATTAAAAACTGAAATTATATTAATACTTTATAACATACTTATTAAATATAAACACTCCCTTTTTTAATGTAAACGATGAAGATGAGATTCTGATAGAAAAAAGAAGAGCCATAGATTTTAAGAGAGAATTCCGATTTAGTCAAGCACACAACCCAATTCAAACAAATGCATCCAATCGCTTGTCCCTGATCAAGTCTAGAGCACAAGATTATATAAACCTCACTTCTCCCTTCTAAGATTTTATTCTTAGTTCATGAAGTAGCAATTGTTTAAGAAACGTACATAAAGATGCGATTTTTAATTAGGGAGAATGTGGGATCAATCTAATATCCCATAGTGTGGCACAAAATCATGCTTTTAAAATTTTTTAAAAAATTAAAATCTTTTTAGTACCCTAAAGAATTTTTCAATTTGGTACTAAAAAGATACTTCAGGGTACTGACTGTTACTAAAAAAATACTTTGTGATCTTAAAAAATGTTTTTAGGATCTTGAAAAAAATATTGCAGGTACTGAATGATACTAAAAAAAATACTTTATGATACTAATTGGTATTGGGAAAAAAAATCAGTTCATACCTTGAAGTATCTTTTTAGTACCAGTCGTTATCCTGAAATATTTTTTTAAGATCTTAAAAAATATTTATAAGTCTATTTTTTTAAGATCTTAAAAAAATATTTATAAATTTTTTGACTAATTTTTTTTTTTTGGAGGAATACCACTTAGTTTTATTTATAAGTCTATTTTGAGTAGAAATTTTGGTCCTTAATATAAGTTCAGTTTACAAGTAATATTTGTGTTTTTTACATTTTTGCCCCTATTAATTGCAATAGACAAAAATAATTTATTCATATTGACTTTTGGAATCAATTATATATAAGGGCAAAATTAAAAATTTAGCACATAATTAATGAGTTAATCAACCCTTCTTGATATTTGAGTGTTAGTTAATTTAGACTTATAAATAAAACTAGAGTGGTAACTCTCATTAATACGCATGACTAAACGGGTTATTTTAGGGAAACCAAAATCTATTTATTTCAAATAACTAAATTAACTTATTTTTTAATACTCTTATTTATAAATTAGTTATCTAACTCTTATATTAATGAGATAGTAACATATTTTCAAGGAAAATACTACTGGATGATATTTGGATACTTGCAGCATTCATGTATAATTTTCTGTCCCTGGATCTTTGCAAATAATATTTTTTTACTTTAAAGGGATTTATTGTAATAAATGTTAAATTGTGGGTAATGATGTGATTTCCCCTTCAATCATTATATTATTACTATCATATACGTGACCTTTGCTAGCAGGTTGGTCTTCCTGTTTGTCCTTTGCCCTTGAGCCAGATAACGACATCGTATGCAAGTTGCAATTATTTTTCCTTTTTCTTTTTATATTTTCTTATCTTTTGGCGTTATGAGAAGACTGAGAAGAGAGTGTGGATTTTATTTCTAATGAAAAATTATTTTAATTTAAAGAGGCAATTACCTCTTTCTATTTTCTAGCATAAATTAGGACAAATTCCTCTTTCTGCGATTAATATATTCCATTTAGGCATCATTCAAATAAACTTATCAGGTAACTGTAATGCTTCAATAAATAACGCAAATTAAAGGAGAGGGAATGAGCTAATGCTGCCAACTTAAGTAATCAAAAACTTACCGTTTTTGGGTTCAACCTGTGAAGGGGTCGGACACTCTCACCAAAAAGGGAGGGTTCGATCCTGGAGTTGGTTAAGGCGCTGAGAGAGACATCATAGGAGCCTGCAAAGTAGGGTAACCCAGGCTAAGGTGGAGGCATGTGTACTCTTAATCCTGAATTCTTTACAGAGTGGGCTTCAAACGCTCTGCCCTGTAGGTGAACCCAGCCCCTCTTCTAAAATTTTTTCACCAAAAAAAAAGCTTAAGTAATCAAAAAGAAAAGAAAAAAAAGAAGAGAAGTAGATAATCGATTAATGAATGAAAAAGTTGAACATATGGGTAAATGATGGGTTGTGAAACTTATGATTGAGTTAGTAATTTTATGAATAATTTATAAAATTAATTTAGATTATTTTATATATAAATATTCATAATAGTACAAAATTTTTAAAAAAATCAAATAGGTCAGATCTTTGGGTTTGTAAGTAATGCCTTATGAAATTATGTATTACCTATTTTTTTAAAAGGCCCGGAATAGGCCCGAACCACAACTATTTACCAAAGACGGTTTTTTTTTTTTTTCGGTTGCCTATTTGATATCTAGAGCTTTGCTCTGACTTATCCAGATCCGACCCGGGTCGCGCACATATCTATGGTGGGTGAGTCTTCCAGTGAGACTTTTTTACATTCACAAAACTCGAACTCGAGACTTTACTTAAGTGACTGCCGTTTACCACTTGTACCAACTCTCGTTGATACCAAAGAGGCTTATGTTAAGCTTAAAGTAGGCTAGACAATAGGTCCCTAATGGGGACTTAACCTATTTTCACTTATGATCACTCCTTTTATGGGTTGTAAGCGGGATCAAACTTGGGATTGTAGTTTTTCGCATACATGCTTGATAGCTTTTATGCCATAACTTACAAGGTCATTGGTATTTTCAATTCCTTAGGGTGTGTTTGGTTTAAGGGAAGGGATAGGAAGAGGAAATAAAATACCTTATTTTGACCAAATTGCCCATGGAGATTTTGCAATATTCCACAACTGTACTTTCAAAAAAAAAAAAAACCCCTTTTTTTTTTTCATTATGGACAATTTGCTAAAATTCATCTCTCTTCTTTCATCCATTCCCTCAAACTAAACACACCCTTAATGTTAGCATTGTTGGTCTCATTAACAAAAAATGTGGATTTAATTTTTTCTAATAATGACTCTATAATTAAATGCTAATGTACTACTCCCTTCGGTCCTAATTATAAGATCAATTTGACTTTTTTGGAGAGATTAAGGAAGCTAATTAAATTATTTTAGAGTATTTGTGTTTTTTTTTCCTCTAAACTACTTAGTTTAATTAATAAACTAATATATAATCTAAGGATATATAACATATTATATGATTAAGTAACTTATTTAGCTTCTTTAATTTCTTCAAAAAAGTCAACCTAATATTATAATTACGACCAGTGGTAGTAATATTAATTATGGCAAAAAAATGTACTAATATTAATATTAAATTTAAAATCAAAAATATTTTAAAAACCCAATAAGATGCCATATGATTTAAAATTTCAACATCAACAGCTCATATTTAAAAATATAAAAATTTTATATTAAGAAAATTAAATTTTAAGCATGCTTTATTAACCGTTAATGACAACAATCACCATTTAAATTCATTGTTAGCATTTCTCAGTATTGATCATAACGATGTTAATTAATATATTAAGGACTAAAAATAAACTTCATAAATTCAATAATGTAAACTGAAATTTAATGTAAATTTACATGACTAGATTTATGTTTTTACCAATTTTTTAAACAAAAAACTGAATATTTCACTGAGAGGAGTCTATGAACAAATAGAAGAGCTCAGGTAAACCAAGCAAAACCCCTCTAATCAACATCAACCACCAACAGCAACAGAATCAATGCACGTCCTCAACCACAATTACCACCTACCACAAATGGAGTTTTCAACACTTTATAAAAATTAAATATAAAAAAATCCAAAGGGGAAATAGAACGTAAATAATTATAATATAATATTCCTAGTGTCTTTATACAAGACATATTTATAGAATTGATTTTGATTATAAATATGAGACATATTTTTTTTTTTTCAATTTATTTTTACTGATGTTCCTGTAATAATAATTAAATAGAAAAAAATAAAAAAATGATTAGAATATTTAAAAAATATATACATCCAATACATTTTTTTTTTTATATATAAAAGTTTAGGTGGATAGACACAATTACCAAAACCAGAACATACTTCCAAACTCAAAGAACACAACCTCCTCAGCTACATCCAATATGTCTTAAAACAAGTGAGTAACAGCAACAAATCGAGAGGCCTCACGGGCTCCAGAGCGTTCTTTGCGTAAGAATGCGTTATTCCACGAGCACCAAACTCAGCTTGAAAACACCCAAGTCGAAAGCTCACTACTTTCTCTGATTTCCGCCGTCTGCTTCTGGAAGCATGTACGTCCTCTTGATTCGTCAAATTTAACATCCGTTTCGTGTACAAAACTATCAAACAAAATCTGAAAATTTGTGTTTCTTCTTAATATCGTAGTCTTTTAAAATCTGAAAATTTGTGTTCCTTGTTATTATCGTAGTCTTTCTCGTACAAAGTAGAGGACTTCGAGTCCATTCGATAAAAAGCTAACATATGTCTCTTTTCCGATTCTTGTTTCTAGCAAATGTGCTTCTATTTGGTTTCTCTTGTTTTTTTTGCCCTTTTCTACTTGTTTATAGTATCTTCGAGATTCTTTCTATGCAGATTTCTAATGACCAATAATTGTGATGGAGGTGATTCTTTGTCGAGCGAAAATCTATTTGGAAGGCTGCCTGATCATTTGCTGGTAGAAGTTTTCATTAGAGTCCCTGTCAAAGAGTGGCCTCAGATTTCTTGTGTTAAAAAGCACTGGGCCAATCTTTTTCGCCGTGAATGGTTTTGGCAAGCGGCTCTTGCTAAGAATTTTCCTCTTGCAGATCAAGCTCGAAGATGGCCTGGGCCTATTCCTCGAGGTTTAAATAGGAGGTAGCATTTTTCTAATCTCTTGTAATGATTTAGCATTTCAAAGCCACTTGGATGTTGTGAAGACTGAGTTATCTGATAACTGTTTGACTAAATGCTTCAGTGAATCTCACTTCCACATGTATATATGATGCCTTAATTGTGTTTGTTCTGAACAATAATATTATTGACCATTATCTATACATCTGCCCTTGCTATTGTTTTACACTATTCATAATAGAATAAGTAGAATTAGCTCCTACTTCTTGTAGTTACTCAGACAGAATGAGTTTGTTTCTGTGATGTCTTCTGTCAGAATCAAGTGCTCATTTGCTTCCCAAAAAATTAGAGCTTTAGATGCTATATTTGATATTTAAGTTAATCTAAGTTTTTCAGTTCTATGCATTTAAGATGTGCAGAGCATGTGTTTCTGACATTTGTCTTCATATGGTTTCAGGAGATTCATGGCCCTTTATATAAGTAAACAGATATTTGCTTTGGACGGTGAGGTAGATGAAATTGTTGGCCATACTTATCTATTTTTGAAAGAGCAGCTTGAACTTTCAACTACGCCACCTCATAGCGGAATACTTCATGGAACCATTATTGGTGTGCCCTCTCTGCTTTCGCTTTATCTTCTTTTTTCTGACATTCAAGGCCAATAAACACTAAGATAGCCTGAATTAAGAATATAGATTAAAATTTTCTGTCATTATGCTTTTTTTCAACTAAACTGTTTTCTGATCTTACCTGATTTATTATTTATTTCCTTTTGCTTTGGAATGCTTGCTTCTTAAGATGGATCTGTTTTTTTTGCATATATATACTCTAATCAAATTAAATCTACACTGTAAGAATGTTGATTTGTTTTCAGAACTGCGGGTTAAAGCGACCAAGCCCCCGTCGAGCATTTTTGTATGATGTAATTTAGCTGAAATGTTGTTAATGCCTTGTATAATTGTTTGTAAGAATCACTTGGGGTTTTCTTAACAGATCAGTTCATTGCTTGTGGGAAATCAAGAGACTTAGCCCATGATCTTGCTTCACTAATATGGCTAGCTGTTCTAGACAATTTGGAGGAAAATGAGCACACATTTGCCTTACTTAAACGACTAGCACGAGAAGGGGATGTAAGTGCTACTCTTATTACCAAACCTGCTGAAATTTTCTCCGAAAATTTCCCCTTCTTTCCTTGCTAGCCTTATCTTCTGGAAACTTCACCTTATCTGGATACATGACCTAGTTGAAGAAAATAAGTCTTGTTTTCAAAAAAGTTACTACATTCATTATATTTCAGGAAAAAAAAAAAAATTTCACTTTTGCTGATTCTATTACTCGCCCTGGTAAAGTGATCACTTATGAGAGCCTGAAACACAAATCTGGTGTTATCTATTGTTACACCAAGATAAGAATGGATTCAAGTTCCCTCTTGGTAAGGATAGTCCTATGCAGAGTATATTAACTCAAGGTACTAGTACCTAGTGGCTAGTGTTAATGGAACCTAGAGATAACGTGCTCTGTACAGAACCATCCTTATTCATGAGAGAATCTAATCTTGATAAGAATAGCTTATATGTTGGTCTTGCAAGAGATTCTTCCACGAGTCTAATGCAGAACCAATCATTGTGTTCCTCATGGAGCATCTTATAAAAGGATGTTACACATTTTTTCTCACCTACATTTTCAATAGGGGTATAATTGGAAAACAATCATTAACGATTCTCAAGGTAGACTTATATTTAGGGGGAAAATTTAGACTTGTAATAAGGACGAGAGTGTTATGCTGTCGTTGTAAGAGATTCTTCCACAAGTCTAATGCAACCGATCATTATGTTCCTCATGGAGCATTTGTCTTTTCTTTGGGTTATTTTCAGCAGGTTTTTCTGCCATACCCATACACTAGATCAGCCAAAGTCCAATGGAGGGTGTTTGAGAAGCTCTTCACTGATTTCCGTGATTGCTTCAACCATGTAGATTACTATGATACTTTAGCTTGTGCCAAGAGCAGGTTTCAGCCAATACCTTCCACTTGGTTGGGATTCTAACAATGGTTTATTCTACAGCTCTGAGCAAAAAAAAACCATGAGAAGAGCTAAACTCAACTGTGGCATTTGTTAGACTATCCTTCAACCATTGAATGTAATAGTCTTGTTATAAATGACATTATGGTAAAGATGTCTTGTGCTATTATTCATATTCCATAGGTTCATTTCATTTGTGAAAGTGTACATCTTCAAATTTTCTGTAAGACTTGGATTCTTAGAAACTATTCTATTGTATGCCACCTCCTTCCTGAAGTGGATTGATATAAGATTTTCTCTCTTCTCTTTACAACATTTTACCCTTCTTGTATTACTTTAGATTAAACTTCATTAAAAAGATATGGTTACTTTCATTTGATAACTGCAGAGTTTGGAAGACGGGGAAAATTCTAATAGCTTCCCTTCATTATGATTTATTTGCAGACATCCCCTGGAATAGAAGAAAAATGGGTATGCCCTCCAACATATGTGACTCATGCAAGTACCTCATCCTGAGTTCTATTCAAATAACTTTGAGATTTTGAAATAAGACCAAAAAATATATATATCAGGAATGTTTATAGAAATGTGGTGATTCATGATATTTCATTTTTCTTTATGTCAAATTATGTTTTATGTATACTATAAGTTATAACTTGCAAAATGCTATTTCCGATCCAATCCTTAATATAAGAGCTAGTTAACTCTTTTTTAAGAAATTAAGAAAACTAAAGAAGTTATATCAAAGTATTTATATTTGTGTGTGTGTTTTTTTAAAATAATTTGTTTTATTTATAAATTGATACTCCTCCGGTCCTAATTATAAGACATATTTAACCGATTTTATGGAGATTAAGGAAAGAAGTTAACTTAGTTAATTTTACATTTTTTCCTAAAACACCTTTATATAAATTTAAAATGACATAAGTAAAAGTGAATCAATAAACTTGCCACATACCTCTCTAACCTAAAATTTTCCTTTTCACACGTTATTTAATTGAAATAGTAGTCTTGCTATATATACATATGTGTGTGTGTATACATACATATACATACACATATACACACACACATATATATATATATGTGTGTGTGTGTTTGTGTGTTTAATATGTATGTACATACATACACACACACACACATGTGTGTGTGAGTCTCAATATATTTGTGTGTAGACACACATGTATATACACACATACATACATATATGTATACACACACACACACAATATATTTGTGTGTAGACACACACATACATACATATATGTATACACATACACATACATGTGTGTGCGTGTGTGTGTCTATATATATTTGTGTGTATATATATATATGTGTGTGTGTGTGTGTGTTTGTGTGTTTAATATGCACACACACACACAGATATACATATACACACACACATGTGTGTGTGAGTCTCAATATATTTGTGTGTAGACACACATGTATACACACACACACACATACATATATGTATACACACACACACACTATATTTGTGTGTGTACACACACACATACATATATGTATACACATACACATACATGTGTGTGCGTGTGTGTGTCTATATATATTTGTGTGTAGACACACACATATATACATATATAAACACACACACACATATATATCTAAAAGTTTAACTAAATGGAAGAGTCTACACATCCACATACATATATTCACCAAAAACTAAATACACTTGAGAGAATAAAATAGGGGTATCTTGGGAAGAAATTGACAAAAATTAGAATATTGTCTTATAATTAGAACCAAAACCAACTCCCAAATGTTGTCTTATAATTAAGACCGGAGGGAGTATATAGTAATACACAATGATTAATTAATTTATTTAGTTTCATTAATCTTTTTCCAGAAAAGTTATCCTCTTACGTTAATGGTCAGGGTACTATTTTACTCATGATTTTATCTTTTAGTGAGTTGGCTTGCTGATACATATAAAACATGTGTCCCCCCTTGTACTAATATCCTAGAATCTTAAAAATTATTGTATCTATTGTATCATTTGTAATATGTATCCTTCCGGATTCTGCGTATTAAATATTTAAATTAAATTTTATATTTATTAAATTAAATATATCAATATAATAACAAAAAAATTTATAGCAAAATTATTTAGAAGTTATGAATATTATGGTTCTTTTTTAGAATTTAATGTAATGCATGAACTTCAGGATTTTTACCCATAGGCGGTAAACAGTTAAAAAAAATTCCAAAATATTATATTATGGGAGGAATTTACTAAAATGCTCTAGCCAAAATTGTTCTTCAGATGAACAACTTTTAAAATTGATATCTGAAAGAACGATTTCTTCAATATTAGGTCATGATTGTGTGATTGAGCTAAAATGTAAGAGATATTTATAGAATTGATTTTAATCATACATATAAAGTATATTTGTTATATTTTTCAATTTTTTTTTTAAATTTATCTTATTAAAAAAATAGAGAATTAAGAAAATATTAGGATATTTAAAAAAAAATACAATTAAACCAGTGAGTAGGAGTGGTTACGGCACGGGTTTTTTCAAAAATAATTCTGATCCCTTGGATCAAGATTTTGACGATCAGGATGGAGGATGAGGAGGGATGGGCAGAAAATGGCCAAGTAGAGAAACCGGATCCATATATACACAGATATGCAGAACCATCTATTACTTAGTTATCCCATTTCTTCATTCTTTGCTATCAGCCCAAAACGTGATGAAAGCCCATACCCCTTAAATACAAGTCCTTTTCAATTTCACCTATTTAGCCTGAACATGTATATACCACGGCCCATGAATACAACCAAACCATCATCCCATTAATTCATTTAACACTCCCATCTCTTTTATCAAAAAAAAACACTCCCATCTCAGCTAAAAAAAAAAGGAAAACAAATCCACATCAGTCCATATTTCCCCAGCTTTCTTCATCAAAACGTAGCAGCAGGAACATATATGTATCAGCTACGTCACTGTACACAGCTTGAGGGAGACTGAACCAAACGCAGAGCCAGTGTCTTATTTGGTTAAGCAAACTTGTACCGTGGAAGAAAGCTAGAACGGTTTTTGCTACTCTCATGATTTACTTTCACCTTCAAACCCTAATTCCGTTAGTTCATATATACCCATTCTCCTTTCTCAACGCCACAACCGTGAGCTTCAAGAGTGAGGCCAAGAGCATTTGTTGCTCTGTTTTACCTCAGAAAAACAGAGGACCGAGAGTGAGAGGAAGATTGAGACCCAGCGAGAGAGAGAAGGAGAGAGTATTCAGCAGTATTTTTCTCTGTTTTAGATAGCAAAAACAGAGGTGAGTCCGACGTTGAGAAGCAGCAAGAGCAAGGGAGTTTGAGATTTGCACAAGGTAATCTTTCAACCTTGTTTTCATGGTTTAAGTTGCTGCCTATAGGTCTCGGTTATAGGAGTTTAAATACAAAAGAAAATCTCACTGTACATGAACCCAAGAACCTTGTTGTATATATATATAACCAATATGTTCATACTTTGGGAGTGTTTGTGATAATAAGGCATCTGATGAAACTAAAAACTTGTTTCTATATATGAATATATGTATCATAAACTCAAAGTTTTGTTGCTACAAGTGTGTGTATGCGTCACGGCACCTGGAAGTTATTAAGAGATGTTGCTATATTATATATAGTTACGTTACACATATATATATATTCATATGTTGCCGTGGGTTAGTGTTTGTTAAACTCCTAATTAAAGTGATTGATTTCATGCTTTAATACTGGGAAGAGCTTTTGGGGTTTACGGTAATTATAAAGAAAATAATAATAATAATAATAATAATAATAATAGAATGGATAAATAAAAATAAATAGATATTGTTATTAGAAAGAAGGAATAAGTAATAAAATAGAATAAATAATAATAATAATAATAATAGATATTGTTATTATTATTAAAAAAGGAGTAAATAATTAAGAGAGTTATTAATTAATAATAAACAAAAGAGTGTTATTATTAATTAATGATAATTAAAAAGGGTATTATTAGTAAGGGAATTTTTAGGGGTTAACCCACTTTTTAATCCTCCAAGTATTTGATGTTACACTCTTTTAGTTGGTGTTAAATTTTCATGTAAGTGATTGCATATGCATGGAGGTTGTACACAATCGGGTAACTCTTTTGTTTCTTCATCACCCACTATTAAACCTTATTTTGTTGTCTGTTAATAGAAAAATGAAGGGTCGAAGTCATTCTAGTACTTTTCAAGGCAAGCCAGCTAGTGTGAATCAGAGCAAATCTAGCACTTCTCAAAGTGAGACTAGTAATCAGTCTTTACGGAGGGGTAGAAGAGGCACTGAGAGATTGACCTAAGTCAGAGTGTCGGGCAAAAGATCCCGATTCAGTTTGATAGATATTGGAAACCAATTGGGCCTAATGCAAGAGGATATAAAGATTTTGCCGCAGAACTAGCACGTAAAGAGCCTAGCATCTTGATAGAGAAGTGGAAAAATATCGATGTTGGTGTAAAACAACGTATTTGGAACACCATCCAGGTATAAAATGTTTTTTTGTATGTTTCCAATATCAAATTTGTAATTAATTACTTCAATACATGCATTACAGCTCACTTACGATGTTCTTGAAAGTGACAAATTGTATAAGAAGACAATGACGTATTGTGGTGAGCGTTGGACGAAGTTTAAGACAAATCTAGCCAAAAACTACGTGCATATCAAGGTGAAAGATGACGAGCCTCGTCTTACTCCTTGCAGCAAGTATCCATATCTTGATGAAGAAACTTGGCAAGAAATTTGTCGGATTCGGACTACTCCAGAAGCTTTGGTGAGTTGACTTATTTTGGATTATTTAGTTATCAATTGTCTTTATTGATTGTAATATTTGTTTTGAATTCTTCCTTACAGCAAAAAAGGGAAAAAGCACAAGAGACTGGTAGAAAGAATGATTGTCCTCATACAATGTCTTACGGCGGTTATGAAAAGGCTGAAAAAGAGTTGATGGCGGCCAAGCGAAAGAGATTGGAAGAAGAAGCTCAATCCAATCCTTCTGTTCTTCTTTCTCCACCTTCTCCAATACGTCGTGAAGAAAAATGGTTATATGCTCACCAAGAGAGGAGTGGGTCTTATACGAGTGAAAAAACTCGTATAATTGCTGAAAAAATTGTAAGTATCGTTATTATTATATTTTAATTTATAAACAAGTTTCATTACTAAGATTCGCGTTATCTGTATCTTACCGGAGTAACTTCAAAAAAAACAAGCCAATGGATCATTTGTGTCAAACGGGAGGAATGATATTCTGACTGTTGCTACAGGAAAACACGAGCATCCGGGCCGTGTCAAGGGAGTTGGAGGAGGGTAGGCATAAAAGATTACTATGGATCATCAAAACGCCATCAAAACGCCATTCTTCAAGTATGGTGACTAGAGAGGAAATGGAACATATGTTGGCCACTGTGAGGGTGGAAGCAAGGGCGGAAGCAAAGGCAGAGGTAGAAGCTTCATTTGATGCAATAATGGAATCTCGGTTGAGCAAGATGAAGGACGAAATGATGATGATATTGAACACACGTCTAGAGACCAGTGTTTCCAAGGTACATTCACTTGCATTTATGTAGAGCACTAAAGGGAATTGTTGGATTATTGGGCAGTCATTAGAGGGTCCTAGAATTCCTAAACCTGGTGGTGACCTTTGTGTGCAGGAACCTTCCAACCCTATCTCTCAAGCTTATATGGGAGGAAGGAGTTGACATGACTAATCCATACATGCGGAAGGAGGAGTATTCTACATGATTCTAAAAGACAATGCACTGAAAAATATTCCTGAAAAAACTCTTTTTAATTATTTTAAAAAAGTCATATCAATTAGAAAATCATTCTTGCGAATATGATTTCTGATTTTTTTGTTAGAATGAAACTCGTTTTTCGCACATCACAAGTCTGTAAACTCTTTAGCAAGAACGAACTTAACTATGACGTTTTGGTAAATACTTTCTCCTTTATAGCATTTTGATGATACTCTATCTTTTACTGTTTCTTTTGGACTCCACAACAAGAGAGACTAATTGAAAAAAAAAAAAACAAGCCTGACGCAAGAAAGACTGATTGAAGCATTTGTCCTATATGCATCTTGAGATACGACCTCAGGCATTTTGAAATTTCCACAGCAGCGACTTTGAATCTTCAACAGCGGCGAGTTTGCTTGGATAAAAAAAAAAAGAAAAAAAAGAAAAGAAAAAAGAAATAGAGATCCAAGACACACCGAGACTCCATGGTTCGACGGTGAAAGAAATCTAGAGAACCCAGAAATTCGGAAGGCGGTGAACTGGATCGGAAGCCAGAATTTGTTGGAGGGAGACCCGACTCCAGAAACCAGCCACACCATCTGCAATATTCACCTATTATCTGTACCAATACCAGGAGCGAAAATACCGATTCGAAGAAGAAGAAAGCTTCGACGGTGAGCCTCCCCAGAGAAGATCCAAGATCGACGGCTTCCTCAAAGGATCCCGGTGAGCATCCCCACGTACGGTGCGACACCTCCAAAGAGGGGAGAAACGACGCCGGCGGAGAGGCAGAAAGACCCACGTCGGAAAGAGGAAAAAAAAACCTACGTCGGAAAGATCGACGCCGGCGAAGAGGGAAAAGACTCCCGGACGAGATCCCAGAGACGCACGAAAGGTGAGCAGAGACGCACGAAAGGTGATGCATCGCCCCTGCGATCTCTGTTGAAGGAAGGTTTGAGGGAGGAGATTCGGAAATTGGGTATGGTGAAGGATGTGAATGTGGATATGAGTTGTAGGACGGAAGATTCTACCTTACATGACTTGCCCAAATAGCTTCTTGAATTTTTGAATAATTCACGAGCCTTACTCTCTCCATTGTGCGATGCATTCAGCTCTGTTTCTCCTCCATAGCCTAGGAAACTTTCACATAAATCTAATGTGTAAAGGGTCAAAACTGCTCCCAGATTTGTTTAATAGTATAAGGAGATGCCCTTGTACTCTAATGGACTGTGGTCACAGCTTTTTGGCAATAGATGTTGGACAGAATATTTCATTTTTTGCGATAAATGAAGATCCAGTGCGATATTTTGTGGAAAGCAATGAATTGAGGCTTGTGAAAATACAAATTACCAATTTGATTTGGAGAAGGGTACAAAGCTTCCCAAATGGAATGAGGATTGTGGTATGTCAACATTGCAGATTCAACCAGCATACAAGTTCAAAAGAATGCCTCAAGTATTAACTTTAGAGGCCCAAAGTAAAGAAGACAACCCAAGAAGAAGGTAGTCTTCCAAGATCCGAAGCTCAAAAGCGCGGATCTCAAGAAGAAAACGACCCAAGAAGACGGTAGTCTTCTAAGATCCCAAGCCCAAAAGCGCAGATTAGCAGAAGATGCAAAGTCGTGCTTTGGGAAAACAGAGAACGAAGTAGTAGAAAGAGTAGAGTAGAGAGCAGAGAAATGATGCCTCCTCGTTCACTGTCGATTTAAGGAAAAGTAGAGTAGAGAAAGCGTTGAAGAATCGCGCTCACTCACTCCTATCGATTGTTGTTAACATTTTATTCGGATAAAAAAAACCATGAACCTCTATATACTTTTGACAAAAATGATATAAACTTTCTTAACCCAATCAGTATGTATTCCATAAAATTAATCCGATTTTATAATTTTTGATAAAAAAGTTGTGGTATTATGGAAAAATTAGAATCAATGACCTAGAGCATATGATATTTATTTGTAATGATGGTAAAAGTTATAATTATTTAAAAAGAACAATTATCAAATAAAAAATTTTAAAATACTAAATTACCTTCGACTAAAAGCTCCTACATTTCTCTACATTCTATTTTTATAACACATAAATTTGTAAATTTCATTAAATTAAATGCAATTACTCTATTTTTTTGACCTCTTACATCGCTATCAACTGAAAAAAATAACAAAAAATCTTTCATTTTTCCCCTCGAAATTGTAACTTTTAAAATTGACACAAACTTTGGTTGAAAATAAAATTTATATACTTTTAGGAAAACTCAAAATTTTATAATTTATTATAACTGTTTAAGAAAGGTTATATACCTCCAAACAAAAATTTAAAATATGAAATTTTAAAAAATTTAAAGGAAGTTTGTATAGTTTATTTTATGTTAGAATAGATTTATGTGAGTTTTAAAAATAAGAATTCATGTAATCTTAATACACTTACAAACAAGGTTGTCAAACTCACGAGTCTAAGCAAACTCGTGACAGTGACATAAACTTGTATCGTAAACTCGAATCGGTATAATCGTAAGAGTTTACTTTTATCATTAAATATGTATTAACAGTATAAAATTAAATAATTTAAATATAAAAATGACAATAATTTGATTTAAATATATTTTAAATCTAAATAATTGAAATTAAATATATTAACATTCATGATTTGTTATATTTAATAAAGAAATTTCTATAAAATTCATATATAAAGCCGTTGAGGATGACATGATTGAAAAAAATTAACACAATTTTGTAAGCTACAAACGTAAAAACAGTAAATTCGGTGTATAAACTCGTGAGTTTATCTGAGTTTACAGCTAATATAATTTTACTAGAGACTTAACTCGATTTAGTAAGGTAGGAACGTAAAAACGGTAAACTCGGAGAGTCAACTCGCGAGTTTGACAACAATGCTTACAAGAGGTCTAGATAATATATTATATTTTTTATTTGAGAATGATATACACTATACAGGATTGCCTCCCCAGAGAATGCTTGTATCTAAACCAAACATTTAATGTTGAAAAAATTTGGTATAACCAATAAAGTCTATAACATAAACAAATAATAAATAATTTATTTGGGGATAAATCTTTTTTAACGACTAAGATATTAGATAGAAGATTTCATATATTCTAAATTGGTCTATTTTACTTAGAGTTTATTTTATACAAGATTATATAAATCAAGAAAAAAACTTAATAATTTAAATGGGTCAATATCTATGTTAATAATTAAATGATATATTGATGATATGATTAGATATATGTTAGTTAAAGTTAAAAAAGTGATAATTTTCGCAATTGTAACTTTTGTGGAAAATAAAATTTGAATTAGTTTTAAAATAGAATGTGGGAGAGATTGAATGAGATAATATAGGAAGTTTAATTAGAGGCAATCTAGTGTTTTAAATTTATATTTTGGTTATTGATCCTTTTAAATAATTACATATTTTACCGTTTTTTTCAATAAATATCTTCTGTTGTAGATCTAATTTTTTCTTTATTTCTCACTTGAAAATAATATTGTTTCTATTATTACAAAACAGTTGCATACAGATTTCAACATTCCGTTGTAGTCTAGTTGGTCAGGATACTCGGCTCTCACCCGAGAGACCCGGGTTCAAGTCCCGGCAACGGAACTTTTATTTTATTATTCTTTCCCGCTTAACTCTCGGACCAAGCCGTCATTATGAAGTTTGACGGAGGTCAAAAACATAATTTCAGTCTCATCTAACGCGAATCAAAAATCACTTTTTCGCGGCTTTCTTAATGCCTTGACTGACAATATTCTCTGTACGATAACACTGTCTCACTACTGTGACACCCTCTCTCTTTCTAGGCTTTCGCGCTCCCATTCCCGGAAAAATCCAACACGTTAATTCACCATTTTCTTAAAGTTTTTGATCAAAGCCCATTTGTTTAAATTCATTATTCATCTTTCACAATGCTCATTTTTAATTTCAAAATCAATGCTCTTACGAAGCAATTAGCGAGCTTAAAGGCTTCTCATTTATTGCGTTTTTCTTCTCTCCTTCTCTTCCCCTCTTCGCTGAGCTCTTTCTCTTCTCTGTCTCTATCTAGGGTTTCTCTCACCAACCTGCACCTTTGAGCTCCTTTTCTGTTGAGCTTTCACATTATCCACAGCTTCATTTGCCTTATGGGGTATTTCGTTTCTGCATGTACTTTTTGATCATTTATGATCTTTTTTTTTTTTCCTTTTTTTTTGGTGTATTTATTCACCTGTCGTTTCTTCTTTGTAATGGTGAAATGCCTACAAGCTTGTGATGCTTCTTGCTTCTTTTCAAGAAGATCAATTTTGCTGGCTGCTTGCTTACTGTTTCATGCTGCTAAAGCAAAACTGGATTTAATTACATCAATGTAGGATGAATCTGCAAGTGGTCATCTGTAGTTCGGTGTTTTATAAAAGCTATCCCCATTATTCTAAAGGTATATGCTTCATCTTCTGATTCTATCAAGTTGCAATTTCTGGAATATTCCTGAAAGTTCAATCCTTTCGTCACCGAAAAGTGCATTGTGTGTTTTAAAAAAAAAAAAAAAAAGATAGATAAACGGAATGCCATTTCCCCATCAACTTTTGCTTATTGGCGGAATAGATCAGTAACTTCTTATCAGATTTTTGGCATTACAACTCTAATGTGTTAAACTATTTCGCTTCTTGGGGCCTTGTTAAACATCTTATTCAAGATATATTTTTTGTAATTTTTTCCCCCTTGGCAGAAGCAGAATCTGTGAGCCAAATTGGGGCATTTGGTGTACACAATAATACTTACTCATTTCATTTTGACTTCATTGTAGGTTTTGATCTAAAAGAAAGGTCCGCATTTGTAAGGCTGGTTTAGAAAAACTTTTAGAAGAAAAAGGTTGTAAAGCATGGATTTTTTCAAAGTCAAGAAGACAAAGAAAGCTCAGAAGGCAAATGGAGAGAAGGATGTAGCAGATAAGCCAGTTTCAGAACATGATGAACCAAAACCTGACTCTGGTGGTAACGATCAAAGTAAATCAGCAAATGCAGATCTTGCTGCTGAAGCTGAGGATGATGATGATGATTTCATTACAAATGAAGTAAAGAGGAGGCTGAAGGAACTCAGAAGAAACAGTTTCATGGTGTTGATTCCTGAAGAAGAACCGTGTCAAGAGGAAGAGGAAGATGAGGAAGAGGAAGGAGGAGAGTCAAGCTCGAACGGATGGAGGGATGTAGAAGCAGAGGGTCAGCAATGGTGGCGTGGTTTTGATGCTGTGTTCGAAAAATACTGCGAAAGAATGCTGTTTTTTGACCGGATGAGCACACAACATCTTAATGAAGTTGGCAAAGGTACTGTTTTGTAACCTATAACTTTCAAATTACTACATAAGCATTTTCAAATGCTACCTAAGATTGTGAAGGTGTACTTGGATTTCGGGTTCAGTTAGTTAAATGCTGCCTTTTGTGTCCTACAATGTATCATGCATGATACCATGTTCTAGGTTCATATAATGAAATGTTCTTTGTCTTGCCAGTCTTAAAGCATGAAGGTAGAACTAGTTCTGATTGCTAGGTAATTGTTGTAAAGATATTAGAATGGATTAATATAATCTTTGGTCTTTCAAGTTTGCCTATATTTTGGTTTTGGTTCTTCAAGCTTCAAACCTATGGTTTTGGTCCCTCAAACTTCAAACCTATCATTTTCGTCCCTCAAGCTTCATTCCATTTAAAACGTTGTACCCTATAATTTAATAAAAAATTGGATAATTTTGTCCCTTGAGGGACTAAAACCAAAATGGGGGCAAACTTGAGGGATCAAAGTTTGTATTAATCCTATCAAAATTAAGGGTTAATATCATTGTTTGATTGAATTTTGGATATGGTTCTTGTAGTTTCAAATCATTGACCAAAACTCATTGAAAGTATAGAATAGAGAGTGATTGTTAAACTCAAGACGAAATTTTTATGTAACTATAGGGAGCAAAACCAACAATTTGAAACTACAAGCTCAAGGACTAATACTGAGGCTTCTTCCCCTTGAATATACACATCATATCTGGTTATAATACATACAAGAAATTCAAATTTAAAGGTTATTTATTTGGAGATAGCAGCCAAGATACTTCTGTTTTCTGGCTAACTACATGCACTTTCTGGTGCCTCTGTATTCACTATTACAGGTTCCCAGTACCTTTCTACCCCATCACCAAGATCTGCATCAAAGAAGCTGCAATCACCCCTTCGATGTCTTTCCTTGAAGAAGCTTGAAGAGGCTGATGATGATGATACTGAGCATCTTCAAAAGCCTGAAAATGATCCCTACATGGATATTGAAACAGCATATCTTGGTCAGATATGCTTGACTTGGGAATCACTTCACTGTCAATACACTCAACTGAGCCAGAAGATATCTTGGCAACCTGAAAATCCCACTTGTTACAATCACAGTGCCCAGCAGTTTCAGCAGTTCCAGGTTCTATTGCAAAGGTTTATTGAGAATGAACCATTTGAACAGGGTCTCAGGGCTGAAATCTATGCCCGAACAAGGAATAGTTTGCCTAAATTGCTTCAGGTTCCTAATGTACAAGGTAAGTTTTCCCTTGGATCATTTTTCGTTCAGAGTGCTATGGATATAGCTACATTTATGACCATTTCCAGGAAAAGTTATTTTGCTTTGAAATGTTAAACATGAGTCTGTCTCTGATGTTTGTGGGTTAGTATGCATAAGTGCTCAAATGTTTGAATCTTGTTCAGGTTCAGATCAACCGTCAGCAGAAGAAGATTCAGACACGAGAGTTCTTGCTCCTGATCTTATCAGGATAATTGAACATTCCATCCTTACATTTTACCTGTTCCTGAAAAGAGACAAAAAGAAGCCAAGTGGTGGTGTTATCAATCTGTTTGGAAATCAGAACCAGCTTGCAACTCCTCTACAACAGGTCCAATCTAATCTTGAAAAGGTAAAAATCAGATGCTATACCTTCAACTCTAAGTTTGCATCATATGAACAAGAACTAGATATTGTATTTAAGTTTTTATTACCTTAGTCCCCCAGGAAAACATGTCAAATTATGTCTTTTACTACTCAACACTCATGGTCCAATATTTAGAAAACAGTCCTCTGCATATCATATTTTTTATTAGAAAATCTGATAGCTAACACCTAGCATTCAAAGAACTATACCCAAGTTTTATCATTTTTTGAGTGAAAAGAAGACCCAAGTTTTATCATTTGATTAACCTTTGAAGCATGTAAAGTACAATTTGAGCTTCACCATCTATCCGTTCAATTATAAGATTTGTCATAGGCAGTTATTTTGATTAGTGGTTGAATATATAGCATTGTGTTATTCGCTTATGTTCCATTATCTTCTAATTCTATGCATGAGTAGTTATTTTCACTTCCGAGGTCTGGTTCATGGATGATCAAATATGTGACTAAGGAAATATCTCAAGTGTTACTTAATTTACTTGTGAATGCAGAAAGCAGTGAAACTGAAAGAACTGACCAGAAAGAAGAGTTGGAAAAAGAATTCTTGGCCCCAGAAGCCAGAGGAAATCCAGCTATTTCTTGGCCTTATTGACATCAAGATCATGTCAAGGGTTCTTAGAATGACAAGGATAACTAAAGAACAGTTATTTTGGTGCGAAGAAAAGATGAAAAAACTAGATTTATCAAGCAGTAGGTTAGAGAGAGACCCCAGTCCTATCCTCTTCCCATGCTAATATTATCTATTTTAGTTTGTAACATAAACAAACAGCTTCTTAGAAGCGTTATGTGTAGTTGCTTTTTCATATGCTATACACAATTGCAAATTGCCTATTTTCAGAAACTAGACTGTCAAATTTAGAGTTATGTGAACGGATAACGAAGAATATATTGAAGGGTTTTCTGCATTATCCTATTTGAGATCCATAATCTGTAATACATAGCTTCTGGCTTTTTGAATCCATTGTCATCGTTGTGCTCAATTGATAAGATATGATGCTCAAAACTGGTCCTGGTATTAATCAAAGTTGTCTTAACATATCAAGCTAATCAAGAATGTGCCTCAATTCCTTTTGTATGTTTAAAAATTATGAAAAAGTTTTGAACTTGAAAGTCAAAGATGTACCTCAAGTTTTCAATGAAAAGTTGATGAGCTACAAAATATAATTAAAAAAAATATATAGTACGAATTCTTGTAAAATATATGTAAACATAATATTGAATTATTCTTTAGACGTCAAGAGTAAATATTATTGTATTATTCACGTTATTTTTAAGTACCTTTTCTTGTTTTGAAGCTACAAATGGAAATTTTTCCCCAACCTCTATTTTACATAAAGTGGATTACTTCTAATCTGATGATGAAAGGAAAAAGGCGATAACAGAAAGAGATGGATGGGGGTCACATTGATTGATTGGTTACTTTAACTAATCTAATAGATTCATTTCTTTTTCCTTCTTCACTTTTTTCTCTAGTCATTCAAAGATTAAAGGTATTTGACCTTTTTGTTTTTTAAGTTTCTTTCTTTCTTTTTGGGGCTGCGTACAAATCTTGAATCTTAATTTTCAGCAGAAGAGACTCTTCTTTATTTTCCTTTTTTTTTTCTCTCTTTTGAAGCGTAATTGTGTGTGTTGAATAAAAAAAATTAGGGCCTTTTTAGATGGAACATAAATAACTACAAAAAATAAGTAGGAACTTCAAATTTGTAACAGTTTTTTTAAGTTATCACCTTTCATTTCTAAGTTAAATTTGCTCTTTTTTTTTTTTAAAATAGAAACCATTATATTATGTTTTAAAAAAAACATTATATCAAATTTAATACTTAACTTTGGAGAAAAGTAAATTCAAATGGGTCTGCTGGATTAGCAACGGTAAAAGTAACTTTTATTCCATTTGACTTTTACAAACTCAAGTTAGAGTAAAAGTAAGGTAGTGTTATGTGATTTTTATTAGGATTGACTTTTGTTTCAAAAAAACAGTTTGACAAACTAAAGTTTAAAACTTGTTTGGATGATTAATAAAAAAAAAAAAAATCAAGATATAAAAATACTGAAAAATACTCCCTCCGGTCTTAAATAGAAAACAAAGTTGATTTTTTTTGGAGAGATTAAGGAAACTAATTAAATTGGGAAAGTTAGAATAAAGTACATGGAGGAAAACATATTTATTAATAAGGACCATAAAAATTATACTTATTTAGAAGGACCAAATAAAAAAATATAAAATTGAAAATACTAAAATGCCAATAAAGAAATCTTTTACATTCCCTCTTACCTTCTATTTTTAAAACTAAAACAAAATTCTAAATTTTACTAAATTAAACAAAATTTTTCTCAATTTTCATTTTTGAAAACTTTCAAAGACATCTATAAATAAATTACACATTCTTTAATTCTGTAAAAATTATAATTTAAAAAAAAAACAAAAAAATTAATTAAAAATAAAAAATATATAATTTTAACGAAACTCAAGATATTTTATAATTTACTATATATGTTATACCAAGAAATTTTATCTGATTTATTTTCATTTTAGAAGAAAATTTATGTCCGTTAAGAAAATTCATTTAATGTTAATAAAATTTTAAAAATTTATTATATCTAAATAATGAAATGATATATTGATTAGATGAATATGAAACTTGGTTAAAAATATTTTTAAAAAAATGAGTTTAATCGTAGTTAATTAAATAACGCTTTAATTGCATGAGTATGAATTGGTAAAAAAAAAAGATACGATAATGATGGGAGGCTTTAATTTTGATTTTCATTATTTTTAAATTATATGCAAGAGATAATGGAGGAAGTTTAGTTGGGGGAAATTTAGTAATTTAAAACTTGTATTATGATATTTGGTTCTTTTAAGTAATTACAATTTTTATGGTCCATTATAATAAATATGATTTTCCCTAGGTCATTTATTTTAATTTTCTCAATTAAATTACTTCAGAATATTTCTATTTTTTTTCTCTAAACTAATTAGTTTGACTAATAAACTGATATATAATCTACGGATATACAATATGTGATATAATTAACTAACTTATTTAGTTTTTTTAATCTCTAAAAAAACTAAACTTGATATTATATTTAGGATAAGGGAGTAATGAATTTTATGAAACAATTAGCTTTTTGGTTGAAGCATAAGCCCTGATCAGTTTGACCGCGCAATAGGACCAAGAAGTAAGGTTACACTAATAACATGGCTTTTTTTCTCAATTTGCCCCTTATTAAATAACTATTTACCAAAATGTTACTGTTTGGAAACTATTTCTCAATGTGCCCCTGTCAGAAAACTATTTCCCAATGTGCCCCTTGTTTAGTCGACTAAAACGCGGGCAAATTTTTTTTTTGAAGACCCCGCAATTTAGTCGACTAAAAAACCCATTTAGTCGACTAAATCATTAAAAAAAATGTTAAAACTTCGGAAGGCCATAACTTTTGGCTCGGAAGTCCGAATCAAGTGATTCTTGTTTTAATTCCACATAACTTTTTGAGATCTATGCACTGACATAAAAATTAACTTCCAAATTTAATGAAGAGAAAGGGGGAAAACAAGTGATTCTTTATTGTACAGGAGATACTAACAATTCATTAAATATAATCAAGTGATTCTTTAATATATATATATATATATATATATATATATATTTAATTAATTGTTAATATTAACATGAGTTGTTGTTAATATTTAATAATATATATATATATTAAAGAATCACTTGTTTTTCCTCCTTTCTCTTCATTAAATCTGGAAGTTGATTTTTATGTCAGTGCATAGATCTAAAAAAGTTATGTGGAATCAAAAAAAAGAATCACTTGATTCGAATTTCCGAGCCAGAAGTTATGACCTTCTAAAGTTTTAACCTTTTTTTAATGATTTAGTGGACTAAATGAGTTTTTTAGTCGACTAAATCGCGGGGTCTTAAAAAAAACAAATTGGCCCCACATTTTAGTCGACTAAACAGGGGGCACTTTGGGAAATAATTTTCTGACAGTGGCACATTGGGAAATAGTTTCCAGACCAGGGCATTTTGGTAAATAGTTATTTAATAAGGGGCAAATTGGGAAAAAACCCTAATAACATTATCCCAAACATAACTACCACTCTGGTTCTATTTATAAGTCTACTTTGACCAAAAAATTTGGTCATATTTATAAGTCTATTTTGACTAAATAAATGAGATTGTGACAATTTTGCCCATATTAATGAGGATGAGAGAGATTAACTAACCATGCTGGAAAGAAAAAAAGATGAGAGAGATTTGGCAACAAATTTTAAAAGGTACCTATTCATAAATGAGGGTAAAGTTGAAAATTTGCTCCATAATCATTGGGATACCTAACTCTCATTGGTTGTGAGATTTGGTCAAATTGGACTTATAAATAAGAGCAGAGTGGTACGTTTTCCTACATCACCGTATGTTCACCCCCACATAACACTTGTCCTGCACAGCTTTGTCAACTTTTTGCTCTCATCTGTAATCTTATTTTTTTGTTTAACATCTGTGTTGATGCAATAGTTTGCAACAGGGGCTTTCTTTTAGAGGGTACTGACAATGCTGAGATTTGTGATAAGTTAAATTGGGGAAAAAAAAAACTACAGGAACAGAGAATTAGCAACGAGGAGCAAAGAATGGCTTTATTATGGATCTTTTACAAAGTAGCAAATAGAGAAATAGGTAGGAGAGATGAGAAGAGATTAGAATGAATGAATGCTAAATACACTGCTGCCTGTATTTATAATAAATGAACTTCGCTATTGGGCTAAGTGGGCTGGTGCGACTGGTCGTCGTCCTTTCTCCTTGTTTGGGCAGCCTTGCTTTGGGCCTGGTTTGGATAATTTGACCCACGTTAAGCCCCCCACTATCTGAGTCCAGTGGGCTATTGAAGTGGAGAGTAGTTCATGATCTTGGCCGTGGAGCACCCTTTGCAATCTAACGGTCCGGCTTGAATCTCCCTGTGAGTCGTTTGTTCAGGAGAACACACAGGTTTTCTTTGATCTCATAGTGCCTGCCTACCAAGTGAATGCTTACATTTTCTTTCCTAAAAAACCATGAGCCCACGGAAGATTAAAGGGAAAATTACGTTTAGGTCCCAACCAATGAAAATAAAATCAGAAAAGTTTCATGAGATTGTTAATAAGTAATAACAGATGAAACAGTAACCATTAACAAGTGGATCAGTAAACATTAACAAGTTGTGAGACTTTTCTGGTATTATTTGTCTTGGTCGGGACTTAAACATGATTTTCCCAAAATTAAAAGGTATAGGAGTCAAATGTGCTTGCTGCATCATTCCAGGCTAGCATCCTTCACCTTTGACTAACTTCAAAATACATGAACTAGAGAAGGAAACCAGAACTAAGAATATCACTCGAAATGTCAAGGGAACAAATTTGTGATAAGAACTTGCTATACATATTAGATTATGCAACCCATAATTTTGCATTTTAGTTGAAGTTTAAACTTACTGAACAATAGCAGGTAATAAGAATTCATTACCCATACACGATTTATGGTGATCTCTCCCAATGTTATAACTATGTTCGATATATGAATTAAAAGCAAGTCAAAACAGTTATCTAAAATCCACCACAGTCCATACTGTCAAGTTGTTACTTGTTAGTTCCATAATATAATCCATATTTTTATAGGGAAAATTGGCGGAAAGTGTGGTTATTATTAAAACTTTGCTATAGCTTGTAGCTCATGTGCTCGTTTGAGATAGCGGTGATAGAAGTTATTTTTTTTTTTTTGGATGAGATTTTGCAAACCGAAGATAGGATAAAAGTCAGATTGTATATGTGATTTGTGTTAGGGATAATGGTGATAGAAATGATTTTTTTTTTTTCAAATATGCTTTTGTTTGGAATAGCGAAAAATCATTTAAGATTAAAAATAACTGAAAATGGAATATATATTAATATTATATTTTGCAATAATTGAAGATAAAAAATTAAATTGAAATTTGATAAAAAAAATTAAATTATTATTAAAAAAATCTAAAGTACTTAATTAAATATATTCTAATAGATAAATTAGAATGTATACAAATGTATATCTAATACTACCTCCGGTCCTAATTATAAGAGCTAGTTGACTTTTTTTGGAGAGGTTAAGGAAGCTAAATAAGTTATTTAATCATTTCATATGTTGTGTATCCTTAGATTATATATTAGTTTATTAGTCAAATTAATTAGTTTGAAGAAAAAAATAAAAATAAAAATACTCTAAAGTAATTTAATTACTTTCCTTAATCTCTCAAAAAAAGTCAACTAGCTCTTATAATTAGGACCGGAGGGAGTAGTACGTTGTTTGTTGGATCATCTACATTTTTCACAATAAGTCCATCAATGCTTAAAGCTTATCACAAACAGTTTAGATTAGTGTTTTTTTTTTTTTCCTTCTGTTAGACTTATTTTACTGTTTGATGCACTTTTTACTCAACCCCGCCATGCTAAACAGGTCCTAAGGCCCTAGGCACTATGATACTTGAACTTGAGCGGCGCTGTAATTTCATTTAGCTCATGAGTTAGTTATTTTTCGGAGCTGTAGCTTGTGATACAGATAAATAGGCTAATTTTAGAGATTTTGCAGAGGCTTCCACTGGAAATTTCTGTTTTGGTTTTTCTTCAACCGAGTTGCATTTTTGGTTCACCGTCCAAGACGAAATGCAGAACACTGAATGTCTGTTTGGCCTAAATTATTTTTATCTTATCTTCTCTTTATAAGTAGAAGTTAGACTAAACAGGGTTTACAAAAGCTCTTATAATCATAAGAGTTTATTTTACACTGAAGAAAAAAGAGCTTATAAAAAAGCTCCTCTCCTCTATGAGCAATCCTGATACTAATCGCCTCTCCTCTGTGAGCACTCATCGACCATCATCTCATCGCCTTTGTCAGCACTCACAGATTTCTCCTATGCTCGCTCGGTTAGTTTCTTGTGACTCTTCTTCCTCTATGAGCAATCCTGATACTAATCGCCTCTCCTCTGTGAGCACTCATCGACCATCATCTCATCGCCTTTGTGAGCACTCACAGATTTCTCCTATGCTCGCTCGGTTAGTTTCTTGTGACCCTCCTCCTCCTCCTCCTCCTCCTCCTCCTCCTCCTCCTCCTCCTCCTCCTCCTCCTCCTCCTCCTCCTCCTCCTCCTCCTCCTCCTCCTCCTCCTCCTCCTCCTCCTCCTCCTCCTCCTCCTCCTCCTCCTCCTCCTCCTCCTCCTCCTCCTCCTCCTCCTCCTCCTCCTCCTCCTCCTCCTCCTCCTCCTCCTCCTCCTCCTCCTCCTCCTCCTCCTCCTCCTCCTCCTCCTACTCCTCCTCCTCCTCCTCCTCCTCCTCCTCCTCCTCCTCCTCCTCCTCCTCCTCCTCCTCCTCCTCCTCCTCCTCCTCCTCCTCCTCCTCCTCCTCCTCCTCCTCCTCCTCCTCCTCCTCCTCCTCCTCCTCCTCCTCCTCCTCCTCCTCCTCCTCCTCCTCCTCCTCCTCCTCCTCCTCCTCCTCTCTCTGGATTTAGAGATCTTTCTGTTGCGGAAGCGGGATATATAGAGCGTAACCGATTATACTAGAAAATTACCTAACTAGAAAACAAAGTTTCTAGACGTAATTTAATAATATAATAAGCCACTACTACTATAACTAATTGCAACTAATAAATAATAAATAAGACAAATATAAGAGAAATATCGATCTTAAATTCACTGAGGAAGATATACAAATGTCTAAAGAGACAATTGAGGGGGTGATTTAAAAGGGAGGAGGAGGGCCTCTATTTATACTAAATCATCCGCCTCCCCCCTTGTCTACTAAGCGATGTGGGACTTTGGCCAATACCCACAAATCTCCACCTTGGCCAAATTCCCACATTTTCAATTCCTCCTATTTACAAATTCTAATTGTAACTTCTATTCAAAATACAATGTTCAACAATGTTGATCAAATCCAAACAATGTTGAAATTTAATAGAAGTCACCACCTTCGTCAGCATATTAGCAGGATTATCTTCTGTCCATATCTTTTGTATCGCGACTCCTCCTTCTTCCAAAATTTCTCTTACAAAATGATATCGGACGTCAATGTGCTTCGTCCTTGCATGGTATACTTGATTCTTTGCTAACTGAATAGCACTTTGGCTATCACGAATCTTGTGATGCTTTCTTGACCAATACCAAGCTCTCCAAGCAACCCCTGAAGCCAAATCGCCTCCTTTACAACCTTTGTCATTGCCATGTACTCTGCCTCTGTCGTAGACAAAGCTACCGTTGACTGTAAAGTAGACTTCCAACTAACTGGTGCATTTGCCAGAGTGAACACATAACCAGTAGTTGATCTTCGTTTGTCCAAATCACCTGCAAAATTTGAGTCATAATACCCAACTAGACGTTGATCTACATCCTGCTGAAAGACCAATCCAACATCTACAGCATTACGAATATACCGTAGAATCCATTTCACAGCTTGCCAATGCTCTTCTCCGGGATCATACATATACCTACTCACAACTCCAACAGCTTGTGAAATATCTGGTCTCGTACAAACCATAACATACATCAAGCTACCAACAGCGTTTGCATATGGCACTCTAGACATATATGCTCGTTCGTCTTCATCCTTCGGCGACATATCGGCACTAAGCTTAAAATGCGGGGCAAGTGGAATGCTAACCAACCTCGTTTCTTCATTCATACCAAAACGATGTAGCACCTTCTTCAAATACTCCTTTTGAGATAAAAAGAGCTTCTTCGATTGTCTATCTCTTGTTATCTCCATGCCAAGTATTTTCCTTGCCTCGCCTAAGTCCTTCATCTCAAACTCCTCCTTTAGTTGATCTTTTAGTTTCTCAATCTCTGCTTGATTTCTTGAAGCAATCAACATATCATCAACATACAAAAGAAGATATATAAAGGATCCATCTTCAAGCTTCCGCAAATACACACAATGATCGTATTTGCTTCTCCTGTACTTATGCCGCAACATAAACTTGCCAAATCGTTTATACCATTGCCTCGAGGACTGCTTCAATCCGTATAAATATTTTTCAAGTTTACATACCATATTATCCTTTCCAGCAACTCTGAATCCTTCTGGCTGAGTCATGTAGATTTCCTCCTCCAAGTCTCCATTTAAAAATGCAGTTTTACATCCATCTGAACTAGTTCCAAATCCAACTGTGCTACCAAAGCCAACAAAATTCTAATGGAGGAATGTTTAACAACTGGAGAAAATACCTCATTGTAGTCAATTCCTTCCTTCTGAGCATAGCCTTTAGCTACCGGTCTTGCTTTGTAGCGCACATCACCTTGGTTAGGAAATCCTTCTTTCTTCGCATACACCCATTTGCAACCAATTGCCTTCTTACCCTTTGGGAGTTTGGCCAACCTCCACGTACCATTCTGATGAAGGGACTGCATTTCTTCATTCATGGCACTCCTCCACTTATCTTCTTTTAAGCTCCGGATAGCTCCTTTATAAGTTGAAGGAACACCATCAGTTGCAATTGAAGTTGCACAAGCCACCATATCCATGAAGCGAGTAGGCTTTCTAATTGTTCGTTTTGGCTTGCCGGTTGCGATTAATTCATGTTGCTGTTGAGGTTCCTGTGTTGAAACCTCATTCTCAACTGGCTCTTCTTCTACAGGAAAGTCTTCTTTTATTTCCCCGTCTTTTCTCTATACTGGGAAAATAATCTTTCCTTCAAACTCCACCTGCTTCGAAGCACCATCGGTCTGTTTGGTATCTTCAGATGCTACCATTTTCAACATAGCAGTCTCGTCAAAGGTAACATCCCTGCTAAACAGAACCTTCTCTGTCTCTGGACACCATAAACGATATCCTTTAACTCCAGAAGTGACCCCCCTCCATTCTTCTTCCTCCATGCTATCTGGTTTTTTTCTCTTCAAGTGCAAAGTCTAGTCCCTGCTGAAAAAGGACATCCAAAACCTCGCCTTGTCACATCCCAAAATGTCCAGATCCGTCAAAAATTTCAACTGCAAACTTCGCATTGGACACTATTCTTGTCAAATACGAAGATCCCAACGACGAATTGCTGACACCTGATGCGGCTACATCACCCTTTTTGTCCGCCATTTCTGCTTCAAAAATTATTTAATAGCTGCCAAATGAAAGCCCAAAATTAATTCTTTTCTAATCTAGAAGTTGAGACAAGGCTACAATACCGATTATACTAGAAAATTACCCAACTAGAAAACAAAGTTTCTAGACGTAATTTAATAATATAATAAGCCACTACTACTATAAATAATTGCAACTAATAAATAATAAATAAGACAAATATAAGAGAAATATCAGATCTTAAATTCACTGAGGAAGATATACAAATGTCTAAAGAGACAATTGAGGGGGTGATTTAAAAGGGAGGAGGAGGGCCTCTATTTATACTAAATCCTCCGCCTCCCCCTTGTCTACTAAGCGATGTGGGACTTTGGCCAATACCCACACTTTCATCTACGCTTTTTGCTTCATTTTATCTCGGATTGCCTTATACGATTTTCTCCACACAGTTGTGGGAGTAGCGGAAGCAAAACAACAACTGGATTTATCAATTGATTTATCGGATCAAATTTGCTACTTGAATGTCTCTGAAGGCCAATTTGGTTTTCCGTTTTAAGACTTTAGTTTCTTTAATTAATCCATGAAGCATCTCTGTCAACATAGAGTATACCAATTTACTGTTTGCTTTGCTTTCTATACATGTTATTGTTCATCTCTGTCCGTTTGGTAGGCCATGATCCTGATGAACCCTTCTCTGATATGATGGATTTAGCTGATAATTAAGCAATGATTAGAGATTATTTTTTGATATACACGCTTACTTGACTTGTTTTGGGAGTAATGTTTTGTCTAGTTTGATTGAAAGGGGTGCTCACTGGGGTTTTATTGAAGGTATTAGAGTAGCAAGAGGGTGCCCAAAAATTACTCATACTCTGTTTACATGGGTGTATGTAGAAGAGTAAAAAGAAATCAACCAGAACCTTGTTGTCTGATTTAAAGATTGCATCCTTTAACTCGTTTTCTTTTGCATACTTCACTGCATCCATCATAGCAAAACATTCATCCATCAATATTCAATCTGCTTTCACAATCTGGATATTTGCAGAAAGGAGCAACCATTAGAATTTTTTGAACTTTTTGATACTTTGATGGTGCCATAAATTCTATTTTAATCTGACATTTGTTGATTTGGTTGACGGTTCAACTAAGTGCACATGTTATGTTAATCTACTTTTGTGTATAACTAACAACTAAAGATTCATTGGTGATGCCTTATTCCTGTTTGCAAGAGAAGCAACGTCTTCTTTTTGTGATTTTTGGTAGAGAAGGGAAGGGACAACGTGAATTCAAGAAATACCAAGTTTACTCTATTTGACCGATGGTTGCTCTGCAATAGGATTTTGTTCCGCTGATATTCATATGGCTTGTTGTGTGTTATGGCTATTGCCATTTTGGATGATAAGTACATGTTAGGCAACTATATATATATTTTTAATGTGATTATATTCTAAGTTGAATCTTCATTGAACTTCTAATTGAGGGGAGATGTGATTACTTTTAGATGTTCGGTCAAACAAAGGATTTGATGCTTCCTAGATACTTGTATCACCTATCTTCCCTTCAAATGTTGTTAATGTGAATTTTTAGGGAGTTCGTTGGAGAATTATCCTAATACTCATTCGGAACATTATCTTTTTTGAGCTCTCTTTTATCACTTTTTGCATTATTTAACACCCTTTTGCATCTCACAGGGTCAAAAACTAATTCTACTTTATTCAACATTTTTCTTCTTGTCAAGTAATGCTTCATGCCAATTAAGTTGGGCCGATGCCATAAAGAATTGTACATGATGCATATGATGGTTTTTTTGGTAGGCCTGTGAGGTTTTTTTTTTTTTGTTCTTTAAATGTGCAAAGTTTTTATCGAGAAATGAATGGAGCAGCAACAATTGCATATTTACATTACATGAAACATTTAATGAAGCAAGGTAACCGGTTTAATTATTCTGATGGATGGAACCAGGTTCGAGAAACCTTAAACACTCAAGGTGAAAGTTACAGAATGTTCAGGATGGAATCAAATGTTGTATTTGAACTTGAAAACATATTGGTGAGTAAGGGTTGGTTACATCCATCTAGGGAATTGACATCATTAGAGGCACTTTCTATGTTTCTTTGGACATGTGCACATAGTGAGACAAATAGAAATGTCCAAAATAGATTTGGAAAATCAAGAGAGACGGTAAGTAGAAAGTTTAGTGAAGTACTAGACAGTTTATGTTCACTGGCAAAGGAAATTGTGAGGCCTCCAGATTTTCAATTTGAAGAAGTTCCATCACAAATTAGAGGTGATGGTAGATATTGGCCTTTTTTTCAAAGATGCATAGGTGCTATAGATGGATCACATATTTCTGTCATTCCTCCTACTAATGATCAAATTCATTTTATAGGCAGAAAAGGATACCCAACACATAATGTCATGTTAGTTTGCAACTTTGACATGATATTCACTTTTGTTGTTGTTGGTTGGCCTGGTACAACACATGACGTATTCTTTCATCTGTGCAAGAGGAAATGAAAAGTGTGTTCCCTCATCCTCTTGAAGGTACAATTTATTATTTTTCTATATAAACTATTTTAGTTTTATATTTATTTAATTGAAATTTTATATGAACTAATAATAAATCTTTTAATTTTTTAGGGAAGTATTATGTAGTAGATGCTGGATATTCTAACATGAAAGGGTATTTAGCACCATTTAAAGGAGAAATGTATCACATTCCTGATTTTAGATGCAATCAACCACAATGATTACAAGAAGTTTTCAATCATGCACATTCCTCACTAAGAAATGTCATTGAGAGAATGATTGGAGTTTGGAAGAACAAGTGGCACATCTTACGTGATATGAAACCATTTTCATTAATCAAGCAGGAGAAAATTATTATTGCAACAATAACCCCTCATAACTTCATTAGAAAGTTTGGTGTTGATGATGAAGAGTTTGACAAGTGTGATCTTAATCCTGATTATATTTTTGAGGGTCAAGAAGAATGTGATATTGATGAAGAAATGAGTATCCATAGTCATAGAAGAATTGAAGATAATGGTTATATGAATAGAGTTCAAAATCAAATAGCATCAACATTAATGGAAAATAGAAATAGGTGATTTCATGTGAATAGAATGCTGGTTGACAATTTGTAAGACCACTGATCATTTCTTGATTGCGCTCCATGGTTGGAAAGTCTATTCTCATAGTATTTTTATTTTGTAAATATATTGATAGTTTAAAGGTTATTTTATAATATACCTTTTATGTTCATTTTTATTAGAAAAAGTGCTTATGACAAAAATTTTGGCAAACAACTTATTTTTAATTTCAATTTTTAAATAACTTTTAAGCTGAAAAATTTATATAATCACCAAACAATTTTTAACTATTTTTAAAAAGCTCTTTTTTTAGCTTTAGCTTAAAAGTAGCTTTTAGCTTAAAAATAAAAGGATCCAAACGGCTCTGTCTTTGCTCTTAATTATAAACACTCGATTTATAAATTCATGAACAACCATTTATCATAAGAGATGCCACCCTCAAATTGACACTGCTATCTTAAGTCCAACTTCAAAACTTCATTTAATTGGTGAGAGACAGACAATTGCAAGTTAAAGACCGGGGCAACCAACAAAGTAGCACTCAAAAACCTTGTAAGACCTGTTAGAATATAAGGGAATTGATTGGTTGGTTAAGGCCCACAAGATTAAGGGCTTAGTAGTTATAGTTCAATTAATTAGTTAGTGATTAGTTAAAGTAGTTAGAGGGTTAGTTAGGGGGCCCTAATCTATATAAAGGGATCCCTACCTCATCATTGTTAACAATCACAATACACCATTGTATGAGCATTATTGCTCTATTGTCAATATACACAATTTTTCATATCTTCTTTCTCCCTAATTATTTCCTCTAATTAGAAAAGTCTACATGGTATCAGAGCTAGGTTAAATTGAATTATAGGCCTGATAATCAAGAAGGTCATTCTTGGTGAACCCATTGAGTTTCTTCACTGGTTATAGGTTCAAGAAGCCTCGCTGTGTTGAAAGCCTAGAGTCAAGAAACACCACGAATGGCCCAAGATTTTGGGCCCAGATCCAAGACACATTCAAGATCCGACTGCATAGGTTTGGGAGTCCTTCAAGATCCGACTGCAACCCGCCCGTGAGTTACACGGAGCTCTGGAAACACAAAAATCGCTGGTTCATGTTTCTCCACCGGGTTCCTTCATCGATCCACCAGGAAGAAGGATTCAACGGTAAGCATCCCCACATACGACGCGACACCTCCAAGGAGGGGAGAGATCGACGCTGGTGAAGACGGCGCGACACCTCTGAAGAGGGGAGAGACGACGCCGGCGAAGAGGGAAAAGACTCACGCTTAGATCCAAATCTGAGTGGGAAAGAATGAGAGAAGAACAGAGAAGGAGAGAAACGGAAGAATTCGCAGTACTATTCACCAGCAGGTCAGAGGCAGAAAGTGATTCAATCACATTGGTTAGTATTTTGCCGGCTGTAGCAGATATAAAGTCTTTGAGCATTGGAAAGTCTATTCATGGCTATGCTTTGAGATCTGGGTTTGGATCTTTTGTCAACGTCTCAACGGCACTTGTAGATATGTATTTCAAGTTCGGGTCGAGAGATGCAAGGTTGATTTTTGAGGGGATGAATAGTAAGAATGTTGTTTCATGGAATTCCATGATTGATGGCTATGGACAAAATGGCGAACTCGAAGAAGCGTTTGCAACTTTCCTGAAGATGTTGGATGAGGGGATGGAACCTACAAATGTTTCCATAATGGGAGCTTTACATGCCTGTGCTGATTTAAATGATCTTGAACGAGGGAAATTTGTTTATAAATTATTAAATGAACTAAAATTCAATTCTAATGTGTCAGTTATGAATTCTTTAATATCCATGTATTCCAAGTGTAATAGAGTTGATATTGCAGCCACAATATTTGATGGTATGCAGGAGAGAACACAAGTCACTTGGAATGCAATGTTATTAGGTTATGCACAAAATGGTTGCATAAATGAAGCTTTAAATTTGTTCGTAAGATGCAATCGATGATATAAAACCGATTCTTTTACGTTTGTGAGTGTGATTACTGCTCTTGCAGATTTATCGGTTACACGCCAAGCAAAGTGGATCCATGGCCTTGTTTCAAGAACTTGTTTGGACAGGAATGTCTTTGTTGCCACTGCTCTTGTAGACACGTATGCGAAATGTGGAGCCATACAAACAGCTAGAAAACTTTTTGATGCGATGGAAGAGGAAGATCTTCACCTACTATTGCTATACTTGTCTCTCATTTGGTTTACAAGGTTTATGTTTAGATTATTTCATATAGTTTCTTAATTTGCCACTGCGACTCTACTGCAAAGAAACCATTGATTCACTTTGTTTTTGGAAGATCTGAGTGATATTGATGAGGTCTTTGTTATTGACCTTCCATCCAAATCTTTCCAACAATGACTTCTTTTATTAGAGTGCAAGTATTTCTTGAAGAGATTTTATGAAATACCAACAGTATTATGAATGTTTTAAAGAATCTAAGAGGGAGATTGGGAGAGTAGGTGAACCCAGTTGAGATGGCTGATTTGCTAGTTGACACATCTTGATTTGTTCAGTGACGTATGATTTGGTTTATTTGTGGTCATTGGAATTATTTGGTTTATTCTTGCACATATTGATGGAGGCTAGAGGAACAAGCAACATTTTGCAATGAATGGAAGTGTTCTTATAGGAACTCTAAATGGGGCTCATGCTTGAATGCAGCAGAAGAAAGTTCAGAAGCTTAGTTCAGAAGCTTAGACTTCATGTTTGAATACAACAAAAGAAAGTTCAGAAGCTTAGACTTCATGCTTGAATGGAGCAGAAGAAAGTTCAGAAGCTTAGACTTCATGCTTGAATGGAGCAGAAGAAAGTTCAGAAGCTTAGACTTCATGCTTGAATACGGCAGAAGAAAGTTCAGAAGCTTAGATTTGATGCTTGAATGGAGCAGAAGAAAGTTCAGAAGCTTAGACTTCATGCTTGAATACAACAGAAGAAAGTTGAGAAGCTTAGACTTCATACTTGAATGCAGCAGAAGAAAGTTTAGGAGCTTCCAAATTGAAGTTGTTCAAAGGTGAATCAACAAAAGAAGAATGGAGGAAGATTGTTGTGAATTGAAGAAATTTTTGTATTTTGTATTGTTTTGTGATTGAAAAATTAGTCAATTTAATTCACCTTATCCCCTTATTTTGTGTTGTTCAAGTTGAGCACATTTAAAAATAAATAGTGTTCAACTTGAGGGGGCGTGTTAGAATATAAGGGAATTGATTGGTTGGTTAAGGCCCACAAGATTAAGGGCTTAGTAGTTATAGTTCAATTAATTAGTTAAAGTAGTTAGAGGGTTAGTTAGGGGGCCCTAATCTATATAAAGGGATCCCTACCTCATCATTGTTAACAATCACATTACACCATTGTATGAGCATTATTGCTCTATTGTCAATATACACAATTTCTCATATCTTCTTTCTCCCTAATTATTTCCTCTAATTAGAAAAGTCTACAAGATCAAAGATAAAAATTCTTAAAGGGTCAATGCCTATATATAAGTACTATCTTACCCATTAGGTTTCCCTCCCAATCACACATAAAAATGACATTTCCATTCAGTTGCTTCTACTTTCCATAAACCAATTTCAACAATTTGAAGGCAAAATGGCCTGAGCTTTACTGGATAACATGGCGGCCTTCATTCTCTCCTTTGCAGAAACACAATGATTCTCTAAGGCCAACCGTGTTAGGTTAATTTTCGAGGGTCGAAGAGGTTGGATCTAGCAAATGTAGCTTCTGGCTTGCAATACACGGAGGTATCTGGCAAGAATCTGCATTATTCTTTCTGTAACTGTAGAAATCAAATGTCTGTGTGGGGGGGGGGGGGGAGAGATTGGAGAGGACAAGATGGTCGTGAAATGAGTAAAGAGTGGGATGGTACGGGTTCACATTTCACGTTACACTCTTATCCATCTAATTTTGAGGTTTGACAAAAAAAAAATCTAATTTTGAAGTGGGGCATTTTATATATATTTTATTTATTTAGATTAAATTATATACTATATCCTAAAATATTTTTTGTACTTAATATTTTAAATTAATTAACTTTTAGTCCTGTATTTAGAAATATTTTTCTTGTAACATTAGTATCATAAAATATTTTGCTAGTAGTACCTAATATTTGACAGAATCTAAAAATAATTAATTTTTAGTGTATGGAGTATTTTTTTTTTTCAAAAAACCCTTTTATTTGGGGATGAACATGTAATGAGCATGTAAGGATGAGTAGGGATTGGCAAGGGCAAGGCTGGGTAGGGCGAGATCCTTTCCTGATGCCTAGTCCATAAGATGAACGGGATGTATTTTGTAGCCCGATGCTCGACTTTGCCCGGTAAAAGCCCTAACCATTTCGGGTTGGGTAGGGTGGGCTTCCCTACCCAAATGGTAACGTTCTGCCCTGTCTACATGTAAAAATAATAATAAGACTTAAATTTCATAAATATTCCTGTAGTTATCATATATCTTAACTTTGCCCAAGTAATATAAACTTCAAGTACATTCGATGATTCCACATCTTGGGATATTTCAAAATAAGTTTACAGCCTAAGTCTTGAAATAACATCCATAATCCATTATAAATAAGGCAACAAAATGATTGTAATTGAAGCCCTGAAGTCCAAGTGGTTTGCATCTATATCCCCAAAGTTGATCAAATGATGAAACGTTAACATCTGAAGAAAATAATATATATATTTACCGGGTATGACCAAATGGGAAGGGCAGCATACCCTTCCCACAAAATTTCCAGCCTGTCCAATTTTTTGCGAACTATTCTTTTTTGGGTTGGGCTGGATAATTTTTCTTTAGGCTCGGGTAAACGGACCGGACTCCTATATTTCATGACCACCCCATATGATGAGCATGAAATGTGGAATCGAGATGGATAAGCATCAAATGTGGAATCGGGGTGGTCCTAGCTGAGAGAGACACACACACACATGCAATTGATCGACGAAATTGATCTTATTTCTTTTCCCCTATTTTTTTGGAATAAATAAAGAAAGGACTTATTTGAAACACAAAGCAGGCTTTACAAATTTGTTAAAATACAATGAAGTTTTAAGGGGGAAAAATAAGTAAATACCCCTAAAATATATAAAGCTCAAATCACTGTTCAGTATTCACTGCCCTAAAATACAAATCAGAGAGAAGTCTCTTGAATCAAAATGGATTTTTTTTTTTGGTTGGTAAAATGATCTTATTGCTCTTTATGTCAAAAACCCACCTCTGCTAGTAGTTGGCAGTCACCTTTGTCAACGCCAGATGATATAATTATTTCCTAGTCAATTTTTATTAATTGTTAAAGTGTTCTAGTCATTTTATATATCTCAAAATTCTAATAATGATTATATATATATATATATATACTATATTATACGAGTATTATGATATTAAAAAAATTTAGTGGATCAATAATGGTATATCTTAATCTTATTAAGAATCAAATAGGGTTGGGATGAAATCCCACTTTGACTAACCTTCACCAAAAATTCTCATGCTACTAGTGGAGGTGAAGGGTTTTTTGAATGAGAGGCGACAAGGTTATTTCATCAAGAAACTAATTCCAATTTTGATCCAAAATATTTCCGTCATTTGTGCATTTTATGATATTAATTGGAGTATTTATTGGTCTTTTCTTATTTTAATGATCTTGACTGACATGGTTTTTTCTTGGAGCACACACTAATGACATGAAATAGAAATTTTAGAATTTAGACGTCAAAGAGTAAATATTATTGTATTATTCACGCTATTTTTAAGTACCTTTTCTTGTTTTTGATGCTATACACGATTTGAAATTTTTTCCCCAACCTCTATTTTACATAAAGTGGATTGCTTCTAATCTAATGGTAAAAGGAAAAAGGTGATAACAGAATGAGATGGGCGGGGTTCACATTGATTGATTGGTTACCTAACTAACTTGGGTTAGTGATAGGAAAAATGATTTATTGTATATCTGACTTTTGCATAAGTAAGACATGATAAAAGTTGAGCCCGTTTAGGTTAGCAGCATACATAGTAGAAGTGACTTTTTTGTTATAAAATATTTCAACAATTTTCAATTTAGTCCCTTTTTTGAGAACTTTTGAAAATTTTTGAATGATCCCTGGTCAAAATAGGTTTTGATCAAGAGCCTTCTTCTTTCACTGGCGCCATGGCATCATAGAGCTTCTTCAATTTGGAGAGAGAGCTTCTTCAACAAGAAGATCACTAGCCCCAACACCGCCGGCGCCACCCTCCAAGCAGATCACAGAGAACAAGCATATTAGTGGAGTGAAAAATAGGGGCGAGGAAGCTGAGAGTTTAGAACGAAGGAGAGAGGAATACTTGAGACCACCACCTACTATCATCACTGGCATCATCTTCACCACCATCGTCGAAATCACACTCTCACCGTCCGAGGTACCACAACTATCACCACCATCTTCTCCTTCTCTCCACCATCATCGGCGTCATCTTCACCACCATCACCAGAATCACGCCTTCACTGTTGGAGGTACCACAATTATCACCACCATCTTCTCCTCCTTTCCACCATCATCGGCGTCATCTTACCATCTTTTTGTTGTTGTGGATGGAGAGACTCTCTAATCCAATGCTCCCAACGCTTAGGTGTGGAGCGTCCAAGAAAAAACCACAAGTTTTGTGTAAGCCTAGTAAATAAAAAGCTAACCCAAACCACCAACTGAGCTTTTTTTCACTGATTTTTTTTTTTTTTTTATTATCTTCATCGCTCACCCACCGCTTACCCAAACATATCATTAACCTAATAGATTTATTTCTTTTTTCTTCCTTCACTTTTTTCTATAGTCATTCAAAGATATTTGACCCTTTTATTATTATTTTTTTCTTTGGGGCTGTTGGTTTTAGTGTCCCCAAACAGACCCTAAATCTGTTTTTCTTTTTCATTTCTTTTTTCTTAAAACGAAAAAAATGAAAATGTGTAATTTATTCAAGTAATACAGTACAAAAGGGAGCCTGGTCAGTGGCCAAACAATCAAAAATAACATGGCGATCAAAATATGACAAAGAGGCCAAGCATTGAAAAGTTTAGGTGGCCTGCGTACAGATCCTGAATCGTAATTTTCAGCAGAAGAAGAGACTCATTATTTTCTTTTTTGAAGCATGGCTGCGTTAGTTAAATAAAAAATTGTGGCCTTTTTTAAATTGAACATAAATAACTACAAAAAAGAGAAATAGGAATTAAATGTGTTAATTTTTTTAAAAAACTTATCACCTTTAATTTCTAAGTTAAATTTGCTCATTTTTAAATAGTAAACATTATATTAAAATTAATACTTAACTTTTGGAGAAAGGTAAATTCAAATCACCCTAACTACTTTGTGTCAACCCTTTACTTTCCTGTCATTTTATTTTTTGTATAACGCGTGCTCAATAATACAATAAGATTAATTATAAAAATTTGATAGAAAGAAGAGCGTCTATATAGCAACATGAATACAAAAGTATATTTCACTTCCATGATTGTGTCTTTTTTTCTTTTTTTCTTTTTTAATAAATACGGGCAAGCTAAAACTTGAAAAGATGAAATAAGGACAAGGCTAAAAAGTCAAATCCCTAATACATCAAACTAGAAAAGAAACTAGTTGCGACAGGCCAGTTGGTTCTTCAAAACCATGTCCAGCCATCCTCTAGGAATTGTTGGAATTAAAACCACGTCAGCATCAGCAGGAGCATCATGACCTTTCTTGACCATATAGTCGGCACATGAGATGTTGTTTCTTGGAGTATAATGAAACTCAACGTTCCAGTCTCAGAAAAGGAGGAGCTTGAAAAGATGGAATAAGGATAAGGTAAAAAGTCAAATCCCTAATACATCAAACTAGAAAAAAAACTAGTTGCGACAGGCCAGTTGGTCCTTCAAAACCATGTCCAGTCATTCTCTAGGAATTGTTGGAATTAGAACCATATCAGCATCAGCAGGAGCATCATGGCCTTCCTTAGCCATATAGTCGCCACATGAGATGCTTGTGTCCTTTTCTTTCTTTCTTTTATCATTTTCTCTCTTTTGGTGGGTGGGAGGGGAGGTAGAAAATCTTTCTTCTTGTATAATTTTTTATTTTTGAATTGCCCTAACCACTAATGACCAAAGGTTATGAGCGTAAGAGAGGTTCAAAAATTTAAGGAAGTTTAAACTTTAAAGCTCTGTTGGTATGTTCCCCCTAATAGAAGTTCATAGACAAGTTTGGTGATTCAAGATACTTGAAATTAAGAGCATGAAGTGCTTTCAAACTCATAAGCTCTTTTGGTATTTTGCCTTTTAAAAAGGTTGGATGAGAAAACCAAAGTGAAGCTAGTAAGAATCTTGACCAACAGTTGTCTTCCTTTGTTGTCAATGTCACCGAATCTAGGTGACTTCGACACCAGAATCATTGGCATATAAGCAAACAAGTGGTTGATCACAAAAGGTGGCTTTGGATTCACTTTTTAGAAGTACTTTCAGGTAAGTCTCATATCAGTTTCATACCACGTAAAATCATTTCTAAAATTTTTGTTCACAGTTGATAATGCATTCTTAAAGTTCACAACATTTACGTTCTCATAGATGTCAAAAGACAACTGACCAAATTATGAACCACTTTGATTTTCATTTGGTGTCATCAATGCTTTCCAACTTTGCAGGAGTGCTATAGGTAGAGTTCTAACATTTAAATTAGGATAAAAGTGTAAAAATACATATGGATTTTACCTGAGAAACACCAAACATCAAATATTTTTTTTAGGTACAAAATATTACAGATAAACCTTTAAAATTAGGGCAAAAATACCATCACTGTTAACTTTAACTTAATACCATCACTTTTTATAGTAGGCCCCACACTATTTTCATGAAAATACCAAAATACCCCTAATTAAAAAAAAAAACAAAAAGTAGATGTCCAGCATTTATCGAAAAACATCCTATCCTATGGGTCTTATACAAGAACCACCGAAACAATCAACTTACAGCAAATTCCAAACCCTAGATTTGCAAAACGAGCTATAAGAAGCACCACATTCAAATTAAAGACAAATATGCTATCGGAAAAAAATTAAAGACAAACATAGATCTGATTGGAAAGAAACGGAATTAACAAGGAACTTGGGGCGTACATTGCGGGAGTAAGAAGAAGATGAGTGTCACGGGTCAAAGAGATCTAGCAGTTGGAGGTCGTGGTAGGCTCGGCTGCGGTGATCGTTGGCTTCGAGCAGAGCTTGGGAACTAACCAGAGCTTGGGGGTGAAGAAGCCATAAATTTACACACACTATTCAGCCTCGACATTTTTCAAAGGGAAAATCATTTTTAGGGTCCTTTTAAGGCTGACAATCCCAAAAAAGGCCCTAAGATTCTGATAATCCCAAAAAAGGCCCTAGGGCCTTTTCTGGGATTTTCAAATCTTGGGTGAGTTGTCAACAAGGCTGATATAGTTGTTAATGGGGTACTGATATAGTTGTTAATGGGGTACTGATATAGTTGTCAACGAGGCTGATATAGTTGTTAGCAGAGTGTTGTTAACGGGGCTGATTTAGTTGTTAAAACCTACCCGTTAACAACTATATCAGCCCCGTTGACAACT